>JAMWET010006593.1:147500-490000 GCA_024036415.1 Prochilodus magdalenae
ATAAGAATCACTTTGGTGTTCCCTACAGAACCTTTCAGTGGATCTTTAAAAATGAAAGGTTGTGTACGGAACCAGAACTGGTTACTGGGTTTATAGTCTTGCTCCTGGACTTGGAAAAGAACTACTGCAAAACATGTTACGACAGGAGTTCATAAGGACTCAGCTGCTAAATTCCGTAGGTAAATGTTAGTAAAAATTCGGTGCCTATTGGCTGCTGTTGTAAGTGTGTTTCAAGTCAACCTGTTTTCTGTCTTTCTCTAAGTGCAGGGAAATTATTCTCTGTGGTAATGAAGCATATGCTACAGATAGAGCAGATTTAGATCAGCCTTAAAATACAGTGACATGCCACTTTAATACAAAAGCGCGCATGCAGCCACAGAAAGCAATTAGCACACGAGAGAAAAGCTTACTGTGTTTCTCTGGCAGCGCTGCGAGCTCCATCGCCCCGGCGTCTCCCGCAAGTTCGGCAGGTCGAGTGCGTGCACGCGCGAGTATGCGTGAGAGAAAGAGAGAGAGAGAGAGAGAGAGAGAGAGAGAGAGAGAGAGAGAGAGAGAGAGAGAGCGTGAAAGACACTTCTCTCCTCACAGCTCACTCCAAGTGATGGTGGTGCGAGCGTGAGGAGGGAAGGGAGAGACGAGAGCGTGCGCACGTTAATGTAAATGTGTGCAAAAAGAGAGAGAGAGAGAGAGAGAGAGAGAGAGAGAGAGAGAGAGAGAGAGAGAGAGAGAGAGAGATAGAAAGGACAGGTGAGAAAAAAGCCCACAGAAATAAGGAAGGAGGAACAAAGGTACGAAAACGTGATAGAAAGTGATAGAGAAAGAGACAGCTGATCAAAGAAAAGAAAAAAGAAAGAGAAGGAAAGAGAAGCTGGTACGCAAAAAGGAAGAGGAGAAGAGCGCAGAGTGGATGAGCGGGAGAGGCAGGGGAAAGGATGAGAGTAAAGTGAAAGGGCTCAGAGAATGAGATAAAACAGGAAGAGAGGAGAGAGATGAGTGAAGGGAGGGAGCAGAGGTGTCGGAGTGTTTACATGTAAATCCTGTATTAGCTAATGCTGTCTCTGTGGGAGAAGGAGGAGGGGAGATGACATTTGTGTGTGGAGCTGTTTAGACTGGAGTGTACACACACACACACACACACACACACACAGACACACACACACACACGCGCGCGCGCGCACACACACACACACACACACACACACACACACACACGCACAGACACACACACACACACACGTTATTATATATTAATATGGATCCCCACCCACTAACCTTACCTTTACTCTAGTGTTAAACCTAGACTTATCTTAACCCTAACTTTAACTCTTACCTTACCTTAATCTTAACTTTAACCCTAACGTTAACTTATCTCTAACTTTAACCCTAGCCTTACCTTAACCCTAACTTTAACCCTAGCCTTACCTTAATCTTAACTTTAACCCTAACCTTAACTTATCACTAACTTTAACCCTAGTCTTACCTTAACCCTAACTTTAACCCTAGCCTTACCTTAATCTTAACTTTAACCCTAACCTTAATTATCTCTAACTTTAACCCTAGCCTTACCTTAATCTTAACTTTAACCCTAACCTTAATTATCTCTAACTTTAACCCTAGCCTTACCTTAATCTTAACTTTAACCCTAACCTTAATTATCTCTAACTTTAACCCTAGCCTTACCTTAATCTTAACTTTAACCCTAACCTTAATTATCTCTAACTTTAACCCTAGCCTTACCTTAATCTTAACTTTAACCCTAACCTTAACTTATCTCTAACTTTAACCCTAGCCTTACCTTAACCCTAACTTTAACTCTTACCTAACCTTATGCTTAACTTTAACCCTAACCTTAACTTATCTCTAACTTTAACCCTAGCCTTACCTTAACCCTAACTTTAACTCTTAGCTTAATCTTAACTTCAACCCTAACCTTAACTTATCTCTAACTTTAACCCTAGCCTTACCTTAACCCTAACTTTAACTCTAACATTATATTTATCATAACTTTAACCCTAGCCTTAATTTAACTCTAACTTTAACCCTAACCTTAACTTATCTCTAACTTTAACCCTAGCCTTACCTTAATCTTAACTTTAACCCTAACCTTAACTTATCTCTAACTTTAACCCTAGCCTTACCTTAACCCTAACTTTAACTCTTACCTAACCTTATGCTTAACTTTAACCCTAACCTTAACTTATCTCTAACTTTAACCCTAGCCTTACCTTAACCCTAACTTTAACTCTTAGCTTAATCTTAACTTCAACCCTAACCTTAACTTATCTCTAACTTTAACCCTAGCCTTACCTTAACCCTAACTTTAACTCTAACATTATATTTATCATAACTTTAACCCTAGCCTTACCTTATCTCTAACTTTAACCCTAACCTTAACTTATCTCTAACTTAAACCCTAGCCTTACCTTAACCCTAACTTTACTCTTACCATACCTTATTCTTAACTTTAACCCTAGCCTTACCTTAACCCCAACTTTAACCCTAGCCTTACCTTAACCCTAACTTTAACTCTTACCTTACCTTAATCTTAACTTTAACCCTAACCTTAACTTATCTCTAACTTTAACCCTAGCCTTACCTTAACCCTAACTTTAACCCTAGCCTTACCTTAACCCTAACTTTAACTCTTACCTTACCTTAAACTTAACTTAAACCTTAACCTTAACTTATCTCTAACTTTAACCCTAGCCTTACCTTAACCCTAACTTTAACCCTAGCCTTACCTTAACCCTAACTTTAACCCTAGCGTTACCTTAACCCTAACTTTAACTCTTACCTTACCTTTATCTTTACTTTAACCCTCACCTTAACTTATCTCTAACTTTAACTCTTACCTTACCTTTATCTTTACTTTAACCCTCACCTTAACTTAACCCTAACTTTAACTCTAACCTTACATTTATATTAACTTTAACCCTAACCTTAACTTAACTCTAACGTAACCCCCTCTTAACCTAAATCTTTAAATTTGACAGTCTACATTCTGGGCACCAGCTCTTGGTGAGTGTTGTGACTATATGAACAGCACCTAGGATGCCATCACAACAGATACAAATCTGATCACTTAGACCACCTCAGGAGACGCCTTCCAGTCACAAGCTGCAGCAGAGTAAACACATCCGCCTCTCCAAGACACATTCCACAATCACAACCCCTCCCAGTACATCCCAAACTCCTCTCCACATTGCCGGACCAAACTAAATGCTCATAGCAACATAGACAGACACAACCGGGCACAACTGCAGATGACTTACAGGAACCGTGCAACACTCCAGTGAGTGGACTCGCATACGTCTTTCCCACACCAGTCAGGTTTCACTCCTACTAATCGGAAACACATTCAGCCACCAAGTGTAAATACCTGTGGCTGAAATCCCATTAGGATACAATTCAGTCCATTTCTATCTCTTTCGTTATCCCTCTATCCCAAGCTCCTTCTCTGTCCCTATCACTCTATCACTCCATTTCTCCCTCTATGAGTCTCAGTGCATTTCTGTCTGTCTTATTATCCTTCTCTCTGGCTCTTCTTCTCTGTCCCTTTCACTCTTCGTCTCAATCAATATGTCTCTATCACTCTATTGCTTACCTATGAGTCTATTGTTCTTTTTCTATCTTTCCTTTTTTCTCATTAACCTTTCCTCTCGCTCTCCTTCTCCATTCTTTTCATTGTATCTCTTTTTTTAATATGTCTCTATCACACTATTTCTCCCTCTATGGGTGTATCTGTCAGTCAGCCTGTGGATTTCTCTCCCTCATTCCGTCTCTCATTCTCTCTGTGTGTCTCTCTACATGCCTTTCTGTTTCTCCTGCTACTTGTCTCTCTATCAGTCAGTCCAACTATTTGTAGTTCTCAGTCTCTTTCAGTGTCCTCTCTCCTTCACGCTCTCATTCTTATGCTCCATGTCTTTCTCTCCTTCTATTTGTCCTGCCATGCATCTATCTGTCAGTCAGTCTGACATCACTCTCTCTCTTTCTCCCTCTATTGGTGTGTCTAGCCTATCAGCCAGCCTGGCCATCTTCCCAACTCTCTCACCTTTCTTTCTGTTTTTCACTCTTAACCCCTCTCTCTCTCTCTCTCTCTCTCTCTCTCTCTCTCAATTATTATTACTAGGGGATGGAAAAAAGACAAACAGAGGAGTGCTGGTCAAACCAACATTGATTTCATGTATGGTGGCCGGCCCTGAGAGTACAGTAGATGGACATTTAGTTTTCCATCCCATTCATTCTTACTAGGTAAAAATTCCGGAAAAAGTCAGAAGAAGAAGAAGAACAAGAAGAAGAAGAAGGAGAGGAATAGGAAGAGGAAGAAGAAAATACCATCAGCTAACAATATAGTGCACAATGTACAGAAGTGAAAGTTAGTAGTGTTGAATAGAGCACAATGTTCTCTTTCCCCGTGTGTTGGTGTACATATCCCTCTCTCTCTCTCTCTCTCTCTCTCTCTCTCTCTCTCTCTCTCTGCTGTGCCGTATGTATTAGCAGTAACTGCAGAACAGGAGTGCAGGGCTTGTGTCTATAATAAAGGCTCCAGTGCCGCTATTTTGGACCCTCTTATGAAAACAGCCCAGGAGTCGCTCTCTCTCCATCCTAATGCATTTGCCACTATATTTTGAAACTCAGTGTTGATGAAGGAGCACACACTCACACCTCCATCCCCCGAAGGTTTCCTGCCAGGTCAAATAGCTTGTCAGGCTACGCTGGAATGGGAACCTTATTTCCATAGCGACAGCAGAATAAAACAACCCCCAGGCATCCTCCAGCCGGAGAACACACCACTGACCCTGGAGACTGGAGTGTGAGCATGTGTGTGTGTCTGTGTTTGGGATATGGTGAAAAGCGTTATCGGAGCATGCGACAATTTGAAAGCAAGGCTGGGATGGGAATTTCAGCAGTGTTGAAAGAAGAGTGCGGAGCAGTGCTCAAATCATGTAGAAAGCCAGTACAGAAGGTGGTGCTCATTTGGCAGGCATGTGCTATACGAGCTATGGTTAGTCACTCACTCATTCATCTTCTAACCAGCTTAATCCTACTAGAGCTTGTGGGGTGCTGGAGCCTATCCCAGCTCTCAAAGGGCAGATAACAGGAAACATCCTGGAAAGGCCGGTAGTCCATCACAGACATACACATTCAAACCAGAACACTCAGAAGAAACCCATGGGTAGAACATGCAACTCATGTTAAGGACCCCCAGACACCCATCATATAACATTTCCTTGCTGTCCAATGAAAACCATGTATCTCCAATTTGATTTTTTTTTTTTATTTATTGGCATCATTTGATCACAAGAGATTCATTTCATGATGAATGGATCACTAACATATCCAAAACATGCCTGGAAAACCGTCTGGTTCCATTGACCTACATTAGAATTAGATTGGGTTCTAGCCTCTCCTGAAAACATGCTATTTTTGGAGATGCTTGTTTTTCTTTGGACAGCGACGATTTGCTGTAGTACAGTAACTGTAAAAGTGATTATTCCTTTACAGGAAAAGTACTGGAAGACATTACTTTGTACCACGTTACCCCAAAACAATGATTGCCTATAGGCAATGAGAGCAGTACACTACTCTCACTGAAGTACACAATACAGTAAGTCACTGAAGCTGCAGTGATAATGCCAGAATATATTGCTGGTGTGGCTACAGCCATCCATGGCCAGGAGTCCAGGAGAACGCTCAGTATGTGTCCATGGTGGCTGTGCTCAACTGAGAGTATTTTCTAGCGACACTAATAATTACTGAGCAAACTACACATGCCTTTGCCAGTTAAGTGTGAATGGATCATTTTTTAAGTGGTATTATTGATCAACTTGGAATGGCTGATTTTCAGTCATGGTAAGGTTAACAAGACCACATATAAACACATATGTACATATAATATTGTAATAAGCCAAACAGATCATTGTTAATGTATTACTATATGTTAACTAATACTTCATGTTAGCTAGTCTATACTTACTATATAGCGTTAACAATACTACACTTTGTGCATCTGCTTTTTCTACAAGCGGTGTAGAATCTAGCATAGGAATTGTGGAGTTTGTGCTCTTGTTAACTGACAAAACACCAGATTAGTAGTTGGTGATAGTTTACTAGATGTAGCTTTTACAGTACACAGACACGAAGCGTTATCATCAGGTCCCTAGCATTGCTGTTCTCTGTTCTACACCTGCGCACCTCTCTTCCGTGTCCTCTCGTGGTGCGTTCACTAACAGTCCATCCAATGGTGCGTTCAATACTATTCAATGTGTTTTAAACATTGCTGCAGACAGTACAGGAATTACTGCTGTCATTAAACACTGATATTCTGGCAGCGCTGGTACTAGTAAAATTGATTATCATATCATTTTTATAGGCAGGGTATAATGACTCTCTATACACACTATACAGTCCCTCTCCTGTAGAGATCTGTGAAGATATCAACTCACCGAGATGAATGGGAAAGGTGGCTGAACAGAGTTTGAGAAACTTGTTGTAGCTGTTGTTTATAAACTAATATGAGAAGAAAAAGAAAAATATTTATGTTTATAAATTATTGTATTATATCAACTCTTCAACCCTCGGAGCCACCATCGCCAGCAAAGATAAGAAAGCTGCTGCTTTGGTGTCACTGTGGCGGTGAGCATCAGCCTCAGTCAATATTCTTTTATTCAATATACCTTTTCTGTAATAATCTCTTCACCATGCTTGTTGTTCTGGATGCTCTCTCGCTGGCTGAGCCTTTTTCCTGTTCCTCTACTAGAGGTGCTCACGCTACGAGGCTCATCACCCTTCATTTCATACGTCTTTGAAAGTATCGGGGCGTGTTTGGCAGTTCACAGACTGAGAGAATCGCATTGCTGAACCGTCACGGGTGCATTTCAAGTTGCTTCTTACTGAACACATACTAAACCCAGGACTGTTCAGGCAAAATGTGTCTGCAACAGGAAAGCTGGAGCACAGATTATGTGGGCTTTAACAATATTCACTTTTAATAACTGAGAAGAAAAAAATGCTCAATTATAATTATTTATTATGTATAATGTAAATATTATGTATTATAACTAATCATTCATTCATTCATGGATTTATTCATTTCATTAGGTACAAGGAGATGATCCTGGGTAGCACTGTTGACTCATAGCAATAAGGGCCTGGGTTCAGTTCCTTGCTGGGGGTGTCCAGGGTTCTTTCTGTGTGGGGTTTGCATGTTCTCACTTTATCTGTGTGGCTTTCCTCAAGTTTCCCAAAACATGCTGCAGGTGAACTGGAGAGGCTTAAATTGCTTGGAGGTGTATGTGTGTGAATGTGTATGTCTGTGCGAGCACACACAGTGATGGACTGGCAGGCTTTCCAGTGTGTTTCCTGGCTTCTGCCCAAAGAAATTTGGCTGTGAACAGCAGTAGCAGTGGAGGACAGCTTAACAATAACTTTTGGTGGACTCCTCTCAGTGAATACTGGGGTGGTGCTTATAGTGGAACTCGTGCTAATGATCAGTGCAGTCTAAATTACACTCACTGTCAAAGGAATAGTTGCATACATTGTTGTACCAAAAAGGAGTCAGCTGACAGGAATGAAACTTGGGGGATAGATTTGACATTGTGAGACTTGTGAATGATCCTAGTGTCACACTTGTACATGTGACGTGAGCACGGATAGGCCTTATTGCTATACCTGACTGACCCAACAGCCACGATTGTGGACATTGCTGCATGAGATGAGATGGATTATCTCAGGACACCATTAGGAACCTCTACAACTCCATCATGAGCATGTTGCATTAGCAAACATGGTGGCCCTCTGCCATACTGAGAGATACTACTTCGGTGTAGTGTCAATAAATATTGCTCATATCAGTCTAATTTTTTACGTTTACATTCACGGCATTTAGCTGACGCTCTTATCCAGAGCGACTCACATGGGCAATCGTATTACAGGTAGGCCTGTGTAGTGTTAGGAGTCTTGCCCAAGGACTTATTGGTGTAGCCATCACAGTCAACCAGAGGGGGATTCGAACCCCAGTCTCCCACATGTGGTGGTGGCTCTCTGGCGGGTAGTGGTGTTATCTGCTGAGCTACACCAACCACCCTTACTGTCATTCCCAATAGCACTGCAATCCTACACTTGCTTCTGGGGGCAGCTTTTCTTGAGTGTATTGTTTAATATTTTTACAGCCTATCCAATTATGAAGTTTTAGCTTAGACCTCAAACAGTGTAGTAAAAAGAAAAGGTTCTTTAAATGGTTCTTGGCTTGGCCATTCAGATCTAGGACATCCTCACTGGTGTCTTTAAAGAACCAGCAACCAGCCAGAGTTGCTTTCTCCAAATAACCCTTTCTGACCGCTTTATTTTTAAGAGTGGAGTTTTGAGAAATCTTTCCTCACACAATGTCGAATTCACCTTGCAACACACGGGGCAATCACCAGAGGAATGCTGCAGACGATCCCAGCTGTTGCCTGATAGCTTTGCTCTAATGGACAGTGCTATTTTCACAGCATGGATCCCTTCCGCTGTAGCCAGTAGACGCTGCAGAGTGATCCCACAGGAGCGATTTAGCATTACAGAAGGAAAAAGAAGCAGAGGAAGCAAGTGCGACTGAAGTTCACTCAGTCTCCTCATTGATGCCACCAAGGCTCATCTCCATGCATGTCATTACTGCCAGCCAGACACTGCTGTATCTTGCATCACAATCCTCAGTTGCTCATCCTCGGGCCTGAAGATCACTACACAAATTCGTATTTGCAGCATGCAGTGACCAGTCACTTCATTACGACCTGTATACATTCACCCATGGCTAAACAAGCCGGTGGAACCAGTCTGAATATAGAGGCTGGGGGCTTCTGTCTTCATGTCGTTTGCTCCCTTCACTCCGTATTCATGCATTCGCACAAATTAGCCTTGATTATCCTTGATCTGGCTACGTCGGCACACTGGGGGGAAATCATTTATTCATTCTTCTCTGGAATGAGGAGCCAAAGCATATTCAATTCAGCGGAATCCGTGTCAACACAGCTGTATTGTATTACTCCCAGTATTGGAACCAATGGCAGGACAAAAGAACGAATGAATGAATGAATAAATGCATGAACGAAGGAAAGAAACCTTTTTGTTTTGTGGTGAAAAGCTTTAAATAGGAATAAATAAAAAGTCTAATCTCAGATTAAAGAGAGTCACAAAAATGAAATACAAGACATGTGAGATAACAGTTACTAGAACAAATACAATTTGGATCTGTTTATGGTGTGCAGTCTTCATCTCTTAGTGGCACTTATCCTCAACTGCAATAAGAATGGACCATGGCTGTAAAAGATCAGTGTGTGTGTTTTTTCTTTGCGTAAGACGTTACACTATCTTTTCTGAATCATTTACAACATTCCACCAGCTTATTATCACCAACACTACAGCAGTAGCGTTCATGTTACAGCAGTAGCGAGCACCCTGGAGAGATTTCTTCAATGATCCTAAATTATTAAAAACAATCCATGTTACGTAAAAAAACACACCAAGTAGCACAGGCTGCATTATGTATTGCCATGCTGTGGCAACAGTTTGGATTATCTGTCAGGATGAATCTGCTCTTCAGACATGCAAAATGTGTCAAAGGAAAGAGAAAAACATTTGGACTACATGTTTTGCTGTAATACAGTTGAGATCCAATGAAAATGTTTCTCCTTTGACTATATACGATAAGCCCAATGCTGCCTTTATTGTTGGATGATATGTGCATTATTTGATAAAGCTCTTGGATATCACACCGACAATATGGAAACCTGCTAATGGCGCCTACTTGTGGAGAAAATGGGGTTGAGTTCAGTCAAAGCAAATCTGGTCACTCAGCAGCCATCTTTGCATCACTGAAGGGCAGCTATTTCCAGCCATACAAGACCAGACTCACATTAGTTTGAATAAAGAGAGATCAAAATACAACTGTCAAATTCTCACTCACTCAGTAATTTCATAAACCACTTTATCCTTCTGGGTCACAGGGGGTGCTCGAGCAACATTCAGTGGGCGGAAGGCAGGAAAAACCCTGGACAGGCCGCCTGTCCATTTCAGATAGACAGATAGACATACCCATTCACAAACACACACACTACACCAAGAGGGCAATTCAGCATCTCCAGTTAACCTCATTCCATGTCTTTGGACTGTGAGCGGAAAACAGAGCACCCAGTTGAGACCCACGAAGACGGTGAAAACATACAGGGTCTACGCCGAAAGGACCCTGGTTGTCCTGGCCAGGAATCAGGCCACTCTTGCTGTGAGGAAACAGCACTACCCACCGCACCATCTCGCTACCCTGCTGGCAATTGGTCAAATTACAGTAAAACCATGTTCACTGAAAAATTCTGACAGGAGCCTCATAAATGGTTTGTAGCGTTTGGCTCCATAATACACAAAAAGGTATTGCTACTGGGTTGAACAGATCTTCCCAACAAGGAGGCCTTTCAAGCTAACGCCCCAAACAATCATCGCTATGTCCCCCCTTACAATCTTTCGAGCATCACAAGCCTTCCGATTAATACTTCAGTGACTGTTTACCTTGTTTACAATGTCTCTGGTAGTCAGGATGTCTGGAAAAGCTTTTTCTGTCAGTGTTTCTATCTAAATCTATATGTAAAACTATGTGATCTAATTATGTCATATTGGCACAGCATGCAACATAATTCCCTCCGTCATTGCAGCCCCTAAATCAAAATCTAGGGCTGCCCCAACTACCTTTTTATTTAGCTCCAGAGCTTAATCAACAGAAAGTGGTCGAAGGTTTGCAGTGCAGAGGCTGATTATTGAAAATTATTGAAAATCATTAAATAATTGCAGCTTAATCCAGAGTAAAATCCGAATCTCCAGGCCAGCTGCCTTCCAGGACACAACTTCACTTCTACAGGGTCTGCTAGTCTTTCTCAGCAGCAGGCTATGGAGTAACAGCACAGTGCATGCGTGGATTAACCAGACTTTCTAGGAGGTGGTCTAACATGAGGACCGCCCTTAACACTTATCACCTAATCAACGTAGCCAAAGACTGCAGTGGGGTTGTGCTAGACTGCCACAGGGTGACTCAGGGAGGAAGATAAAGGCTACCTGGGACAATAAATGATGATAAGTTTAGACTGATATGAGAAATATTAATGAGCTGCACATACAGAAGTCATGTTTCTCAGTATGGCATCGGGCCACCATGTTTGCTAATGCAATATACAAGGCTTCTCAGCATGGAGTTGTTGGTGTTACTGTGATAATCCAGCCCATCCAGCTATTCTCACATAGTTCCTGCAGATGTTGTGGTAGGGGTGAAGGTGGGGTTTTCATGACATCATAAAAACGAATGGGTTCTAAACAGCCTGCTTGTGTAACTTTAGCTTCATACATGGACTGCACTGACTGATGAATGCATTTTGTATTTTTAACTGTGCTTACATACTACTGTAGGGCGTTTACCTTGTAGGGGTTGCTGTCTTTCCGAGTGTGGTGTAATGACAGGGGAACCTTGCTGTTCTCCTGTTGGCAGTTTAGCACGACTTCAAATGGCACCTGGGTGCATTCTTCCTTCCTTTCAATCGCTCTGACCTCAGCGACCCACAAAACCCAGCGGCCCCCATTGTGGCCACACAATGTGGGTACATAATGCGTGGCTGGAGGTTGGAAATAGAAGAGAAGAAAGTCGGCTACGAATCCGTTTCAGCCGACAACAATGCATACCCTGATGGGCGAGATATAGAGGCATTCAGTCCTATAGCTGGCCTGTTCGTAGCTTGAAGAAACGTCCTGGATCGTATTTGCCCAAGCTCATTAACCGTCCAAGGCAATTAGCGCTTATGGTTCTCCTGGCAAACTGCGGCAGAGTAATAACCGTTTGCTGGGGCCCAGCGTGTGGGCAGTCGTGTCTTGCTGGAGAGCAAATTAATTTGCGAATAATGAGTGCTGTTGCGGTTTCCGTAGGTTGTTGCTAAAGAAAGCCGGGGTTGGCCATAGCAGCGTTCTTTAGAAGCGCTCGAGTGAAGTGTAGATGAACGCCCAGGTTAGTTCGGAAACGAATCCACGTGTGGTCTTGTGTGAGTATGGCTGTGTGCACGCACACGTGTGGCTCATGAATCTTTCTAGATCGTATGACCTATATTCCTTGCTTTTGAAGGCTAGGCATGAATCCCCCCAACCATGGCTAGTCGCATTTCCTGGATGGGCTCTATCTTTGCTGGTTAAAGTGATTGCTTCCTGTGTAGACTTTTGAAGCTTTTCTTCCTATAACCTAATTTAAACCATGAGTTAAACCTCCTCAGTGGGACACAAACAAATATTAAATTAAACAAATATTAATATTACATTTATTGAAGCTTTGGAAACATTTGAATTACGCTTCAGTGTGGTAAGGGTGCCAATTAAATGTGTGAATTAATGTGGATTCTTTCTTTTCCTTCTCAAATGACTCTTAAGAAGATAATACCATCGGGGGTTACTTTCTGTAATGAACATTAAACAATGTACCAGACTGTGCTCTTCATTTATCAAAAGATGCAATAATGGTTTCCTTTAATAACTGTTAGACTGGTCCACTACCCCTCTGTGTTCCCATAAATGCAATACCCACTGCTTTATAAACTATCCTTCTTTGAAGGTACCTTTGAAAGCCACCAGTGAGCATTGCTAGCACTGCAAGAAAGTTTGTGGACATGTTAGTTAGAACTAGTTAGCTAGAACCTATACATAATTAACATAGCTAGCATTTCTGGCTGGTATCTTGCTTTGAAATTGGAGTAGGCAGTCAAATTAGTTCTTCCATAACATAAACTATTGCTTTGATAGGCCTTTTTCAGCAGAAATATTGTAGTATTACAATAAATCAAACAATACATGAAAAATAGTGTGGACCAGTTAGCTATCATATGTTTGTACCTATTCATTATTAGCTATGGGCATTAATTAGGCTGTTCACCAGCAAAACCAGCATATGCTGTTGTTTAAAGACTTGTATGATGGTCAACCAGTCCATGTTGGGCGACCAGCTAAGGAGGACCAGCATAAAGTAACACTGACCAGCACAGATCGCATGTTAGTTAGGGATGCTAGCATGTTCGGAATATTGCCTTTTCCTTTAAAACTGGACAAGCCAGTACTGTTAATTCTCTGAAAAGTTCTAATGAACAGAAACAAGTGGAAGTGGTTAGTTTTATGTAATTAGCATAACATTTACTGTCCACTGCTGTCTTTCCTTCACTGGGTTGGGGTTTTGTTTTGTTAAGGTTCTTTCTAAGCCAATACATAATCCACGTAATGTGTGATGTCTGCTGTCAGAAACATGGATGGATGGATAGCTAGATACTTTATTGATCCCAGAGATCAAATTCAAGAAATTCAAGAAGCTAAGCCACATCATACTCAATGTTCCACCAAGACACACACACACACACAAAAAAAAAAAAAAATGTCAATGTCTCCTGGGACTTACTTTGCTAACCAGTAAGATGGGCAAAACAAAAAGGTTGTGGACGTCTCTAAACTACTACTAATGGAGACCAGTAAGCTAATTAGCATTAGCATATACTATAGCACTGCTGTGAACAATGCTAGCACAGTGTTTGCCATCCATTGCTAGCTATGGCTGGATGGATAGATGGATGGATGGATAGATAGATAGATAGATAGATAGATAGATAGATAGATAGATAGATAGATAGATAGATAGATAGATAGATAGATAGATAGATAGATAGATAGATAGATAGATAGATAGATAGATAGATAGATACTTTATTGATCCCAGAGGGAAATTCAAGAAACTAAGCCACATCATACTCAATGTTCCATCAAGACACACACACACACACACACACACACACACAAAGAGAATGTCAGTTTCTCCTGAGACTTACTTTGCTAACCGGTAAGATGGGCAAAACAGAAAAGGTTGTGGATGTCTCTAAACTACTGCTAAAAACATCTTAAGATAGAATGGAAGTTAGTGTAGACCAGTAAGCTAATTAGCATTAGCATATACTATAGCACTACTGTGAACAATGCTAGCACAGTGTTTGCCATCCATTGCTAGCTTTGCTAGCAATGCTGTACTGATGTCAATAAGTCATTCAGGTCATGTCAGATGTCACTCCTAGCTGCCAGGAAGTCAGAGCCACATCATCTTCAGCCTTCACCATGACACAGAAAAAGAGAACACTGGAATCTCTCCTTTCCTGCTGGGACATATTGACAACCACTTTAGGAATCTAGCAGTGGCATCTCAGAGGCTTGCTCTTGAGCCTGCAGAACAGGCAGAAAAGACAGACAAGAAGACGCATTGATGACTCCTCGTGGTTTAGATATTTGATTCACATTAGAGGAAAGCTAACTTTCTGCCTGTGGTGCATAAGCATGCACTATTCTGGCAGCTCAGGGTCACAGAGCATTTAAAATAATGGAGAAAACTCCAATGGAGCTAAATCACTCTCTGCTGGGAGGGCCAAGATAAGCCACGTTCTGCCTGTCATTACTCCTGTCCGAGTAAGCCCACTTAGGCTGCTGAATCAGGGCGGTCGTGCATAGACGCTCGTAATACTGAGAGCCTCCTAATCACACGTCCGGGGTTTCTTTCATCCTGCCGTATAACCTTCTGCTAATGGTAATGAAACCAAAACACCTCCATGTCTTATGCATACGTCTTGCTCTGCCCCCGTTCCAATTATAGGAAAAAAATCAAGAACGTTCCCAGATAATTATACCTGCAGAAGATAATACCTTTTAAAGGTCTCATGCCCTCTGAATAAATGACACCATTTGGGCTGGAAATGTGTTTTTTTTTTCTTCTTTACAGGCAGTGAAATACAAATAAGACATTTGGATTCTCCATGAGTGGAGTAGAATCCAAAAACGAAGCATATTTGAGCTAATAAAAAGACGTTTTTATGGTTCGCCCAATCATCATCAGGGTGGATTTTGTTTCTGTTGCACAGCAATGTCAAAGGTCTCAGCAGGGCCCAGCTAATATTCCTTCACTATTTTCCAAATTAAATAAATAAATAAGCTTAAATTATGTTCACCTAGGGCTGAACAACTTGGGTTAAATATGTATAGCAATTTTCCAGACTCATATTGTGACTGCAATTCAAACTACTTTCTATGAATTTAGGTTCAGGCCTGTTTTTTGGCAGGGAGATCAGAATATCTACCTTTTCTGGCTTGAGATTAGACCCCTGAGTGTAGTGTATCAGACCGCCAATACATTGTGGCTGTGATGTCTGTGTTCTGTGTTATTAGGTTACATAAGATAAGATAAGATAAGATAAGATATGCACGTAGTAGGATAGACTGCTGTAGAAATAGACTACAGAGGGAAGCAGCTGTTATACAGTCTGACAGCAGCCCGGAAGGAAGGATCTGCGGTATCTCTCCTTCGCAGCAGGCACTAAAGGGGCTACGCAGTGTTTTCAGAGAGTGGTACATGGGGTGGGACAGGTTCTTAGACTATAACCTTTATAAAACTGCAGCTAGTGCCATTTGAAAATCCTCCAAAGTTGCAGTTTTGATATATACACAATTACTTATTCAGCCCTATTTCCACGTGTTTAGCATCAGTATTACTGTATTACTTCAAAGCTATTTCTTATACTTTCTTATACCACTGTAAGATGACCTGAGGTGACCTACATTATTATAGTTGCTCACATTTTACAGGCTGAACTAGTAAGCTTGAGCACCAAACCGCCATCTCTGGGAAGATATTAGAAGTATATGGATCTGCCTCACTGGGATAACATATTATAGCACAACAGAGAACTAAAGAGTACCGCAGTGAACCGATTAAACCAGAACATGGATGTTGAAGTACAAATTTAAGGTTGGCTGGACAAATAACATGACTTTAAAGGTTAAAGCGGTTGCTATGCACTGTTGTTTTTTTGAATATTTAAATTAATTTATTGAGTAAGTCCAAGTAGTGATTCGGGGTTGCTATGACATTGCTATTGTATTCCAGTTTGTTGTTAGGGCATCGCTTGGCAATGATTAGGAGATTGCTAAGGAGCTATGCCTTGTGGTTGCTAAGATCTTGCTAGACAATTGTGATTCAGTTGAATATACAATGGCAACCGAGCATCCGAGCCTTTAATAAAGCACATGCAACATGATGTATGACCTATACTGTCATAGACTTTCTGATTCTGAGGTTCATAGTTCCAGCCCCAAAGCTGTAGGAGTTGTAGAAGCACAATTTTTTTTAACTGTAGATTAATTAGAAAATGAAGAACTGTAGGTCTTCACATCAAAGTTTTTTCCAGATGCACTCTGAGTTCAGTATATTTGGTCAAGTGTCAATGTTGTTGTCAAGCTGCAGGCAGGCCAACAAACCTGAACAAATCTCTGGGCCTTCTGAAATTGGTGTTCTGCGGTTCCACTTCCAGAAAACTGTTATAAACAATCCTTCTTTGAAGGTTCCTTTGAAAAAGCCTAGCACCATGTTAGTTAGCTATTTGCTAGCACTGCATTTCTGGCTGAAAGTTTGTGGACATCAAATTAGTTCTTATAAACTAGCTTCGATAGCCTTTTTTCAGCAGAACCTATACAATAAATAACATAGCTAGCATTTCTGGCATTTGGTATCTTGCTTTGACAAATTGGAGTAGGCATATCAAATTAGTATTGGTCAACCTTAACATAAACTGATTGCTTTGATATGCTGCCTTTTCAGCATGTTCAGAAATATTGTAGCATTACAAATATTGTTAATCTGAAAAATTCTAAAATAAAGTTATACTGTAGCATAACATTAACTATCCACTGCTGTCTTTCCTTCACTGGGTTGGGGTTTTGTTTTTTAAGGTTCTTTCTAAGCCAATACATAATTCACGTAATGTGTGATGTCTGCTGTCAGAAACTAAGCCACATCATACTCAATGTTCCACCAAGACACACACACACACACACACACACACACACATACGCACACAAAGAAAGAGAATGTCAATTTCTCCTGGGACTTACTTTGCTAACCGGTAAGATGGGCAAAACAGAAAAGGTTGTGGACGTCTCTAAACTACTGCTAAAAATGTCTTAAGCTAGAATGGAAGTTAATGGAGACCAGTAAGCTAATTAGCATTAGCATATACTATAGCACTCCTGTGAACAATGCTAGCACAGTGTTTGCTGTAGTGCAGTCCATTGCGCATGTGGAAACTATTCGTTCCTAGTGTCACATGTTGGATTGCGTGGTTTATTTTGTAATGTGATGGCTTATCGCACCACTTTTCTTTTCAAGATTTGTGAAATCAGCCATTGCAAAAAACACCTCCTCATATGGCTCCTCATTCGCAGGTGCTTCTGCACAGTGAAAGGCCATGCGTCCTTTTTCTGGTCCTTGCTATTCGAGTGATTCCAAGGAAAACAGTTAAAAGCTGCAAATGAATGAAGCTAGTGCCAACCGTTCTGCAAGGCTGTGCACAATAAAGTGATGCATGGAATTGTGGAATTGATCCAGGGATGAAATTCTTGCATGTGAAAAGATTTTAAAAAATGAATGCTGTTTGAAGCCTTAATAAAAAAGTGACGGCTTGTGAACTGCATTCCTAAGGGATCAAAAACTACAGACAACGTGTGCTACAGCTGGGATTCAAACCCGAACATATGTTTTTTGAACAATGAAGCCTTGTTTGCAAACAACAGAATAAAGTCGTCTCAAGTGCTACATGTGCTTGTGATTCTAGGACCAGATGATATACCTGGAGGGTGGTCATTTAGGAAAACTGACCATAAATCTGTACCATTTAGGGCAGCATGGTTTCTCCTATGGGTATTCCCTATAACCTCAGGCCACACTGGCCCTCACATTCTCAGAGACAGATTAGGTTACATGGTTCCTTCAGAGCAGTCAGGGGTTAAGTGCCCTGATCTTGTGCAGCACTTAAATAGAACATCAGGAAGCACTCCCAGAAGATCTGTGTTACCACCTGGACCATCTGCCCCATGTACAAAAATGCAGATATAAGTAAAAGGCCAATCGAGACTGGCCATCAAGGGACAGCCACAAACTGCGCTTGTACTTTCACTGTTTTATTGCTGCTGCTGAGTTAATGATGATGAGGATGATGATGGTTGCTGTGGGACTATTCTGGGTGACATTTGTCCACACTGGAAGGGATTTGGCATTTACTAATGGGTAACTGATGGACACTGCAGGTATATAGATACTTTCAGCCCTCAATTGGATTCAGTTCATAATACTAGATCCACAAACCTTCTTACAAAATTTAAATCAAATACATTTTGACTGTAATTATGTCATTACTCAACTTTCTAATGACATTCTAGTCAGTCTGCGATTGCACCAGCTTTTTTTTTTAAACCAAGGAACATCAAATAATTTATCATAAGTGTCAACAAAGGGCAACGAAGATGGTGGAGTGTATATATAGTGCTTGTGCTGTTATGACAGATGTCTGTTTTTATCCCAAGAGCAAGCACGGATCAGCTACTGGTGATAAGTCACCTGACATGCTAACCGATGCCATTATGGTTCCAGCTGAGAACCAAGTTTTCAAGTTCTGAATCTAGTGTTTGTAATGGAAATGTGCTGAACGGTCCAAATTAGGTGCGCAAACTGGAATGTAACACGTTCCTCATTGGTGAAAAGGGTTATGACAGAGCTCTTTGATGGGCACAGATTGTGGGTCAGTCTGAGAATGATTTAGTTAGATGGGTTTACAGCTCCATTTCCACATACCAATAATAGAAGAGTGAATAAAGAAATACCCTCCTAATTAAAGATGACATGCTGTTGAAATTTGGCAACCGCCTAATGAATCCTATCATAATGCTAGCATTTTTTTAAATGCAGGAATATGTGTGAAAATGATGGTAGTCGGTCATATTCTACAGGTACAGCAGGTAGAGATTATACTGAAAACTGGTAGAGTGTTGTTTTCAAGCAGTAATTAGTGGTTATTCTACTAAATCATCCCCAAAAAGAGAAAAGAGGAAGCCGTTCAGCCAAAAACGCTGAGAACTGCATTGCAGCACATTCGCAGTTTTATGTGCAGTCGCATCTCTGGTGTTTTACACTGCGGCAAACAAATAAACCCTGGACAGTTCCAGTTTCAGAGCAAATTTACAGCGCCGGCCCCTCGTATTAGCCCGATGAGGCCATTTGATAGGAGCCTAAATGCAGCATTAAAGTGCGCTGGGAAGCCCGTCGCTAACCAAGGATGTATTTACGGCAAGCCGGGATAACACATGTCGAGCAACATCTGCTTTCACTGATAAGACCTAATGATCTTTGTTTCTTTCTGTTTCCCAAAGCTCGTCAGCCGGCAAAGCAGCAGAACAGAACCCATTTGCTTATGCACCCATCCGGCAGCGTAATGCATTTGCCTCTTTGTTATTGTGCAGTATTGTTAATCTGAATATGTAGTGCTCAACATATCGTTCGTTAATCGTTACCACGCTACACAGCAAAAGTTATCAGCTTACAAAAATGATACTTGGCCGGGACATAACTGAGAGCTAGTCTAATCTTCAGGATTTAAGTGGAGTGTGAAAAGCGGGCGTTCTGGAATGAACATGAGTCACACTTTATCGGCCTGCTTTGCATAAAAAGCCAAATTAAAACTAAAACTAAACAGGATTGCTCAAAATTAAGTTGATTCTGATTATCGTTTTCTATAATATGTATTTTTTCCCATTTTAAGATGTAGACAAGGATGATGCACAACTGAGCAGGCTAGCCTTTTAGCTTATTAGTACACTTCCCTTATGAAACGATAATATATGGCAATGTATTGGAAAATATAGTGCAATATATTAAATAATACAACGTCATATATGGGAAACAAGTGCAAATATTTTGCATACATTTATATAGTGATAAATATATTACAATATATTGTGTAATACATAAGGAATTGCCGCTTTTCATATATTGTATGTATGGTAGTATAATATATATTTACTTATGTATTATAATATATTTCATTTTAGGTAATAGACATCATATGTATTTCTTCATATGTGTTTGCATATATGATAATATATATAGTTTTATATATGTGAGAATATATACATACTGTATATTGCCACATGTATGTATGAAAATATTCTCACATTGTTCACAAAAACCTGCAAACGAGTGTAACTACCTAACATGTGAGCAAGAGATGGGTTATGTATATGAGTATGTGCATGTAGCCCCATCAACAACTTACTCTTAGTGAGGAACCGAGAGAACTAATGACTTACTGAATTTATAATTTAGCCTTTCCAGCCTAAACTAGAGCATTACATTCCCCAAGAGAGCAACATTTATGATCGCCTTATTTTCCATACAGTCCATATCAACACCTGTAGCCTACTAATAGAGAAACACTGTCTATTTGACATGTGGTAATAATAAACAAAACATATCCCCTTGGTTTATACATTATATCCTAATAGTGTTGCACATGTACACTGTTCTCGAGTCTAAAAGCCAGGGTTCCCTTAAAACCCCTATTAAAACTGGATTAGTTTTACCTGAGGTGGTCTGGTAGTGTAATTTGTGTGTGATTTGACTGGCCGATTCATACAGGATAAAGGACCTTTGTAAAGCCCCCAAATTACCCTGAATAGCCTGGATTAAAACATCATTGCACAGTCATCTACATCAGGATCAGCACCATGCGCCAGCATTATGCGCTCTTCCCAATAATAACAACATGCTGTGCAGCTAAACAGCATGTAGACTAGCATTAGGCTAGTAAATTGGCTTCATTCAACTTGGCAAATGCTTCCCAACATGACAGAATGCACTGCCTTGCGAGTTCTTTTTTGTGTTCCTTGTATTTGGGCATCAGCCAAAAATGTGTACGATTTCAGTAGTGTTCTAATAAACATTAGGATAAAATAGTTAAAGCTCCACGGTACCTGTTAGCCTCGTCTTCAGGTCTTTTTTGTATTACCTGGTTTTATTACATTACTGAGATGTCAATCCACACTGAACTACATCATTGAAAAAATAGGCAAACCCAGAATGCACTGCTATAGGGAAGAAAAACAAAGGTTGCCAGGAACAATGAATGATGATAAGTTTAGACTGATATGTGTAATATTTATTGAGCTACACGTACAGAAGTAGTGTCTTTCAGGATGGCACTGGGAGCCATTGCAGTCTTTGGAATTTTGAAAATACCTATCTCATCAGTTTTCCTTTATAAAACTGTACCTTCCCAGGCGAAATCTAATGCAGCTCAAGTAGGGCTTAAATGTACACTAACGTGATGTATTTCCAAATTTATTATATGTGTGCAGGTACTTAAAACCGTTAGTGTGTGGATTTGTGTATCATATCACTGTGGATTCCCGATTGCCACTGCCCTTGTGATTTTAATACTCTACTCTGTTAAGCTTGGCAATTCAACCAATACTATTTTAAAGCAGCATTCATGGAAACATGCTTTAGTCTGCAGTGTTGGGCCAGGTACTATTACCAAAGCAATCCATCAGTACTCATAACTACTCCCAAACTATAATAGGATTACTTTAACAACTTATTACTGCTACAGTGCTCTCCTAAACCCATATACATCTATACAAACCGGAAAGTACAAGGTAACAGCATTGCCAGTAAAGTATTAAAAGAAACACCCAATCAAATTAAAAGACATCCTCTTATTCCTGACTTTGCTTTGACCAAGGCACATCCAGTTATGCTGATTAAAAATGATAGACATTTAGTGCTGAATGACAACTTAGAAACTGGCGCGTTCAAGGACAGCTTCCACTAAATCAATAATATATACAGTTTACAGAGCTGTTTCTTCTTTAATGGCTTGGGCGTAATGTGGTACAAAGTAACTCTATGGTAATGGGATTACTAATACTTTTAACAAAAGTATTAGTATCTTTGTGGGACAGACTGAAGGAAATGTGCCTGAAAAGAAAATGTTAAGTCCTCTCTTGGCCAGCCCTGACCGTTATTTTGGACCCTAGTGAGATAGGGTTTAATGGACAATGTTTAAAGACAAGTAGTAACAGCAAGGCAAATATGTGAGATGAAAAATGTGAAAACCATAATCAAAGGCACAAAGGCAGGTTAGGCTAGGCTAAGATAAGCTAATACTAAGGTACACTCAGGAGGAAAGGGTGTAAGCTACTATCAGGAAGCTAATGCTAAGCACAGGGCTCAACAAATGAAAAGATCAAAGACAAAACATGAGAACATGAATATCAGTTTGAATAAACAAGGATAGCGGCTAAGAGCAGGTACTTGGCTTTGCAGGTGGCTAAGTGAAGATAAGGCCAATCAGGACAAAGAGCCAAGACTAGTGTAACCTATAGCCCTAACGCACAGACTTCATATATATATATATATATATATATATATATATATATATATATATATATATATATTTTTTTTTTTTTTTCTTCTTGCTTGGAAACCTAAAGAAAAATCCATTAAAAATAAATGAAAGGTGCCGACATGCTGCTGGGGGCGAGTTTTATACTTGCTAAACCATATTAAATCAAGATGGCACCAGCATGCACCAATGTTATTCATCCAATCAAACATCTTGGCCTGAAAGTTATAGCTTGAGGCCTTATGTATGAGGCTTCAGGAAGTGAACTCCATCTCCATCTCTTTATACTGATATTGATTTTGTTTTTCAGCTGGTTGTGGACTAAGCATGCACATGCCCTGACCGCTTTTCCGACCCCTCTGTTTAGGCCAACATAAATACAAGGTTTTTGAAAAATGCAAAATGTGAGCAATCCAGTAGCAACAAATACAAACCAATAACTAGGGATGGGTATTGGAAACCAGTACTAAATTGGTACTGGTCAGTACAGAAGTACTGATAAGCTGTTGGGCAAAATGTGCTGCTATCGATATTGTTGTAGCGTTCATTGATTCTACATAACAGGCATTTTCAAATGAGAAACTAGGCTAGTTGGAGAAATGCATTTCAGAAGTTGAGGATTAAAAAAATAACCCTGCTGAAGCCGGCTTAGCTAAGGAAGGTGCTAATGAGGTGGTTTAACACAGAGCTAGCATAGATCCCAACCCAAAACCAGACCATAAGTCAAATTCAGTTTTACCCAGTGCTGCTGCCACAATGTGGATTTAATTGCTGAGGCTGCACAAAGAAAGCCAGGGAAATCCCAGTTTAAAAAGGGATTGGTGAGCTGTTCTTGAAGGCACAGAGTAACGCCACTGGTTCCACTGGTTGGGTCCTTGTGTATGGTTTGTAAGATGGTGTAGCATTCAGTACACTAGTACATAGTTAAATCTAGAACGGCATCAGGGGCTGGTATGTGTATTTATGTAGCATTAATTCCTGCAGCACTGTTGGTTGGTGCTACTATGCATTACATCGTGCAACAAAAGCATTATCGTAACCTGAGCTATGCTCTCCGGTCATAGCTAAAAGGATAAGACATTCAAAGTGTGGCCTCATTTTACTAAAGGTAATGATAAAGCAGCTAAACACAATATATCCTCGCTGTCCAAAGAAAAACATGTATCTCTAAAATGGCAACTTTACAGGAGAGGCCAAAACCTGATTGAATTTGAATGTAAGTCAATGGAACCAGACGTTTCTCCAAGCATGTTTTGGATATTCCTGGTGATCCATTCATCATGAAATGTCCACCCAATGTAAACAGCAGCTCATGTGATCAAATGCTGGCAAAAAAAAAATGACCAAAATGGAGACACGTGGTTTTCATTGGACAGCAACGATATGTGAATCAGTAGCTAAGTATAAAGAGGGAAACACTAGCTTCATCATGAAATGAGTGAAATACAACGTCCTACAAATCTGAAGCAGGGCAGCGTATTTGCATGGATGATCCTAGTGCACTCCACTCTGTTTAAATGTAGCACATATTCATAGGTAGGTGTAGGTCTACATAAAACTAGAGGTAGGATTTTTTTGATAGCTTAATTCACTTTCTCATACTCTAATTTTCTTGTTCCACCTTAAATGCCAAGCAGCCATTGTAAATAAGAATTTATAAATAAAGTGGTCCGGTAGTTACATTCTGGCATGCTGTTATAATAATAACCTGGTAGAATGGTAGAATAGCAGAATTCAAACAAGAAGCTGGCAAATAGGAAGACAACAGTAAGAATTAGAGGTAGAACAGTGTGATGGTCTAATTGTCCTTATTCGAAATGCTTCCAGGATTAAAATAATTTTTAGGATATTTTTAAGTAGTCGAGTTTTGATTAGTATCAGTATCAATAAGAAGTATCGGTATTGATATTGGTGTCAGTAAAATCCTCATAACAGCCATCCCTACCAGTAACCTTAAATACACATCTCTGTTGACATCTGATCAGGTCTAATGATCTGTTAAACGAGACCTATTGATGAAGAACCCATGATGTCTATGTACCATATAGAACACTTAGGAAGAAACTGGGATATCCTGCAGCAGTGAACCAGTAAACCCAGCAGCAGTAAATATATATAACCCAGGACTCCTAAAACCACGTTGTCTCTATTGGGTGTGTTTATCAATATTTCAAAATGCTTGGCTGCTCGGTATGAAACACTGAAAAAGCTGTATTCTGTCTTTGGTGGAGAGCAGACAGTTCAGTGAGGCGCAGCGGAGTAAGCCCCAGGCGTCTGGCTTAATATCATCAGAAAACAATATCAGTGCTGGTCGTCTCCTCAAACTTCTCCTCTAGGGTCTGTAGGGGTGCATCATATCAGAACGTGAAACAGTCAATACTGAAGCAAGACCTACAAAGACCATGCCTGCCTTTTTCCAGGTTCACATAACAAGTCAGCAAGAGCAAAACACGTTCATAAAGCACATCTAGTCCTATCGAAATATGTTTGGCTAATGCAACACTTGTACATTCCATCCTTACACTGCACAGCAGCAGAGGTGTATGTTCAGTTAGCCAATAGGATGCTGAATTTGGCCTCTGGATGCGTTAGCTGACCAAATGGCAAGCCCTTTTTGGCGGAGAGTAAGGTGGGTTAGAGGGGTACACAAAAAATGACACACTATTAATTTACCAGGAGGAGAAAAACAGTCCTGCTGAAGCTGGTTTAGCTGAGGGAGGTGCTAATGAGGAGGTTTAACATTGCACTAGAACAGATCCCAACCCAAAACCGGAATATGAGTCATTTTCAGTTTCATCCAGGGTTGCTAGCAAAGTTTTTGTGTTTGAATCGTGTGAATTAATTGCTAGGTTTGTACAAGGAAGGCCAGTGAAATTCCAATTTTGAAAAGCAACCAGTGAATTGTTTATGAAGGTACAGAGTAGGCACAGTTTGTTCCACTGGTTGGTTCTCTGTGGATGGTTTGTGTAGCCTCCAGTATGTCAGCTCATTGTTAAATCTGGAACAACATCACGTCAGATGGGTCACCTTGCCCTAGGCCCACCCACCGGGGCCCACCCACCCCTTGAGACAGCCCTGCTGGTTAGTGTCCTAGAGGTACTAATAAAACCTACAGTAAACTCGAAGGGAGTTTATAGCATGAACAGTAAAGTATAGCCATTTCCCACCTTTAGTATTCCGTACCGGTCTGAGGGTCTAGCAGCAAAGACCTTCTCATTACAAAGCTCCACCAATAAGCAGTCACACTTGACTAAAACCCAGCAGCACGCATGTTTACCATGCTCTCTGAAGATCAAAGCTGGTCCTAAGCCACACCACCACTTAAATAAATTAGCAACAGCTACAGCCAAGAGATCACTCTCATTTAATCTGCCCTCTATCAGGGAGAATACGAGGAAAAACTACAGACCAGGAGTCCAACGACACCGGCAAAGAAAAGATAGCATCCAGTGGACGTCAGGGCAGAGCGATGGAAGTGCCTTTCTGTGTCGAACCATGAAATGGGTTTATTTCAGAAAAATAAAAAACAATCCACATCTCTATCTACAGAGAACCCAATCCTCCGTTCTGAAGGAGCGCCAGAAAAAGCGCACCTCTGTCGGGTGGAATGGCCTGAAGCGCAGACTTTGATGGAAAATTCTTCTTTTCAGTACTGTTGTCGGCACTTTCTGCCTGCTGTCTCGCCTTTTACCGACACAATATAAGAACTCTGAGAAAAACAGGTAACAGACGGTAGTTAATTCATATCAAACAATTAATATATATATAACTCTATATAAACTACAACACACACACACCCACACACACACACAGACACACAGACACACATACACACACACATACACACACACACACACAAACACATACACACACACACACACACACACACAAACACACACACACACAAAAACACATGCACACACATGTGCACAAAAACACATGCACACACATGTGCACACACACACATGCGCACACACACACACATGCGCACAAACACACACACACACACACACACACAAACACGTACACACACACACACACACACAAACACATGCACACACACACACAGACAGACACACACACACACAAACACACACGTGCACAAACACACAAACACACACATGCACAAACACACACACACAAACACACACACACGCGCACACACACACACAAACACACACACACGCGCACACACACACACACACACGCGCACACAAACACACACACGCACACACACACACACAAACACACACACACAAAAACACACATGCACACACATGCGCACACGCACACACACGCACAAACACACACACACACACACACAAACACATACACACACAAACACACACACACGCACACAGACAGACACACAAACACACACGTGCACAAACACACAAACATACACACATAAACACACACACACGCACACACAAACACACGCACACAGACAGACACACAAACACACACGTGCACAAACACACACGTGCACAAACACACAAACACATACACACACAAACACACACACACGCACACACAAACACATGCACACACAAACACACGCACACGCACAAACACAGACACACACACACACACACACATACATATAATATATACATACTAAATGAGTTGTAGTAATTATTATAGTATAGTGATTATAGTGACTATAGTAATTGTGTGAGTTAATAGTGCAATTAATTATCTTATCTACTTAGATTAATTAATCTACTTGTGTTTCATTACATTTTCCTCCACTGTGCCATCAACTTCAAGCACAGTCCTTGAGCGTCACTAGGCACTGTACATTACCTCCACATATTCAGCTGCCTCACTCTCCTCAAGGCTGTCTTTTCACCATTACATACACTTTATCTAATCTTACCTAATTATTAATTACCTATTTTGGTGCCTTGTTGAAGAACTCTGATGACCCCCCTGTAATTACCTCTTACAGTAACACCTCTTCTATATGAAGTGGACAGACTGGTCAGGGCTAACTTTATTTTCACATATAACAGCAACAGAATGAATGTGCATATACTGAGATTACCTGTGGTATGATTACCTTATGTGCTGCCAGAAGGGTTCAATGAAATGAACAATGACTTTTGGATGCCTAAAGAACCTTTAATGAAATGGGATGTATGAAGGGATCATTTTAGTTCAACCAAAAAAAGAAGTGTACCTGATTCCTGTTTGTTTTATGGTGTAACGTCATATATAATAAAGGTCTATTGATAATGAATGTGTAATGTATGCATATTATCAACATGGCTTGACGGGGGTGAGGGGGTGACAAAAACAAATAGGGATTTATGGGAATGTATAAACCTTAATTATGAGTATGATTACAATCATAATTACAAGTAGCAGTAAAGGGACCACTTTACTGGGAAGGACATACAGTAGCTTATAAGTAATAACGATAACTCAGTACATTAATTAAGAGATAATTAATGAGACTAAGTCATGTGTACTAGCTGGTGCTTTTTTACTGTATGTCTTTGCATGAGTGGACAATGTGATGATCGGTAGTTAGCACACAGTTAATGAGGAATTAAACTGTGAACCAATATTAAACTAAACTGTTAGATAACAGTGCAGTCAGTTCCTACTTTCTTCAGTATCTATTTAATGAATAATTATGTAATAACGTATGAATAATGTGAGTAACATCTTTAAAGCACATAATTATCAATTAATTTGCAACATTAATGTAAAGAGTTCTTAATAAATGAACTCCCTTTGGAGAGATGAGGGAATGGTTAGTGCTATATCTACAGACAGCATAGAGCAACTGGCTTAATGTTTCTGAAAACGAGTTCTTTTGATGAACAGCACGATCAGGGCTGTGGACCGCAGCAGAAGCGTCCTCCCGACTCAGTCTGCTGTCTATAAACTTCCATACCACCTTTCATTCTGTCTTATCTCCTTTCATTCTGTACTCTCTTTCTTTCTCTTCTCTCTCTTCTCTCTCTGATTCTCTCTCTCTCAGCCTTCTCTCCTTCTCTCTCTTAAAATCCTCTCTCATCTGCCTTTAGCTCTCTCTCTTTCTTTCTCTCTCTCTCTCTCTCTCTCTCTCTCTCTCTCTCTCTGCTCTCTCTCTCTCTGCTCTCTCTCTCTCTCTCTCTCTCTCTCTCTCTCTCTCTCTCTCTCTCTCTCTCTCTCTCTCTCTCTCTCTCTCTCTGCTCTTTCTCTGCTCTCTCTCTCTCTCTCTCTCTCTCTCTCTCTCTCTCTCTCTCTCTCTCTCTCTCTCTCTCTCTCTCTCTCTCTCTCTCTCTCTCTCTCTCTCTCTCCTTGTCCTATCTTACTTTTCTGTTTGAGATTTTGCCAAACATGATAAAATGTTGGCAGGCTCATATAATGGAAAGAGGACTGAATGTAGAGGATAAATACTGTTACAGTGTCTAAACAGAACTTATATAAAGTGTTTCAGCATTGACTGTATTAACTGTATCTGTTATAAACCATTCAGAGATAATGCTACTGAGGTTATTAGTAGATAATGTTCTGTCCTTGCTGTCAAATGAAAAGCATGTCCATCTCAATTTGTGGGGCATTTTTACTTTAATGCATTATTTGAACCCTGTAGCTGGTATTTACACTGTGTGAAAATTTCATGATGAATGGAGCAGCAGAAAAGACCCCAAACTGCCTGGAACAAAGTCTGGTTCCATTGACTTACATTAAAAGTAAATTAGGTTTTGACCTCTCCTGTAAAGTTGCCATTTTGGAATACTTGTTTTCCTCGGATAGTAACAAAATAACAGATATTGTAAGTAAAGTGTTACATTACACCTCCGCAGCTTTAAAAGGTATTGTAAAAGTGGGAAGGTACTTAAAACTGAAATTCTCAAATGCTGAAAGTTGAAAACCCACAGCTATTATGTCTAATTGACTACAGTCTCTCTTTCAGCTATACAGACACAACTTATTTATCCCACTGCTCCTTTCCTAAAGCTTAAAGTAAGTGCAGTATCTAAATTCCAATGATTTTCATTCTTGAACAAAGTTGCAATGTAAGGGGACCAAGCACTCCCACATGCCCCAAGGTACAAGCTAAAATGGGGCTATATTCCAGAGTTACTCCACAAGAGAAGGAGGGGTCAAGGGTACGTCGGCCTTGTTCTGTAATACATCCATCCAACGTGAGCAGGTCCAACACAGCGGGGGCTTTGTTTGAATAAAATCTGGGACTCAGTGGTCATACACCCAGGCAAGATTGGACGAGGGAGGGAAAATTAGCTGTCTAATTTTAGGACAGAGGTTGTTTAAAATCCTCCAGGGTACAAATGAGAGGCGAAACATTTGCTGATTACAGTTCGGGAAGCAGGCGGACGGTGCCGCATCCCAGCGTAATCAACAAAATCAATATGAGGATGTTTCTCAGTAGAAATAAACAGATGTGCAGGGAGATAACAGAGGAGGAGAGGAAGAACAAGGTGTTTACTGATAGCTTCAGAAATCCCCCCCCCCCAAGACTTTCTATTCCACATCAATGAAACTGCTCTTTTTTTTTCTCAGGAAAGAAAAGAGAGGCAAATGAAAGCTTGAAAGTATATGCATATTAATACAATCACATTCTCCCACAAGGATTCTTGGCCTAGTTTTCTGGGAAACAAATAAGAGTAGTGAAAAAAATGCTCAGGAAAAGGACATCACTGACCATAAAGGGCTGGTGGGGGTGGATCATGTTGACTGAACATTCCAGCATTTTGTAAATCTATATGTGCTGCATCTGTAGAATAGCATGGGTCAGGGGTAATGATTTGAGTGTGTTTCTGTGCGGTTTGAAAAGATCAGAATATGCATTGGATACATATCATTAGAGATAAGAGCTAGCCACACTCCATCAGCAAATATTGATAGAACACTTTCACAAAATCTTCAGTCAAAGAATCTATGAAAGCGTTCTACAACAAAGCTGTGAATCTGTATAATGTGTTTCTTCTCTGGGGTTCCCTGAGGAAGAATATGTTACCAGTGTAATCACGGTCTGTGTTATTAGACTGTTCCTTTTCTCCTCTTTTGGCATCCCCTAATTTTAATCAATTGAAATGAAAGCATGCATGCAGCATGAATGAAAACTCCTTTGGTTTCCAATGGCTTAAAAACAATACAGAAGGTGAGAAATTGATGGACAGGATATACAGCAACAACTCATCATCAAAAGAATGCACCAGGAAGGAGTCAACCGACAGGAATGAAACTTGGTGGGTTTGATATTATGAGACATGCGAATGATTCAAGTTTCACAGAGTCATCCTGTTAGTGCCAGCACTATTGGTAAGCAGCTGGACAATGCAGGACTAAATGCATGCAGACCGTTATGACGACTGACCCTAACACCGCATCAACGTCACCAAAGACTGCAATGGTGTTGCGCCAGACTGTCATGGAGTGATTTAGAATGGCCGCGGCTCATCTTCAGTGATGAGTCCTGCTTTTGTCTTGGTGGAGACGCCCAGCATATTCATGCGTGTAGGCACCGTGGTCAGCTGGAAGATGAACAGTTTGCTGCCAAGTGTCACACGTCCAGAAAGCCATTCCACCCGCACTGCAAAATATGCAGGAACTGCGTGGAAATATTCAAACTGCATGGGATGCACTGCTTACTGTCCTGCATTTCATAAACCTTAATCTACCTCTGCATCTGGAAGGCTGCACTTTAAAATTTTAATATACATATTCAATTCCACACGTCACACTCTGTGAGCTAATGTAACCAAAGTCAAATTCCTTGTATGAGTGAACATACTTAGCAAATAAAGCTTGATTCCGATTCAGATCTGACAGGACACCATTACGAACCTCTAAAACACCATACTAGGTCATCTGGTATGTTACATTAGCAAACATGGTGGCCCGACGCCATACTGGAAGACATTACCTCTGTATGTGTAGCTCAGTAAATAAATCCACATATTTGTTTAAATGTTTTATCATTTGTTATACCTGGTAACATTTATCCTCCTTACCAATAGCACTGCAGTCCCACACGTTCTGGGTGTAGCTATTCTTTGATGATGGGTGTACAATAAACATTTTTAGACATGTTTTTGCCTGTTACTGCTATTCAGCTCATAAAGAAAAACACTTGTAACACAAAGTTACCAGATGTTTGTCATTAACTCCACATAATTCTCAACTCTAATTAAAGCCACAAGAAAGGATTTGGCATGCTGTTCTCTTCATGTTTGGCATGTTTGGTAGTGGCTGTTACAAAATTACTAACTGATTGGCCTGGACAATACTTACAGTTACAGCAGAGGTAACCATAGATAGATAGACAGGCAGACAGACAGACGGACAGACAGAGGGACAGACAGACGGACGGACGGACAGACAGACAGACAGACAGACAGACAGACAGACAGACAGATAGATAGATAGACAGATAGATAGATAGATAGATAGATAGATAGATAGATAGATAGATAGATAGATAGATAGATAGATAGATAGATAGATAGATAGATAGATAGATAGATAGATAGATTAAAGAACAGCAGTCAAAGCCCCTGTTGCAGAATGGCTGACCATTGAACAAAGGAGAACAACTGATCCACTTATGGCTAGTTCAAACATAGTTGTGCAGGAGAAGTGTCCATCCACAGAGCTCCCCCGGAGGGCAGCTGGAATCACGGTAAGAGAGACTTTCAATCATGTAAATTGTTGTGTTGTTAGCGTAAAGCTGCATATACAGGCTTATGCCTGACCCGCCTACTTCCCGGGTCTTTCCTGTTCAATAAAAGAGCATTGATTTGAAATGCTGTTTCCCACATCTCCTACATTACCAAGTGTCACTGTATTATGTATTATTATATTTAAATGCATTGTCATAGAATTCAATAACCGTCCATTTGCTTCTATTAGCTGAAAGTGTTTGGGGGATCAAGGAATATTCCTGATATATTAATCTGAGGACTTGACGCAATACAACACATTGGAATAATCACCACAACTGTATGATTATAGAATGGACTTATAGAGCATCTCCTAATATTGTTCAGATATCTACAACATGTGGTGTATAAATATATCAATATAATAAATGAACAATGATAAATATTCCAAAATGCATTCATTCTTTTTCTAAATTATAGTACATACATAATCTGAGATAAAGATATATATCTGTAATGCACACTATGTGTTGCTACAGTACATGCTATGGTTCAAATTAATTATGCACACCTAAACACACACACAATGATGCACAATACATTATGAATGGGGTTCATGAAAAATAAAACAAGTCCCCATAAACAAACAGTAAACACTGTATTCAACATAAGCAGGAAGCTCATGTAGAGTGACTGCAGCTCGTCACTAATGCATGAAGCAGTAGAATTCTGAATACGTGTTCTATGATGTAGCAGTATAAGCCCTTGGATAATTATATGTCTTTATTGTAAATATTTACAGTGGTGAAACATGTAGTGGCTTTGGGCTGTGAAAGAAAGGGAATCAATTCTGCCCTCTACTGGAGGCTTGGGCCAGACATGGGACAAGACAGGCACTGTGGAAGCAATCAGACAGAAAGGCCAAGCTTGATATTAAACATGCATAATAACACTGATATTGTACAATTAGAGAGTATATGTATTCTGAGTCATCTAAAGTTTCTCCTGTCATGGGATTTTTATAATTCATGGTTAAAAAAACAGGGGCTAGACACATGCTTGAGAATTCTATTGTAGGGTGAAAGGCTGTGATGAAAGGTGTGAAATGACTTCTCAGACCCAGAGTGAGTCAACGCCAACTCCCCAGCCGTCACGGAGAGTGACTAACCTCACTGTCATTTTTAAATCTACCTGATGAGCTTCTATTAAACAGAATTATGTTCTATCATGGACTATTATGTCCTGTTAATCAACATGGACAACAGTTATGGTGTATTTCTTTTAGATTCAAGATTCAAGCAGTTACATTGTAAAATGAAGTTCTTACTTTGCATTTCCTCCATTTTCAACAGTCTTAAAAAATAAATATCAATATAAAAGGAGAGAAAAATAAGAAGTATAATAAGATTATATATATATATATACACTAAGTACGACTAAGTAAAGAAAAACACTAAGTAAAGAAAGTGAGAGTACAGTACTGTATGGATGCATTAGCTAACCCATTAACTTAAAAAGCTCCAGTAGTTCCACCAGTTCCACTGGGCAGTGAAAAGTGGTCATAGATCATTTTGCACCCTTCTGTTTGTAAATAAAGCCGTTTGGAATTTGTATTTTGGGGCTATTTCTCCAGAGGGGATATGTTTACCACCATAGGCAGGCCTGTAGAGAAATCTGGTGGTGGATGGCAACTTGTATTTGTCACATATGGGCATATATGTGACATATATGGCAACTTATAAATTACAGAATTGCCCATCTGCATGTATATGTTTCATCTCTCTCTATATTGACACATACAAACATGTATCTGTAACACATGCATTTAACAATATACAATATGGTAATTTTCCAAATATCACTTTATATTTTTAGTTTATTTTTAGTCACACATCTACATATATGTGACATATATGCCAGCTTATATGAGATATACATATTTTAGCCATTTTTCAAAACACATCTTTAACAATATATGTCAGAAACCACTATTATATATTATATGGATGGTATATATTAGTCCTACATGCTAGTTTTATGTTATATAATAACTACATAACTAAACTAAACAAGCGTGTCATGATCTATTTAAACCAACACATTAACTGGGATCGTAGTACGCTAATATACATACACGTCAACATTAATAGGGTACTCTATTTAAGAAAGGTTCTTACATTGTTCTTTGTTGGTTTCAGTGCTGTTCTTTTGATTTGTTACATTGGGAAAGATTTAGATGTATCATTAATTAGATTTTTATATAATATTATTATAATATAATATTATTTTTTGCAGTGCTATTTAATGTTGTCCCACATTGTAAGTCACTACATAGTTCTAGCCATAGATAGAGGCCTATTTATCATTTTTGAGTTCTGGTAAAAACGAGCTAAAATTGGCACTACCGGCGAAAAAATGGTATTTGCAGAATTCATCAAGTGCCCATTGACCTACAGCCTGCAGGTTTCACCAGGCTCTGTCTAACTACAGTGACATAGGTACCAGCACAATACAGATGCACATAGATGTAGCACACCCAGGAGTACTCCCATTAAAGCTACCTTTACTCTAATTGGAAGTTTCTTCCTAAAGCTTGAATATAAAGATGGAAAACTACCACCATAATCTACAGTCTGTACCTTCTAACAAGTATTGTGACGAGATGGATGAGGCGTTCTAGGGGGTCTTCTCTCAAGTTTTCCACAGCAGAACATGAACAGATGTGCCATGATTGCCTTGCTGCTCAGCAGGTGTACATGAATCGGCCTGTGGTTTGACTTTTGGCTTCATTCAGCCTGAGCATGGCCTGTTGGGGCATGCTGGTGGAATCGGTGATGGGATCCATGGGTGTTTGAAGTCATTCAATTACGACTTAGAAATCAAGCCCAAAGCCTGCCAGTACTTCAGGTGGGAGATTACAGGGGTATTAGAGGCATCAGTATGATATTGTGTCGCCATAAACGCAATTAGAACGAACAGGTGGAGGTACCTCTGTTCTCACAAAACCACTCCAGACCTGTGACAACAAGAAATCTTCTACGCTCTGCCTATTATGTCATAACATACCATAATGAGAACAGAGTTCTTGTTTCGTTTAGCTAAAGGAATGTTTCATAAGAAATACAGCATTTATGCTGTTTATGTTCAAATCTCAGCGCTTGAGGTTCCGTCATTTCCTGTAGCTACATGGGAAAGGGAATTGTGAACAATCTTCTGTCAAAGATATGGCACTGCTGGCCCACTGTCGGTGCTGGCAAATCTGATGTGCCCAGCTGCCTACTTTTGGCTGATGCATGGCCCTAATCTGGTGTTTATAAGGGCCACGCCTTGCAACCGGGTGCGGTGTGACCAAGCGCCAATCTATCCATGCGGCAGATAAAAATGGGGAATGTGGGCCAGAACAATTTTACCTGGTAAATCCTTGAGGGCCACAGCTCTGAAAAGATTAGCATTTCCCTCTTTTAGTATTCTGTAATCCCACCAGGGCCTTGAATTAACCTATAAAGGAGCATCACACGCATACACAAAACTGACTCCGATATTTCTACATTGTTTAAACATAGTGTTGAGGTCCTAGCGAGCAATGAGGGGTGTGAAAGCGGAGGGATAAGAAAACCCTACTGTGATGTATATGGAAATATACTGCATATCATATTAAACCATTGAGAAAAATTACATTTTACAAAAATTACAAAAATTTGCACAAACCGAAAGACCAAAAAATTGAAAACCAAAAAAATCACGACTTTGAAAGCAAAGAACTTTTTTTTGGCAACTGAAGAGTGCTGAATGCTAAGGCCCTTAGCCTTAGAGCCTGCCATCCCTGCTGTAAATACCAGGCCTATCATGTTAATGATGACTTGATCCTTCAAGCCACAAAAATCCCTAAGGCAGAGATAACCAGTACCGGTGCTTGAGAACTCCCATATAGGGCACCTTTTTTTTTTTATCTATTCAAACACTTCAGCCGGTAATCATGAGCTATTTAATACACTGGCTTGGGTTTCTTAAGATCTGGAATACAACAAAAAGTTGGATGGTTTCTCATTTGCATCATCCAGAGCACCACCCAGAACGGCATGTACCATGATCTGTTAAAGGAGCACTTACACACTGCCAGTGAGAGATATTTCCTGGTCTGCATACTGGGGCAATGCGCTTCTGTCTTCTGATGATGTATTTTATAAGTGTAAGGTACAAAACACAGCTGCTTTGGGCTGGATTTTGGGGGAACGGGCTGTTTTGAAAGCTAATGTTTCTGCTAGCAAGCTAAATATCTTTACTGCAACTGTGTTTCAGCAGAGCATATCATTAGTCATCATTACAATGGAGATAATGGCGTGTTTGCACAGCAGTAATTGCAGGTCAGATAAAGAAAGAAACTAAAAGCTAAAGTTTGTGAAGTAGCCATCTAGATGTCTCTGGCATCCATTTTGTGTTGAGTAAAGATCGAATCACTGTTTCTTTGCCATGTTGTTTGAGTTGCACTAAAGCTAGCTCTGTTACATTTATTAACCACTGGCTGACCAGCAGTAAGGACTGGATGACCCGGCAGGGATTACCAGTAGCTGTGTGATGTATAAGGGTAATGCCTTCTGGATATCATGGTGAGAGAACATGAACACTGCCGAACCTGTGAAGCTGAAGAATATAATGCGGTGCGATACTACATAGCATGGCAGACAACATATTAAACTGGGCTGGGATGCCCCCTTAAGGAATTGGTTTGCCAGTGCTACAAGTAGCATACTAAATAAATCATCTTCTATACCACAGAGACACTGCCTTTGTGACTGTAGGCCATATTAAACATCTCATATTAACACCAACTTGCAAGACCTTGCAGATTTGCCTCTGTACCATCCACCACACCACATCAACCACTTTCATGTTACTCCATTATGGAACTGGTGAGAAAAACCAATAAGGGCATTTTGTCCAGCTGGCTTCTGTTTGCAGAAGAGCATCAACAAGTCATTAGGAACAATTGCTCTCTACTGTGTGCTGCTATCTCCTGTTGGCCTAACTGTGTGCCAGAACATAGCTCATTAGCTCAAGGAGTCACGGTCATTAAAATGTTATGAGGGATGACATATTTCTTTGACTTTTGTTAGCCACCCAGGCTTTCAGAGCCTGGCAAATATGTACACTGAATATCCAAAAGTATCCGGACACCCCTTCTTATTAACAAGTTCAGTCGGTTTAATGGCCCTGCGCTGGACTGCAACCTGTCCAGCATGTTTCCTGCCTTTTACCCACTAAACACTGGAATAGGCTTCAGCACCCACCATATCCCAGGAGCGAAAGCAATTGAGATGAAGAAGGAATGGATGAGTTGTTTTAAGGCAGTGTAAGCCCATGTGTAGTTGCATTCACAGTTCATTAAAAAGCACTGCCAAAAGAATGGGGTGCTCTGGTTCCACTTATCATGCCCAGTGCCAAGCCTACCGATCATTAGGCTGCTGAGCAGCAGAGCTTTTTGAAATCCGGTGTTTTTTGTGGTTTGTGAGCCAGAACTAATCGGCACCTGACCTCACTAAATTCAATCAAATCCCACACAGCAATGTCCCAACATCTTTTGGACATATAACACCAGTTTCAATCACCTAGATGAAGCCTGGTCTGTGACTAAATTGTTATGTCAGTAGTGGTTTGCTATTAAAAAGCCTCAAATATTAAATTTCATCTGAGTCTGGGAAGCTGGCTCAGTAACAGTTTTAGATGTATGATCCTTTGATGATGAGAAACAGGACCATGAAACATTAAACAAGAAGCTGATGCAACAGACAATCAACGGCATTAAAATACTACTGCACTGCAGTATTAGCAGATGATTTAGCATGTTTTAAGCACATCTCTCTTAAGTATTTTTGTCTGCTAATATAGTGAGACTGATTCACTTAATACAATCCCTTACAAGAAAAAAAATTGAGAAATATGTTATAACATTGTAATAGAAGGCTAGTAGACAAATTAACAATATTTAGGGTGATTTCACTTGCCAAAATATTATTTCAGCATGAGAAAATCAATATTACATAACAGGATAGATAGATAGATAGATAGATAGATAGATAGATAGATAGATAGATAGATAGATAGATAGATAGATATAAATAGAGTCCTCAGTGTCTGTGTAAAGTCCTTCAGTGTCTGTGTAAAGTCCTTCAGTGTCTGTGTAATGGAAAATGGAGGTAGTGGTACACCATTTGCTCTGCAAATTCAGATGACGACTGATGTCAGCCATATAGACAGTGCAATAGAGAAGATGGCTGGTGTCAGCCATATATACAGTGCAAGTATGCAGTAATATAAATTATTTAGCAGTGCAAAATATGTAATCTGACTGGCTTATTGTTTTAAAACTATTTTTGCATTGTTGAAATAATTACATACATTCACAACAGGTGATGGCACACTTCCAGATCTGTCAGTGTTTTGGTTTTCAGTTTGTTTTAGACAAAATCTTCAGAAGATAAATTATTATTTTGGCCTGAAGAGTCACAATTTGGGTGTGACACAGACGGATAAACGTTCTACCGGGTGGTTGTTACTATTTCTTCTTTTATTTAATTATTCCTATTATTCTCATTATTTTATTAATGTATTTATTTAACTTCATGCTCCTGCAGATGGTGTTGCATAAGGATGAACAAGCTATAAAAAGAATTCCATTCGGGCATGCTAAAGGCCAGAGTGTGAAGGCAGTAGCTGAATTTGTAGCTGTATGGAACCGTACAGTCATATGGGTCTACCAGCAAAGGTTAAAATTCCAGTCTACTGAATATCCTTCTGAGAACTGTGCAAGGGAAGGTATCTACCAAATCTGTCCCAACTGCACAAAAATGTCATGCTAGTGTGGCTGAACATTGATGTCACCTACATCCGGGAAACTTGTCCTGTCCATGTTAACTTGGAAGCACAGCTGTATTAAATGCTATTAGGTACATTATAGTCACAGGTGACTTTTTGTCCAGTGAGCCTATTTACACTCAATGTCTATAGACTCTCTGAATTACAAGGTCATTAAGCAGTTGAAACATGAACATTGCTATTTCCATGGTAACAGCAAGCTACCATTCCTATGCAGTGAAGTGACATCACATGAAAGTACATTTACCAATAAACCTTATTATATACTGACCACAGTCACTCCTAATGTCCTCTACCACTGCCAAAGTCACTGAAATAACGCTTTTGACCAAATTTACTGATTTGCTTGGATTATTTTTGCATACTTGCCTTTTCAGTAATTGATTTAATTAGGTTCACAGCAGTGCATGCTGTAATTCAGGGCATTCTATGATATTCAGAGGTAAGAGCACATACATGGAAACATGTAGGGATTGAGCTTTCGATTACCACAGGGTATGATAAGTGTTTTACAGAAATCCTATTCATTTTTGCCTAAAGAAAAGTTCAACTTATGCATATTGCATCTTCGTTCACTATAGGAGACAGCCACACGGGTGCAATGTAAAGGCAGACTGCCTGTAATTAGTGGCTCCTTTAGTCATTCTGGCCCATACCATAGTAGTAATTAAGCAGTGTTTCGCTGTACTGAGCATAGAACCTCTAACCAAACAAAAGTGTCTAACTGGTATTACAGTATACCCTTTCCACAGAATCTCCAGAAATCACAACATGAAAACGTATCCCAAATTTTATGAGTATGCAGGAAAAACCACAAGGTATAGACACTCAGGCGATCCAGTTAAAACACTGATACCATCTCAGACTGCTGAAAGTGAAAGAGAGAAGTGGCAGACGCTGAGACTGAGACATATTCACTTGACAACTCAGCTGATAATGACAAAGATAAAAAGATAAACTAAAACAAAAACAACAGATGCCACTCAAAGACATGAGCCAAAAGCTTCCAAGGAATTCTGGAGCACCAACACTGATCACTGACATCATGATCTAACATGATCAAACATGATCGTGACATCATGACATTAACACGGATCATTTGGGGAACAATACTGATGTTCAGGTTTAGGTTGATGCTTTAGGACTAACTACAGAATTTAGCACCCAAGAAATTCCTCTATTACGACGGCAGATCAGGTTTCAGCCACAGGAATGTAAACTACAGTTCATGTGTGAAGCCCCCAAACACACTCATCAAAGTCAAGGGTTCTTTTGAACCACTGTGGTTCCCTAAATAACTATTTGTTGGCGGGTTCTTTAAAGAACCAGTATGATGAAACGTCATACCACATGATGTCAAGGCATGTCCAAGCCAAGAACCACAGGAGTGCGTTACTAGTCACAAGTTCCTGAATCTGAATCTTTTAGGTGAACAGCAGCTCCACATTATCAACAGAGCATCACAGCAGAACTTCCACCGGCAAGTGCTTCTTGACATTGGACAACAATCTGAGCCATTCTCACTTACCCACGTCGACAAAGTTCGCTGACAGGAAGAAGTTCCAGTGTCGGCTCTTGACAGAGTCTGTGTCATTGGTGAAGCCCCAGGATTTCATGGACAGGCTGGGAGAGTCTGTCCCCATGCTGTGACCTCCAGAGCGGAGAGATGTGTTTATAGAAACTGTATCCATTTTGTTTTCCTTTAGGATGTTCTAGAGATGCTATATGGGTTTGAGAGCAATACAAACTAGTATCACAGAGTGGCCAGCATAGGTCCTCAGCTCAGTAACTCCACACAATGTTGTACTCTGGATGAAGGAATCCAGAACGGCTTTAGTCAGAGTGAAGCTGACGGTTCAACAGATGCTCAGCAGACATTCTGAAGGAGCCTTGAGTCGTACTCTGTAGTTAAGTGTCTGGTGGTGGCAGGATGTCTGGGTGGACTGATGACTGTGATAGTATGGGGACGTCTAAATGGCTTCCACGGCTGGTTCCTCTGCTGTTCCTCCCCCCCTCCAGGCAGGTGGTCAAAGCCAAGACAAGCTGGAGCGAGAAGGCACCTGAAGGCACAGTGCAAAAGACTACAGGTTAGAGACCTGAAAGGAAACTGTAATGTGGATTTTTCAGACAAGGCAAGTGAGCACGTCTCTGGCCTAGTCAGTATAGCTACTATTTCTCATTATGAGGCTGAGATAAGAATATTATTAGATTGCTCAACCTGTCTTACCACATACTACTAAAAATATTCTTACAATGCTAACAACAACCTCATAATGAGAAAATACTGTAGCATGTATCTTCATTTTTGTTGATTTTGTCTTTCATACATCATTTGAACAGATTGGGTGAAGATTTTATGATGAATGAACCAACAGAAATAGCACAAAACTGCTTGGGGAAAAAAAGTCTGGTTCCATTGACTTACATTAAAGTTGAGTGAGGTTTTTGGCCTCTCCTGTGATGTTGCCATTTTAGAGATACTTGTTTTTCTTTGGACAGCGATGATAGACTGACTAGCATTAAGATGTTTTCATATGATAAGATATCAAAACATGAACAAGTTAGTGCTTCTGCTGCATCAATATCAGGCCTCATGCCTTCATGGTCACGAACTGACATCCCAAACATAACGTCCTTCTAAAAGCATGTGGCAAACTGAAAAGAACAGAGTACAGTCACTCAGCAATGCTGCAACTAGAATGTGATGCAAATGTACATTCAGATGCTTGTAATGATGCATTATGCTAATAAACCATAATGTGCAACTCTCCCTGCCACAATGGACACTGTGCACTTAAAACTTGAAACCTCAAATTTGAAATGAGTCTCACTGTATTGCAGTAACTCCTTTTCCTGGGCAGTCGTGGGCTGGAGGTTAGGAAACCAGCCTTGTGACCGGAGGGTTGCCGGTTTGATTCCCTGAACTGACAGTAACGACTGAGGTGCCTTTGAGCAAGGCACCTAACCCTCAAATGCTCCCCGGGTGCCGTGGATAGGGCTGCCCACTGCTCCGGGCAAGTGTGCTCACTGCCCCCTAGTGAGTGTGTTTGTGGGGGTTTCACTTCACGGATGGGTTAAATGCGGAGACTAAATTTCCCCACTGTGGGATCAATAAGGGATTAAAATCTTTAAATGTTCATGGACATTTTATACATGTATCTAGTAATATTCTGTAAACAGCAGTTTTGTGTATGTATAGAATATCCATATATCCTTATATGTGGAACATACCTTCTGAAATACAAAGATTCTGATCAACGTTTTCATTTTGATTCAGAAATCATCCATAAGTTCAATATCAATATAAGACATCATGCCTTCATTTGCATCATGGTCACGTATAGACATCTCAAACATTACGTCCTTCTAAAAGCATGTAGAACACTGAAAAGAACAGAATTCACTCAGCAATGCTGCAACTAGAATGTGATGCAAATGTACATTCGGATGCTTGTAATGATGCATTATGCTAATAAACCATAATGTGCAACTCTCCCTGCCACAATGGACACTGTGCACTTAAAACTTGAAGCCTCAAACTTGAATGGAGTCTTATCAGAATGCAGTAACCGCTCTGTAACAAGCTAATGCTTATTTGCCCGGCTGGACAGTTTTATAAATGTTTATATAATTCAGTAATATTCTGGAAACATTATTTTTTATAATATACTGGATGTTTACTCAGGCTTGCATTTATAGACTATCCATATACAGGGGATGGACAATGAAACTTAAACACCTGGTTTTAGACCACAATCATTTATTAATATGATGTAGGGAGAGTTGAGGTGCACATTTGATTCCTCCGTGATTTGGGCAGCCGTGGTTTTATGTTTTTTGGATACAATCCGGGTTAGCACCCGAACATCCCTTTCAGACAGCTTCCTCTTGCGTCCACAGTTAATCCTGTTGGATGTGGTTCGTCCTTCTTGATGGTATGCTGACATTATCCTGGATACTGTGGCTCTTGATACATCACAAAGACTTGCTGTCTTGGTCACAGATGCGCCAGCAAGACGTGCACCAACAGTTTGTCCTCTTTTGAACTCTGGTATGTCACCCATAATGTTGTGTGCATTGCAGTATTTTGAGCAGAACTGTGCTCTTACCTGCTAACTGAACCTTCACACTCTGCTCTTACTGGTGCAATGTGCAATTAATGAAGATTGGCCACCAGGCTGGTCCAATTTAGCCATGAGACCTCCCACACAAAAATTACAGGTGTTTCAGTTTCATTGTCCAACCCCTGTATGTATAGGTTCAGATATTCATATTTCTCTTTAGCTCCTTTTCTGACTCCATATTAGTCTTATTCTTTATTACATGTGTTTTAATTTATTGTATTTTTGGCTCTTAGTTTTGTCACTTGTTAACCGTCTGTGTGCTTAACTGGTTGGTGTACATGTCTTACATGTATTACTCATCAAGACAACTCCTTATATGTGTAACATACTTGCTGAACTATTAGATTGTGATTCTGATTGTTTGGGTGGAGCACTAATACAGAAATCATACATATTCAGTAACAATGTCAAAATACTGCTTTCATGTTTTAAAGAGAAATCAAAAATTTCAAAATTGCTGCATCATTAAATTGTTAAATCCATGCACAGCCGAGAAGTGCTGTAAGGCCAAACAGTACACAAGCAAACTACTTAGATATTGGACTTACTACCGTTTATTCACTCGATATCAACATCATATATAGAAGGTTAAAATGGATTTCCACAATTTTTGGACAATTCTGAAAAATCTGAAAGTTTGGCATAAATAAATGTTTAGGATATAAACAAAGATAACTTATTATGTTCTAGGGAAACTAGTAATTGTTTTTAATGGTGTAAATATAAAAAAATTAGGAGATTGACTCAAAATGATCAGTGTCTCTAGTTGTACAGTTTCTGGGTTTGTGTTTGACCAAAATGAGCAGTTTTGTCTTATTCTATACACTACTGGAAACATGTCTTCCAAGTTCCAGATTATTGGAATTGTATATTAGATCTGTTTATTTTGAAAATCACTAATGACCTCCAGAAGCCTGATTTTAGAACCATGCTCGCTGTGCAGTACACATCTACGGCATTTAGCTGACGCTCTTATCCAGAGCGACTTACAAGGTTGATTATATTACAGGGAGGCCAATGTAGTGTTAGGAGTCTTGTCCAAGGACTCTTATTGGTGGAGCACAGCATAGTCACCCAGAACGGGAATCGAACCCCAGTCTCCCACATGGGACGGTAGCTTCCTGGTGAGTAGTGGTGTTATCCGTTGTGCCACACCAACCAACCCAGCCACCGCTCGCCAGTCTTTCTGTAGGTCACCTGAGGTCACCTTACGGTGGTTAAGTTAACATTCGAACGAGCTGGTGCTCATCACTGTCAGTAGAGAGTGGGTTTGACCCTCTGCCAGTCTGTAGCTGTGTTGTCCTGGGTGTTTGCTGCTTGACCATTTGCTCACTGTATCTGCCGGTAAAGCTAGAACCCAACCTTCTGTTCCTCACTGAGAACCTGCTGTACATGTGGAGATGCTGATTTGAGAAGAAATTTCCAGAGCTGTATGTTAAGCTTTGTATGTAAGTTACGAGATAAAGTTCTACATCTGATATTCACCTCAGTGCATCAAACACACATTCTAGGAGAGCTATTAGAAACTCCAAGCTTTATAAAGGATGCCTTTTATAACATACTTTATTACATGTGGACGTCAAGCTGTGGTCCTCTGTCCTACGTTTTTGTCCCTGAATGTTTAGTTTATGCACTTTAATTATTCAGGAACTTATCAACACATGTTCAGGCAGCGCTGATCAGTGCTGGTGGTTCTGACTCACCTTCTGGTCCCTATAGGAGTATATATCAGTATAACATTGGGTCTTCCTCAAATAACACGCCTGGCACTTCAGGGAATTTCTCATTCATTCTGCAGTAAAGATTAGAGAGTGAGTGCAGAGCTCTACGAGAGGAGGCCTAAATTTGAAAGACGTCTGAGTGCTTGACAATTTAATGAAACCCCTCTCTCATTTCTATTTGAAGTTTGCAGTCTTCAGAGATAGGAATAAAAAAGTGCCGACACCCATCTCCCTTCCTCCATCCCCCTCACCATTCATCACACACGCACTCACACACACACACACACACACTCATCACGCACACACACACATACACACACACTCATCACACACAAACACACACACACACACACACACATACACAACATACACACACACACACACACACAGTCATCACACACACACACACACACATACACACACATACACACACACACACACACACATACACACACAGTCATCACACACACACACACACACACGCACACACACACACACACACACACACACACACACACACACACACACATACACACACTAGTCTGCATTTCTGTCTTTCTGGGGTATTTCCATTGACTTCTTCATGACTGACTGCAGCTACATTCTGCTCCCACCCAACCTGAAGCTCAATGACCAAAAACACAACAAAAGCACAATGGAAAGCCTCAGGGCTTTTTTTCACTATAGACCAGCAAATTTGCACTCATCATCATTAAAATAGTTGCACCCAGAAGTAAGTTCAGTTCCTGCAGGTTTTGTGGTAGGAGTGGAGATGGAGTGACACCAGGCCTTCTGGACATGTGATGGTGTGACAAATCCACAGATTGACAGGTCATCTCCACCAAGACAAAAGCGGTGCTCGTCCCTAAAGTCTGGCCTGACACCATTGCAGTCTTCGGACATATTGACACGGTGTTAAGGGCAGTCTTGCCCTTGCCGTCTTATGGATGGTCTGGTGCATGTGGTCCTGCATTGTGCAGCCATCTCCCAATGGTGCTGACACAAGGCTGACTCAAGGAGGGCATCACTATCCGCTGAATGTCTACAACTGTGGCTGCTGCGTCACTTCGCCCATGTGGGAAAATTCTGTGGTTCTCTCTCTCCGTGGTTCATGTTGCTGGTTTGTGGTATCTTCTATCTACTGCCACCAACAGCATGCTATGGTACTATGCACACAAACAGTATGGTGCGCAATACATCAATAAGGCCATCCTGCTTCCCAGAGCCCTACAATACAACCCCTCTCAAGCTCTTCCAACTGCTCCGATTGCTATTGAACCTTGCATACTTCCCTTGCAATGGATGTTACTAACATAACAGGGTGAGTTAGGATGGGAAACACGCACAACAGGACTACCTTATATAGTCAGTCAGACATGCACGGCCGGGCGTGAGACTTGGCTGATTCCTTTTGGGTGCAACTATTTTTGATGAGTGTATGCGACGTAATCTGATATGTTTATTTACTATAACAACAGCTGCTTTTTTTGAAACTTAACGTTGAGACGAGCCGCATGTCCTTACAGTAACCTGATTGTGGGCCCTGGGGCTACAGGTGGTTGTGGGCCCCATGGGTGGAGTTAAAAGCCATAAAATCACCACCTGACTGATGTGGACAAATTGCACAGTCTGAACTTGCATGGTGCTGCTGTGCTGTAACTGTGCTCTGTCCAGTCTTCTACAATTAATGGGAGCCTCAGTGCATCAAACACACATTCTAAGGGAGCTAATTAGAAACTCCAGGCTTTACAAAGAGTGCCTTTTATGTCTTACCTCATTACATGTGGACATAAAGCTGTGATCTTCTGTCCTACGTTTTTCCCTCAAATGTTTAGTTCATGTACTTTGTTTATTCAAAAAGGCCTTAATTATTCAGGGACTTATCATGACAACGTTCAGGCATGGTTTAATCAGTGTTGGTGGTTTTTGTAACTTAATGTTTTAAGGAGACACATGTCCCTACATTAACCTTATTGTGGACCCTGAGGCTACAAGTGGTTGTGGGCCCCACGGGTGGAGCTCAAACCCATAAAATCCCTAGAGACAGTAGCTGTTGCTGCACAGTTTGTGCTAGTCATGCCCTAGCGCTTCACCAGTGGTCAGTTTCTGGGCAGTGACCCAGGCTGGACTGCACAGGCTGTTCTAACAGCACACTTGCTGGTCTAATGAGCTGTGTAAAACTCCAGCAGCACTGCTCTGTGTGATCCCTGCTGCGCAGCACACTCTCGTTAACAAGCCACCACCACGTCAATGTCACTGCAGTGCAAAGTATGAACTACACACCCGCTGTGTGGTGGTCCTGAGGGGGTACTGACCATTTAATAAGAGAGTAAAGGTGGGCAAACAAATCAGGAAGAGAAACAGACGGAGTACAGCTTGGCTTTAAGTGGCACTGATAACATGAACGATGGGTGCAGATTCAAGGCTGGTGTACTTAATGAAATGAATGGTGAGTAATGTCCTGCACTGACGACATTGTCTCATGATGTTCTTGAGGAGATAAAAGGCTTACAGCTAAACCTCTAGAAGATATCTCCATTGAAAAGCCTATCCAAATTCAGTCGCATGTGCCAGTGAGTGTTACATCTGTGACATCTCAGTACTGAAATTCATCTTTGGCAACACGTTGCATTAAGTGTTGACTAACTAACACAAAGCAATATATTAACAACGGTTACAAAGCTTCACTAATGTTAAGTAAACATGTAACAGTTGTCACCTGTTAACTTAACACTACCTCGACACCGTTAATATCGTCGCTGTCCAAAGAAAAACAGGTATCTCCAAAATGGCAACTTTACAGGAGAGGCCAAAAACCACATTTAATTTGAATGGAAGTCAATGGAACCAGACGTCTTTCCAAGCTGTTGTTGGGCCAGTTCTGTTGGTTTGTTCTTCATGAAATTTCCACAAAATGTAAAGAGCAGCTCATGTGATCAAATGAGGCATTAAAGTCAAAATCATCAAAAATGGAGATACATGTTTTTCTTTGGACAGCGACGATATGCTACTTCATGTTAACTCAAGGATTGCTTCATGTTAGTTAGTAAACACTTAACGCAAAGTGTTACCAGGTCATTAACACATCTACAAAAGTACAGCACAACACAGCGCTATGTTTCCATGGCCTACCTCAATCACACATCACCCTGCCAAAGCCGCTTTCTAAACTGACAAAACCGTGACTGACTTATGGCTTAGGGGTTGTGGCTTGGACAACCGCCTGCTGGTGTCTGAACAATAGGAGTGTTTTTTTTTTTCTGGAAGACTGCTGGGTAAAGCTGTGACATGTTTGGGCCTGAGGGCCACACGACTAGACATGTTAGCAAACACAACACCTGGCTACAGCTAACATGTAGCAGGACAGTGTGCAGGGAAACCACCTAAAAGTCCCATCCCACCCCACAAACCCACAGTGTGGGGCCTTTGCTATAAAAGCATGACAAATATGTGTGGTGTGAAGCCCACTGATTCCCCTTCTGGGCGGGAAACAGGATATGAATTTTCTGTGCTAATATTCCAGCCATTAAAAAATAGGGAAAAAAGTCTCATTTGTGGTTCAGAGCATTCCTCAGCAGATTAATTATGCCAGATATATACGGCACAGAATGTTCTAAAAGCACTCTTGCTGGTCGGCTGAGCACTCAGTAGCAGAAGCTCGAGTGGCACGGTAAAGGAAAGAGACTTCTATTTGTGCCCAAACCATTTAAACTGGAAAGTTAATCTTCATATCTGATGAAGAGCCATACTGGATATAGAAATATACTGCATATAAGCACATGCTGTTCTAAATGTGCACTTGCTGGTCTGCTGAGCAGTCAATAGCAGAGGGGTTATTTGTACAGTGGCGACAAGAAACTTTAAGTTGATCCAAAATCTTTAAAAGCTGTGAGTGAATTTATGCTGGTTATGGATGTATAGTGCATATAAGCACAGGATGTTCTAAAGCAGTCAAAGACTGGAGAGCTATTTGCACAGCAAAACTTGGAATTGACCTCAACCGGGTGAAAACAAAAAGATAAAACTTATTAAAAACATAAATAATGCTTACTTATAAGTACACAGTTTTGGTCTACTGAGCAGTGAAAGACTGAATACAAAAAGTCTGAATAACAAAAAGTTTAAGTCCAAAACAAAAGCTATTTTTTATTAAATGCATACTGCATAACATTGCAATCCGAAGAAAAACAAGTACCTCCAAAAGGGCAACTTCACAGAAGAGGCAAAAAGCTAATTTAACTTTAAGGTAAGTCAATGGAACCAATATAAATTCAAAAAATAAATTTTGAGCTATTTTTGTTGGCCCATTCGTCATGACGTTTTCACACAAAGTAATTGGCAGCTAAAGTAATCAAATTATGTCTAAAAGTAAAAAAGATTTAATGTCCAAAAGCCAAAAATCACCCTTCACGTGGTTAATTTCTGATTAAAACAGCCATTAAATAGAAGTATATTTTCTCAGGTGACATTTTTCAGGAGAATACATATAAGAGAAACCTAATGTGTAAGGAAGGAGAAAGTCAACTGAAACACCAGTGAAAAACTGGATTTCAGTGAATGATTCAGAGAGAATGTGACTTCTAACCACCATATAAGACCTGGTAGCCCACCAACAGAGAAACAGCACCTAAAGCTAATAACAATCAATCAGTCACTTGTGCTTTAGACCTGACAAAATCCACAGGTGCTTCTGTCCATTCTTCTACTGTCAGAAGACAAGTCAACGTAACAACATGAAAGAATGTGTAGGTGTAAATAAAACTGTTACTAGGAAAATAAATAGAGAAACAGGAGAAAATAAGATACTGCTGTTGCCCAGAGTCCAGACCTCAACATCACTGAATGTGCCTGGGATTACTTGGGGATAAATGAATTGGGACTGTTGGGATTATTACATTATGAGATGCAGAAAATGCAACCAAGATCTAAGACTGAAGTTTGGAAAAATATGCTAGTAGAAAAGTGAAAGCAGATTTCTAAATCTGTCATTTCTGTCATTTTAGTGTGGGAGGTCTCATGGCTAAATTGGACCAGCCTGGTGGCCAGTCTTCATTAATTGCACATTGCACCAGTAAGAGCAGAGTGTGAAGGTTCAGTTAGCAGGTAAGAGCACAGTTCTGCTCAAAATACTGCAATGCACACAGCATTATGGGTGACATACCAGAGTTCAAAAGAGGACAGATTGTTGGTGCACGTCTTGCTGGCGCATCTGTGACCAAGGCAGCAAGTCTTTGTGATGTATCAAGAGCCACGGTATCCAGGGTAATGTCAGCATACCACCAAAAAGGACGAACCTCCACCAGCATCACGTAGTGACCTGGCCACTATCCTGCAAGAAGAATGGCTTAAAATCCCTCTGACCACTGTGCAGGACGCAGTATATGTCATTCCCAAGACCAACTGACGCTGTATTGGTCGCAAAAGGAGGCCCTACACCATACTAATAAATGATTGTGGTCTAAAACCAGGTGTTTCAATTTCATTCTCCAACCCCTGTATATCATTGCTGTCCTAGGAAAAACATGTATCTCCATTTTTGTCAATTTTTACTTTTATACATCATTTGACCACAGCAGCTGTTGTTTACACAGCTAGAAAATTTCATATTGAATGGACCAACAGAAATGCCCACAAACTGGCTGGAAAAAGTCCATTGACTTGCACTTAAATTAAATTAGGTTTTTTGCACTTTTCTGTAAAGTTGCCATACTGGAGAGTTTTTCTGTAAACATCGACGATACACTCATAAAGACACATGTTCTAACAGCACTTGCTGGTCTGCTGGACACTCAAGATAATTTGCAACCAAGAAGACACTGATTTGAGTCCAAACCAATGAACATGCAGAAGCTAATCTTTATTGACTTACTTTATCTGACAAGGCCTGGAAGTTTACTGACTCTCCCTTTTTTTGTACAGCAAGTGTGAAACAGAAAAATCAGAATGCAAACTTTTATTACCGAACAGCATTTTATTAAGCCAGGTGAGTGTTTAGTTCTGAGGGGAGGGGAGCAAGCACAGTGCAACAGAGCAGTCCCAGTTTGACCCTTACCCCCCACCTGTCTCCATTTTAAACCTGCTTCTAACAGAGAGACAAAAGCTTTTGTGTGCCAAACTGCACGGGGCTGCTGACAGATACAAAAGGTGATATGCAAATGTTTGCCTTTAACTCCTTATCCCTGTACAGCTATTGTAAAGCACTCTACCACTTCTGAGTCAGTTTTACACATCTGTGGCATTTAAAGGGCCCATACTGTGGATGACTGAACTTCCTGACTAGGAGTTTGATGTGGTATGTAAACACTGTCTTAAAAATGTACCAATCACTCCTCACAGTCCATATATCGAACCAAGGTGCACAAAAGCCTGTTTTGAACCCACTGTTTTTGTGATGTCACAAACATCAACACATTTACATGTGTCTAATATATATCTATCTTGAATAAAGCAGAATACAGAAGAGCCAATCAGAACAGATATCTTTTACATATACAGTTACTTGAAACATTTGAGTGCCTCTAATTAAATTACATAAGTGAAAAAACTCATAACACACAGTACATAACTCATAACACATCCTCTACAGAGAGCATACCTCTGTACATTGTAATGCTCCATTGCTGGGTGACACTCACGTTAAATGTTGACTAACTAACATGAAGTAATACATTACTTAACATGAAGTAATACATTACTTAACATGAAGTAATACATTACTTAACATGAAGTAATACATTACTTAACATACTTAACATAAAGCAATACATTAACAAACGTTCACTAGTGTAACTAGTTTATTTGGTTCATGTTAGATAGTCAACACCTATAGTAAAGTGTTACCCAATTGCTGTTTAATTGCTAATGCTAATTGCTAATAATTTGACATGTTTGGACCAAATATACAGTATTATGTAACATGTGCCCTGTGTAAAGTATATGTATATGTGTATATGTATGTATATATATTTTATTCCAGTTAACCATTAAAATGAACAGCCAGTAATTAAAAATAGCAAATAAACAGAAATTGGGCAGTAAAAATAGCAGAAAACTATGATTCTGCTATGAACACTAGATCACTATGTGCAAAGTGATGGTGAAAAATGATGCTTATTATATTACAAAATATTACTACTGTTCAGTACAGTGATGAGAACTGCTAGAAGACAAAGCACATTCATATCTAGGGGCTCTACAGCTGTGCAGAATGTAAGACTGCATAAAGGATAACTTGAAAAACACAGAAATACTCATTTTCTACAGTGTTGATCCCCTTAGTGAGAAAAAATAGCCTGCTTCTCTCAAATTACCAGCAATGAGGCAACAAATTGTGGTGGAATTACGCCAGCCAAATGAGATGTGCTCTTCATGAAATATGCAGAAGTGCCACACGTTTCTCTTTTAAGATTTTTCTAATACCCTTTTATGGATCATTTGCTAAAATCTTGACAAAATCTAAATTTGTCACACTTAGTTTGAATAAACAAGGTTATATGGCTGTTACTTCATCTGCATCACATTGCGTTGGTCCAAATGCTACTAGAGCTGAAGCATGGACTACTTATCCTCCATTTGAGGCCATTATCGTTCAGCAAATCCACGCTGGTGAGATTATACGTATGGCCAGGCGAGATAAGAGATTACTTAAAATGCTTGAGAACAAAGTCACGTTCAAACACACATGTCCTTCATTCTGCACAGCACCTGAATATAGGGAGATTGAATTCCTGTGTTTCCCACACGTAGGATACAACTGAGTGCTCCCCTAAAGTATACTGATGGCCACCCAAGTCTTTGGGGGACGCTCCAGGTCTTCTAGGCCTTCGGAAAAGACTAACACATACATGTGTTATTTTGAGATTGTACTCATTCAATATACGTTGCGAGTATTATTGTACTGTTCCTGTTTCACTGTTAAACTCTGGATGAAATCAAAGTTCTTGAAACGTCCAGGGGAAAGTGATTCTAAATGTTTGTCCCTGTGCTATATAGGTACATTTACGGCATTTAGCTGACGCTCTTATTCAGAGCGACTTACAAGGTTTACTGTATTACCGGCAGGCAAATGTAGTGTTGCCTAAGGACTCTTATTGGTGTAGCATAGCATAGTCACCCAGACCGGGATTCAAACCCCAGTCTCCCACATGTGGTGGTGGCTCCCTAGTGGGTAGTAGTGTCATCTGCTGAGCTACACCAGGTAGAAATGCCTAAGTAAGCATTTCTATTGGTAAGATGTTGGCCTACCCATCAGCATGATTATGGAATGATAGTTTTCCTATAGCCTGGATCGATTTAGTGAGAAAAAAACATAAGTCTTCTTCTGGGAGTTCTAGATATGTTGCTGACTGTGAATACGAATAGAGAACACTAGGAGCCTGTTTTGAACCCACTGTTTTTGTGATGTCACAAACACCAACCTGTGTACATGTATCTACCTAGTTTAGCCTAGCGCAGTGTTTCAGTCAGGACTTCTATAGAAACCAAGGTGCACAAAAGCCTGTTTTGAACCCACTGTTTTTGTGATGTCACAAACACCAACACATTTACATGTGTCTAATATGTATCTATCATGAATGATGCAGAATACAGAAGAGAGCCCATCACAACAGATATCATTTACATATCGTTGCTGTCCAATGAAAAACATGTATCTCCATTTTTGTTGATTTCTACTTTAATGCCTCATTTGATCACATGATATGATGTTTACACTGTGTAGAAATTTTATGAGGTATGAACCAACAGTAATGGCCCAAAATGACTTTGAAAGACGTTTGGTTCCATTGACTTTCATTCAAATTGAATGAGGTTTTTGGCCTCTCCTGTAAAGTTGCCATTTTGGAGATACCTGTTTTTCTTTGGACAGCGACGATATACAGTTACTTACTTAAAACTCATAACACACATTACATAACTCATAACACATCCTCTACAAAGAGCACATTGTAGGTACATTGTAATGCACCACTGAAATGAGTTCTAGATATGTTGCTGACTGTGAAGACGAATAGAGGACACTTGGAAGCCTGTTTTGAACCTAATATTTTTGTGATGTAACAAAAACCAACCCGTGTACATGTATCTACCCAGTTTAGCCTACCGCAGTGTTTCAGTCAGGACTTCTTTTTGAATAAAGCACAATATAGGGGAACCAATCAGAACTGAGATCATTTACATATTCTGTTGCTTGCAAACATTTGGGTGCCTCTAATCAAATTACTTCATGATAGATTTCCAGTAGTCTGGATTCATTTAGAGTGATAAACCTGTTTGCTTCTGAGAGTTCTAGATATGTTGCTGCCGGTGAATATGAGTGGCAGACTAATTTGTGGGTTTCCAGAAATGTAGAACAGCGAGCCAAGGCTCCTTACTGGAAGAGTCAATGTGAAACTGCTTCACTGTGAAAGCTTGAAATAAAACATGGAATGTCTTCCAGAAGGTCAAGATACTGGAGTTTAATCTAGAACCCCAAAAATATATACATGCAAAACCCAATTAGCTTAGCACTGAAACCATCCTAGAGGCTGTTTAATGTGAGTTTTGCTACGTATGGCTCAAATTGACGGCTTAGCTCTAGCCACTGCATTTAAGTGATATCCACTTTCCATTTTATCCCATTTTAACAAAGTACAAAGAGAAAACCGTTTAAGTCTTCATGAATATATAGTGGCATATTGCAGTACAGCACCACAGACTTTCCCAGAGGTCATTACCATGCTCCAGTTTTCCAAGTCTATTACTTCACATCACAAAAAAAATCACTTACTTTTTTGATGCCTTATCAAATAACAAGTTTGCATATCTAAATTCCCCCCCTGGTGCTCCCACTTTGTTTCAGAAATGTGTGGACCACTGTATTTATACAGGAAGATGGTTGCTGGCAAGCCAACAAGTCACCAGCTGGCAACCTGGTGATTCTCCGTATCACAGAGTTGCTCATTGGCGTTTGGAGCGGATGACACAATAGGCCTTTTCATTACCTTTCAATCCTCTGGCTCATGTTGCATCTCACAATGCAGCCTACAACAGAAAAACCTTTTTCAGCTTTAGACTGCTTCTGAACTCGATTTTTCAACAACTCAAGGAAGAAGGGCTAACTTTCAAACCAGCAGTGAAGAGCATGAACAATGAAACAAACTGTAAACGTTGGGAAATGACATAAATGGAGGGGTGTTCCCTGTCTAAGTACACGGGTTAGCATTTAATTTATGGGCGCCTGATTCACTGTTTAGCCTGAAGCGCAAGACAAGTTTCAGTAGACACTGTTCTACTCAGCTCGGAGCGACGACTGCCAATTCATGTTGAACAGACCATGACAGCGTGCAGACACTGGTAGGAGTCTGAAGAAATACCTTCAAAATCACTGTGGCTGCAGCTCACCTGTAGCTGCTTCTTTTTACTCCCGCTCCTAGTCTCTTAGGTAAGGGGTGTAGTGTTTCTCTGCAGTGAAGCCCCCCAGGTGAAAACCTGACCCCAACTAGGAAACCAACTCTGGCTTTACAAACTGTAACCACACCTGGGCTTTCACTTAAGCTGCTGCAATTCTCTGCAACATCTCAACATCTCAAGTTCTTCATTGTTCTTGAGGAAAAGTTACGGGGTCTCACATTACCTTCATGAGTGACGGCAACCAATCTTGCTCAGGCAGAAGCTGGTAGATCCCAGAGTTCCAACAGTGAAGGTGATTGAAGCAAACAGCTATACTCCTTTAGACAGATCCTCTCCATGCACTATGCTTTGCTCCCTTCCACACATATGCAACAGCTCTAGCGTGCCGTCCCACGTTCCAGGTAAAGGAAACTGATGTCATCTGTAATCTCTTTGTCCACAGTGGGTGTTCCCTTATGGGGCAACAGCTCTCCCTGCGTCAACACCGGACAAGTAAGGGCAAAGGAGTCTTCGCGGGAATGGGCGGGAAATGGGGTGGGGTGTAGACAGCAGGAGCACATGGTAAATGGCCCATGCTGTGTACGTGATCATGTGTAAGGTTTTTTAGTAGGAAAAAACAGGTTTACAATCAAACGGCGCCACTAGTTTTGGGATCTTGGTGGCATGCCTAAGCTTATTTAGACAGAGAGAATCTGAAATCAGAATTGCATTACTCCAATGCCTAGTTTTGCATCACCATAATTAGGGTAATTTTGGTAACTGGTCTTGGTTGTGGCTTGTTCCAATTGGAAAATGGAGATAATCTTCTAATTAGGTATATAGCGCACTGTAATTAAGAGGGACTTGTATATATACTAGATTTTGAAAAGTTCGGAATCACAATTCAGACATCCAGAATCACTGTTTTCAATCAAATTAAAATAATGTTACTGGTAAAGACATAAAATGATTACATTAACCTGCTACTACTCTGCAACGTAACACATATGCGAGTTGTAGTTGGGTTCTTAATGATGGATAACCTGTATAACATTCTAGAAACCGTCCTAAAATGACCGGGATAATATTGCAATGAACTGCTACTGACTGGCGCTGGTCACTAGGCACCTCTAGAAGGAACCATGTTTGTAAGTTAAAGTTATGAGTGTGTATTTATTGTCTTATTTTGTGTTAGTGGGGGTTGTCGGTGTGTTTTGTGCATGAGGGGGTCAGGGTCAGGTCTATGGTCAGTGGTGACCTCTCTCCTGCCAGTTCACTGCTTTGTATGTGCTTTTCTGTTGGGTTAAAAAACTTGCAGCAGAACCATGGCCTGCCCTGTGCCTTCCTCTAGGCTGATGCTAAAGTGGTGTCAGAAGTGGGATGGCATCCCTCAGCAAAAAGATCATAGGAGCAGAATCATGGCCCCTGTGTCTGCACCAAAGCTACTATATATGGTTGTAATGTAAACAAAGAATCCACTTCGATTATTTAGGAGCTGTGGTGATGGGAATCATGGATCAATATGTCTATAGCATAAACATAGGAGCTTTTAGAGGCATGAAATACTTTGGATGCCCCCCTGACCGCTGTTGTGAACAACTCTGACTCATGTGTTTTCTCTAGTATGCAGCACTTCACGTTAGACCCCACTCTGAATGAGTTTGTTTACATCTTTACAGCTGAATTATGAAGAACAAATCAGTGGAATTCTGCTTTAACATCCAGAATGTCTCATATTTAGAATGGGTTGCTATAATCTGTGTCAGATGATTTGAATGAAATTACTGTAAGATGATATATATATATACATATATATATATATATATATATATATATATATATATATATATATATATTTATATTATATATAGATATATATATATATATATATATATATATATATATATATATGGCAACAAATGATCAGTTATGCCGTATGATTTGTCATTTAATAACTTTTTCCATGCGTTAAACATATCAGATGCCTTCTCCAGCCCGGCCATATAGAACTCCATTCTATAATGTACTTATTCTATAATAAGTTCCTATTGAATGAAATATCAGATATTAATATATGACAAGTGATTCCAAACTCTTGTATGCTAGTATAGAGTGCAACAGCCTGTAAACAGCAAGTGCAAGGAACTGGGCTTTTGCAAATGAGCTCCAAAGAGCAAAGTCCTGCCTGTACAACCATATGAGCTTTTATGGCACTGCCATGCAAAGCAGAGCACCCTGCCGTGACCTCATAACATTTCGTGTAGACTTTGATAGAAACCTGTTCTAAATATCAGCAAGCTGAGAAAGTGATTTCATATGGGACAAACTGAATGACATGAGACGCTTTGCACAAGTTTACAGAGGCCGCTTGCAAAAATCACTTTCACTGACTGTTTAGGTAAATATACAGGTCAGGCGTGACTGTAGCTGATGTTTGCAACCTAATGAAGGTAGACAAGCAGCTTCTGTCTGTAACCTTTTCAGCCGTTTCTCAGTACCTACACAAAACCAAAATAAGCATTAGAAATTCTCCCCTACCTCAGCGAGACTGAAGCTTTGTTCGTTTCCAGGTGGATTCTGTAGCTATTACATTTCCTCAGCTGCCCTGCACACCATCTAGCTCCAGCCTGCAAGAAGTCACATGTATCTCTCAGCTTGGAAAAAAAAACTGCCCCTCCTCAAGTGTAAACAGTGTCCACACTTCCTTCACTGCCATGAGGAGTAAATAGACTCCTGCAAGTCTTTAATCAAACAAGGCCTGCCCCCTGAAGCTGAAGTCTGGTGACCAGCCTTAAGGTCTGATTTTTTGACCAACTGAACCATAGAGGGGCATGTTTGCTTCCTCACCGTTCTTGACTCTTTAATAGCACTGCCTGGTGTGGGCGCACCAAAGGAACAAAAGAACAGGTTCTGCAGGCTAGGATTTGAGGCCACCTATAGTGATGTGATCTATTGTGCACTAAGAGAAAAAGCAGGGCAAGGAATACATATGTCAGAATCAGTCAAAAGATTTGTGGGGATAAAACTACAAAAGCAAGGGATGACAAGTAGAATTGGGAAACATAGTGAAAGTCGAGTCACTCGTCACTTTGTGACCACAAATGATTCAAAAGCAAACAATTCAGCCTAATTCATGCTTTATCAGCTTTATAAGCAGTGAATGTTGTTCAGTTTATTCAGCACACGGGATGACGTAATTCTGTACATGCAGTCTCATTTACAGGGGCAAGATATAACTGGCAGCATTAAAAGCAAGGAGGCACCGTACTGGGCAAAAGTCAGAGACCGCCCTTTTGTGTATTTAACAGAAGGCTATAACGAAATAACCATTATTCTGAAAGTGAGGTCTTACAGAGGGATGATTCTAATTAGCTGTTATATGGATTATTTGGGCTGTGAGAAGCAGAAATGCAAGGCAACGTCTAAGACTGATCTTTTGGAGGTGTTATAAAGTATGCAGATTTCTTAGGGAAACTGAAAGCGAGGGTTCTGAAAAGAATGGAATCTGTAAAAAGCAAAGGCTTCTCCTAATAGGCTTATTAGCCTTTTTTTAATGTTGAAAAATGACTTAATGGCTAAATTAGAAATTTAATAAAGAAATGTTCAGTGCTGTAATTAACTGTAGCAACAAACAAACAAACAAACAAATAAATAAATAAAGTGGTTTATTTATAGTCATTTATTTATAGTCATTATTAATTCATTAAATATTGTCATTAAAAAGTCATTAATATACTATCATTATTTGGAGAATCTATTACATTAAATTGAGATGCCATAATTAAAGTCATTATTGAGAGGTGCTCTCTCTCTCTCTCTTTTTCTCTGCACTTTGTAGTTGTACAATTACAGACTGTAGTCCATCTGTTTCTTTATCTGTTATACTTTGATAGCCCACTTTTACCCTGTGGTTAGGACCACTACAGAGCCGGCGTTATTTGGGTGGTGGAATCATTCTCAGCACTACAGTGACATGGTGGTGGTGACAGAAGACGACCCGTCATATCCCGTCCCGCACTGAGGGGAAGGAGGCCATATAGGCTCATGCATGTCTTTATCAGTTGTGCAGTACAGACTTAGCATCTCAAACTACTGGCATAGTATTTTAAAATAATGATTTATATTGCAACATAATGGCATGAAAATGAAACTAAATGAGTAGGTGCTGGGCTTTTCTTTTCTGTTTTAAACCGCCCATTATGCGCTTCCAAATATTACGGAGCTTATAATTTTTTTATTTTTTTATGAACTGAGAATTGTTGAAAAAACAAGACGCAGTATTTTATAAATCCTTGCGAAAGCTGGTCGAAACCCACGCTCCTCTACTGACTGTACAAACACCGCCTCTTCTCAGTCAGCCGACCAATGAAAAGCTACCCTCAACCCACGTGTCTAACACGGAAGCGAAAGCACACGACTCGGGTCTTCGGTCTCCCAAACCAGACACGCTCATGTCACTGTTTGGCGTGCACACGTAAATAGGTGTGCTGGAGTGTGAGAAATGTCCATGTTATTCTCAGCTGTGTAGGTTTTCTCCATCTGCGTCTCTGTAGTTTTCATGTTTGCCTCAGACTTCTACTTCCGGCCGGGCTGCTGTGCTGAGAAGCTAAAGTGCTGCGCGCGCGTTAACCGCGCTAACTAGCCGGTCACCGGTGCAGGTCTGTCACGTCTTATGGCGACTGTAAATTCAATGTAAAGGTCATTAAAACTCCAGAATGCCACTTGTACAAGCCAACCAACCGCAGCTGATCCGGTCCTCTCAAAAGGACGAGTACTATCTAAGTAGTCTCAGAAACAACACTAACGAAGCTTTCCAAACGGTCGCTGGTAAGTGTCTCTCCTGTACAGTGGAAATAGGGTGGCCCATTACTGAGTGCAGGCTAGAGATGAGATGGACTTTCCTCCCTTCATTCAGGTTCTAGGCGATGGCTGCAATGGAGGAAAGAAGTGGAACTTCTGTCAGACCTCACCTACTACATACTGACAACTCTGTCAGGTAGGACCAGTCTTAGGACAAGACACTAAGATGGCGATATTAGGTACACCAACATTGACCATTTATCATGTACGTGATATTGACCATATAGGTGAACTTTATAGGTTAGGGGTGTCCATCGTAAATAAAAGCTCCTCCTTGTATCTACACTCACTGTTTACTATATAGATGCACTTTGTGGTTCTACAGTTACATACTGTAATCCATGTTTCTCTGTTGTGCTAATGTGTAATGAGCTGGCATGTGTGGATCTGACACAGCAGTGCTGCTGAAGTCTTTAAACACTGTGTCCACACAAAGCAACACACACTAACACACCACCTCAGGGGTCACTGCAGTGCTGAGAATGATCTACCACCCAAATAATACCTGCTCCCTGATGGTCATGTGGGGGTCTGGACCATTAAAGAACAGGGTGGAGGGGGACATACAAAGTATGCAAAGAATCAAATGGAATACAGTCTGTAACTGTAGAACTGCAAAGTGCAGCTCTATGGTCGGTGGAGCTGAGAAATGAAATAATGATGGTAAAAACAAGGAGGTGGTTTTGATGTTAAGGTTGATCTGTGTGTTTTGTATATCTGAATATTGCTGCTGTTGCAACGAAACCTTTTATCTCCCAAATTATATTTTAACAACAGCAGGAGAAAAAAAAACACTTTACTTGGAATGTCAATGTAACGAAACCTTTTCCCCAAACCATTTCTTTTGGTCCATTTATCATCAACTTTACACAAAATGCAATAAGGAAAGGGCACTTTAAAAACTAAAACTGAAAACTGAAAAAATAAGAAAATGGCGATAGGCTTTGTTGAGACAGTAGCCATACATTGTCAGTATATTAATTTCCACAGGTTTCCTTTGTGTATGTTTGTGCATATTTTAGTTACAAAATATTTAATGTTATTAAATATTTATTACATAAATGATTAGAAAATAAACTGTATCATTGCCTTATTACCGTTAAACCTAGCTACATTCTTTTTCTGGTATGTACTTGGTATTCTTTGGATATCAGCCCCACACAAACATTAACTTTGGCCCCCCCCCCAGAACAAAATGTTTGGGGGCCCTTGGTTTAGACACACCTACTTATAGTGTGGTTTTATTTTGGGCTACTATTTGACTTTACTATTTACACCATTACATAACATGTGGAATTAGGATGGGCTTATTTAGCCACACTGCTACACATGGTGCCAGACGAATAGTCATGGACATGCCACCACACATGTTTGGCGTCACCATTAATAGTGTAGTTATCATAATTGGGCGTCATTGTGGATGTTACTGCAGTGCTAAAGTTTATTTCCGGTCCTCCAGTGTTATTTCTGGTCAGTAGTGGTCCTACTGTGGTGTCTTAACTTGTTGGACCATGTAGAGGGGCTGTGATCAATGGTGCATCAACAGATTGTGTACCCATAAAGTGCACCTGTGTAGAAAGTGTAATAAAATGCAATGTACCAACTCAGTGTGCACTTCGGTCAAAATCAGTTTCTGATTGCTTCCCACTTTCCTTATCAGGTTATCAGACATTAGGTGAGGAGTATGTCAGCATTGTCCAAGTTGATCCCACAAAACGCAGGATTCCTACCCGGATGCGCAGGGGTACCCTCATTCTGCTTCATACCTTCGTGCCATACCTCCTGGACAAGCTCCTGGTCTGCATAGAGCATGAGCTGGAGGCAGCGGATCAGGACTCTCAGAATACCCAGCGAGAGATTACATCAACCTGGAACCCAATGTCTTATGTAAAGGCATGGATACACAGGGCTGTTAGGATGCTGAATGAGCATCAGAGGAAATCTCTAAAACCTGTGGTCTTTGCAGTGCAACAGGGAGTCACCATCTTCCACAGGGTGCATGTAGCACTGTTCTATGTTAGTGGTGCCTATTATCATCTGGCCAAAAGGACAGCAGGCATCAGCTATGTAAGTAAGACTTATCCTCAAGCTTTTCAGTATGGCCAGAGTTGGGAACATGTACACATGAATAATACATCAATACCTGAATAATTTAGGACTGTCAATCATTTATATACGAGCTTATTATTATCACAGCGTTGTAATACATACAGGCATATCCAAAAGTTGAGTTGAATTTGTAAGTGGAAAAACTTTTACGTAACCCCACAAAGAACAAACCTGAATATGACATGACATTTTTTTATTGTTAATATTTTGAAAAACAGATCCTTGCAGCCACATTTGAGAATTTTTTCCCCCCAATTTCTTACACAAAGCAAATAAACAGCAGCTGTGTATTAAAATGTGAAGAAGTGACTTTCTGTAGACGTGCACTCATTTTTACTACAGAGCCTGCACGTTGACCAGGGATGCCCAAACTTTTGCATATGGCTGTAGATATAATTTAGCCCTAAATTTTTTGGATGCTAACTTTAGTCACACTACAGTACCATGTACATTTACCAGAAATATTTACTGAATAATTGTAATAAGTAGAAATAATTCAAACTTCAGACCAAGTATGTCTTTCTGTTTTTGCTTCTTAAGGATGCAGAGTCTGACACCAGAGTGACTTTGGTTTTGGTTGAACTGTAGTTAAATGTCAGAAATACATACTATGCAAAAAATGTTGTTCTTTGTTGACCCTCAAACTGCGCACTTGAAATAGGCCTGCAGTATATGTGTTCACGTTTCATATTTGCCTCTGTGTGTCCACTTATAGTGGAGAAGCGAGTGTAATAATGTGCGTAAAAATGTGTGAAATTATCTGTTTTAAAAATAGACAAAAATTGCCAAGAGTGCCACTAATCTGGGATAGCAGACCCTCGTTTGCTCCCAGCTTGCTTGTTTTTTTCATTAGCACAGCACTCGACTTCGCATCACGTCACTTCTAGTGGTATTGGAATCTGGTGTCAGTGAATTTTTGAGATCCATTATGAGCACATTATCAGGCAGATATGAATATTGGCATCAACGCATCACTATTAATAACAGAATAATTGTTGTACTGTACTTTATATTTAAAGAACAGTTATGGTCCTGTACAATCAAGAGTATGTAATGCAGCAATATTACAGTGTTATTCTCTCTAATAAAACGTACCCTTTTCCAGCTCCGGATGCAGGGTCTGGCAGGGGATGACAAAGTCATCCGTAACAGTTACCGGCTTTTAGGGGTGGTCTCGCTGCTGCAGCTGGCTATTACACTCACACTGCAATTTAACAACCTGAGACAGAGACAGCGCGCCAGGCAGGAGTGGAAACAACACAGGAACCTTCCCTCAAGGTGGGAGCCTGCCCAGGTGCAACAAGAAATAGTGCAGTTAAAAAAATCAAATGTGTGCCCATTTTCCCTTACCTCAAATGCTGCACATTTGCTATGAGAGAATTAATAATCATGATTTTATTATTATTCTGTGCTGAATATTTTTAGATATCGCTCAGCCCCAGGTTCAGAAGTTTGATGCTTTTGATTTTTTTGCCCATATTTTACAGCAGATGCACCTAAATCATCATACACTTTCTTCAAAACAAAAATGGACGAAAGCACAAACACAAAATGTCCAAATGGCATCTAACGCTTAGCTATGCAACATGAATGTGTCTATTATTCAGTATTATACAGGGTCATAAACCACAGAAGTTCATTGGAATATTTTAAAATTAACAGTGTGGTTTCAAGCAAGTTTGTAATGATTTGATTTTTAGGTGTGCAAATTATACATACATATGCTAATTTGGTATTTGTAAGTGTGCTCGATGGCTACATTAGACTCATAGCTAGTTAGTCACATTTAAATAACCATTTGCCTCTTCCCCAAAATTTCTCCTAGAATTAAACATAGTGTTCTTTATGACTGCGTCTTTAATACTGATGCATGCAAATGTCTTTGTTGTTATTGGCTGAACTTTGCCTGTATGGACTGGAATATGAGCAGTATATGTTAGTACTATTCGCGTCCAACTTTTATTTCCAGAATGTGAAGAGAAATTCAGTTTTCCATGCTATAGGCCATTTCATATACGTTTCATTTAAGAGGCTTGGCCTGACGGTGACCACCCAATGGATGCCCACTGCAAAACGCTGAAGCCTTTGCTTTGTGTCTGCTTTTGTGCTGACACATACTGTCATAAATAACCATATGACACTTCTGACCAAAGTCATATTTTTCACTTTTATTGATATTGATTTTCACATGGAAATGTATGAAATTGCCATCTGACGTGACCATCAATTGCAGAAGGTTTTGATTTCTTACATTTTTACATTTTTCTCCCTTTGTGCAGTCCGCAGGCGACCCAGTCACCATCCTCTCGAGCCTCCCGCTGTATCTTGTGCTTAGAGGAGCGGAGACACCCCACCACAACCCCCTGCGGCCACCTCTTCTGCTGGGAGTGTATCACAGAGTGGTGTAACACTAAGGTAAAATAGCCAACCTTATGAGTACGATCAGTATGCTACTGCAGTCTGTATTTACCTCAATGGATATATACGGTATTATTGTTCTCTTCGTAAAGTACCTTTTTCTTTTTTCTAAGTATTCCTTAATTCAGCATATCCAGTCTTTGCACACCACATAAAAAGAAGAGATGGCAGCTCATGCTTTTTCTCGTTTTGCAGACGGAGTGTCCTCTGTGCAGAGAGAAATTCCAACCTCACCGGCTGGTTTATCTAAGAAGCTACAAATAGCTAAAGATCATCACAATGACCCGAATCACCTGACGTATCCGTGACAGTATTAATATTCCCCAATCTCCTGCAAGAAGCTACAGAAATGGTTTCATTCTTTACAATTAATTGTATTTAAAATGAGAAATAAATTTGTTTATGCTGCAGTTTTTTAATTATTAAAATAATTTAGTTACTATAATTGCACATAAGGCAGCTAATGCATTTCTGTGTTTATTGTTATGAAGCGCACACTTGGCAGAAATGGATTTGCCCATTAAATGCAATAAATCTGAGAGAAAAATGATAAGAGTATGAATAATCACTTCCAGGCAGAGAGTCTGTTTTGCCAATTAATGAGCATCTTAGACATAAAATTGCATCAGAGCTCTGGCTTTATAACGTAAGCTTTAAAAACTAAGATACAGTTTGTCTGTATTAGTTGAGCTTATTGATTCGCTGTTTTCAGGTCTTTCCTATGTCTAGCCAAAATGTTCCTGTGTTAGTTAATTAGCTACAGGCTAACCACCAGGCAGCGGTGGCTTAATTTACAAATGAGCACTTCCTCATGCGCTGTGTTCGAGGGGGCTTTTTGGTTTGCTTGTTAAGGAGTCTGTAACTGGGCACACATCTGAAGTAAATCTTGTTTGTCATATCAGAGGTTTATTTATTAACTGTGAGCAGAAAATCTGGATTTATTTATCTGTCTAACTGGGTTAAAGTGGTGTCTGTCTCGAGTTTAATGAACACTGTTTAAGGAAACTCCCAGTGTGTGTTAAAATTTTCTTCATAATTCAATAGTAAAGGTGTAAGCATGTATAGGAATGATAAGAATAGAAAGATTCCGAAACCTCTGCCTGTATTTTAGGATAGGGGTTGCAGTTCTGCTGTACATTTACATTTAAGACATTTAGCAGACGCTGTTATCCAGAGCGACTTACAACCGTGCTTAGTGTTCCGTTGGATAATATTCCAGCTAGTAGGAAGTTTAGAGCCTTAAACTCACCATGAGCTCAGACACTGCCCGAACAAGGGGCTGATACCTAGAGAGATCAATGCTCACATATATAAAGCAAAAGGGCTGGCAATCCCGGCCCAGTGCTCATACCTATAGAGAAGAAAAGGTCAATGTAAGTGCAACACAAGAACATACACACATGACTTACACATCTAATAGTGCTTACAGATTCACAGATGCCTTTTTTTATATCTGTGAATGACCTAACAGCTGGTTCCCTCACAGAATGACCAGTCTATGTTTCAGCACGGGTCTTAGACCTGCATATACTGACCTTCTGCAAACACCTTCCATAAAAAAACAGATGTGGAGAGGCCTCTTATGCTTCTACACTGTGGAATTAAAATTTTATTAGACAGTCAAGCTCAGCGCACACTTTCAAGAAACATCTGAACATCTATTTCTGTAACTTGTAATGTTTTTTATTGTTATATTTTCACATTTTAAATGAGTATTTCTAACAGTTTCTGTTACTGTTGAGCCCTAAAGCTCATTCAACTGAAAACTGTTCTATAAATAAAGCTGTGATGATTGTTAATGGGATTTTATAGTAAAACAGTGCTGGGGAAAATCCACCCTCTCCTTGCCAGCGATCAGCTGCCAGCAGCCCTTTGAGCAACTTGGGATGGCTTGGTTGGCCTAGGCCGAATATCAGGACTATAACCTACACATGCCACTTCCTAGGTCTAAGATCGTGAGACGTGTGGTTGATTCAAGTTTCATTCTAGCCTGCGCATGTGATGTGAGCAAGGATGGGCCCATTTACTGTACCTGCCATAACGGCCATGATTACAGACATTCTGCAAGCTGACCTTAACACCACGTCAAAGTCACCAAAGACTAATGGTCTCGTGCCAGACTGTAACGGAGTGACTCAGAATGTGAGCGGGTCATCTTCAGTTACTAGTCCAGCTTTAGTCTTGGTGGAAAGGACCTTGGTGGGGTTGATTGGGCAGCTTGTCTGTAGAGAAGAGCTATGTAGCATCCCACTTCTGAGTCTCATAGGAAGCACCTCACTTCACGTAAGACATAGGTGGTGGTTGTAGCTAAAACACGGTGTGAGTGTGTATATGTGTGGGCTCTGGGACTGGTTTAATTGAGTAAGCATCTTCTATTTCATCTAATACTTTCCTTTGAAGAAGCAGCTAGAGCATTTGTCGGATCCCTGGTTGCCATCACCACCACTGTGAACGAATCAGATTTACACCAAAACACTCTGAATGGCTGTCAATTCATCCAAAGGTTATATTTATGCAGACATTTGGATACATTGGTGGAATTCCCCTTTAAGACTTCCTGTGTGGCTCCACGAAGAGAAGCTGTAGTACATTAATCGGGATAAGCTTCTTAACTCACGCCATGTGTCTCAGTTTGCTGTGGTCTGTCACCGCTGAACAACTGATACAGTTTGTTGCGGAAAAGCTGGCTAACGTCTACCTGTTTCTGAAAGGTAATTGATTCTTATATGTTTACAAGGTCAATAATTAGCCTTAAATGTAAAATAGAGAGTCTATAGCTTGAGCCATTAATGCTCTTCTGTGCTTTATCTCATTTTCAGGATGATCCTTTCTTCTAGATCAAAGTATAAATCAAACATTGGTGCAGTTTCACCAAGACAGACCACAAACAAGAGTAAGAATCTATCTTTCTGGACTAAACTGGACAATGCACCTCAGAGTGTAGGAAGAGAATGTGGATGGATAGCTGGAAATGCTCTGAATGACTAAAAAACAACCATGTCTTTAAGCTACCAGAAGCTTTTCAGCACTGAAACCAACCTGGAAAGGACCAGTTCTGACCACACTGAGCAGGAAAAGCAGTTTCATTCTGTCCCAAAGGATGTGAGAAGTTACAAAAATGTCTGGAGTGATATAGCCACGGTTTCTTCTCACCGCAACGCCTCAGGTCCAACACATCAGGTGGCAGGCACAAATGAGCTTGGTCAGCGGAGAGAGCCCGGTAGTGGATACTCATTATTGTCCACAGACTCTATGACCATGATGGATGGGCCAGTCTGCACCGATACACACAATATCGACACTGGAAAAACACTGTTTACATTTCAAAAGCCATCTGAAAGTCTTTCCACGTTTCAGAATCTCATCGAGTCCTCATGGATGTCTGCCAGCTTGCACCGCTCGATTTTAGCCCTCGGCAGTGAAGAGGGAGTCACTTTTGCAAAACCTCAAGCTTGTGATTTTTCCATGTCGGCCTTATTACTCTACTCTCCCAGAATATCTCTTCCCTTCGGAAGGTCACAGCATAATTCGTTTCCCCTAGGCGGCCTCATGCATGCACAACATGAACGTGAGCTGCAGCTCACTAACTCTCATAAAATGTTCCAGCCTGGCAGCGTCCCTGGTGTTCTAGCACAAGAAAACAATATGGGTCATGCGAAGATGTCTCACGCAAGTCAGCTTCCAGTACCCACGTGCTCGGCTTTGCCAAGTTCAGATATGGAGTTGCATGCTAGAAGGCCTGCAGGAGCCCACAAGCTGGCCTTAGATAGACAAGTTAACAAAGCTAACATGGCGCAATGTGTGTCTCATCTTGAAAGGCTTGAGATGAAAGAGAATGTGAGTCAGATGGACCCTGAGGGTAACAGGAGTTTTCGAAAGAAGAGCTGCTCCCAGAAAGAGCCAAGACAGGTGGAGACTTCTAGACGATCAAATGAAAATCAGACAGGGCAAGCTAGTAGATGGACTGAGCATTGGTATCTGGATTGGCACAGGGCTCAGTTTGACAAAGAACGTTCAACAAACCGCACATTCCAAGCAAGCAGCAGGCATGGCGGAAGCAGCGGTACACCACGTCCCAAAGGAGGACTAACAAAACAAGGTCCATTGTCGTCTTGGAATCAGGTCGGTCGATATGTTGGTCTTTTGGTGGCCTACCAGGTCAGTTCCCTGTGGAGTAATGTGAGGTGTAATTGGAGAAGACTCTATTCAGCTGACTTACTAAGTCTTTATCTCGTTTGAGCAGCTTCATGCAGCCCCTCAGATTTTCTTCTCCGCTGCTGATGAAGAGATAGCCGAAAGGTAAAGATGAAACCCTTTCCAGTCTCTGTGCCAGTTTCTGTTGGTGATTAAATGGAATCCTATCAGGAAATGTATGTGTTCACTGTTTTAAAGAGTAATTCCACTCCTGGTCTGCATAATTCAGTGGTTAAGATGTAAACAAAGTCATTCCGAGTGGTTGGTGTGAAATGGGTTCGTTTTCATACAGTACCATACATAAAGTCTACATAATGTCTACATGGAGCCATACATTGCAAATACAGCTGTATGTTTTACCATTCAAAACCTCCAGTAAACCTTAAAAGTTGATAGAGTATTGAAAGGAGCATTCATCAATGGATCTGTCTTTGCAACAAAAATGGATCGTGGCCTACCACTTCATGAGAGAATTGCAAAACAGTTCAAATAAAATTCTTAACGCAAGACAGAAACGACTTTCATCTTAATCATCTACTGTACATAACATTGTAAAAAGACTTAGGGAATTTAGAAAAATCTCTGTCTATGTTGGGAAAGGCCAGAAGTCACTGCTCAAATGGAACTGCATGAGAAACCTTCATACTAATGTGTTAAGTATAGTCACATGGGCTTGGGGGCCCTTAAAAAAACATTGTCACTTAACACAGTAGACTACTGCATCAAGAAATGCAACCTATAAGTCTGTTCCGCTAGGAGAAAGCCGTTGATCGATTCTATGCAGAAACACTGCCGCATTCTCTGGGCCCAAAACTCATCTTATGGTGGTATCAGAGTCCATGTTTCAGCTTGTTTTAAAAAAAAATAAAACTAACATCAAGCCCTCTGTGCCAAGATTTAAGGGACCATTTTATCAGCCATGATATGAAGGTTGCTGGTGCCAACGCTCATGTTAGAATTTTGGAAAGACATGCTGCCATAGAGACAGTGTGTTTTCCCGGGGAGTTCTTCCATCTTTCAGCAAGACAATACCAGACCTCGTTTTGCATGTGCCACAGCATGGCTTTGTAAACCCAGTGTGTGTGCTTGACCGGCCTGCCTGCAGTACAGATCTGTCTCCCATCAAAACCATATGGCATGTCATGAAGAGATCATAAATGATGATGAATTTAGACTGATGTGGACAATATTTGTATTCGAGCTACACATACAGAAGTAGTCTCTTGTCCATTGAGTCCTTCTGGGTGCAATTACTTTCTATAATAATCTACTTTCTGATAATGGGTATAATTATCTACTTTCTGATAATGGGTATAATTATCTACTTTCTGATAATGGGTATATTTATTGGACTAGTATATTTAGGTGTTTCAGCACTTAGACCTTCCTCAGCTTGCATGTGGTATGCCATCCAACACTGCGATGTAGACCAAGCAGGTGTATACCACCCACTTAGCGACCTCACCAACAGGCCGCAGGTATGATACATCACCTACAAAACAGCATTCAGATCTTATTTCCTGAGATGATTTAGTTTTGATTGTATTTTGTTGTTGTAGTTTTTGCATAGATTTGAATGCTATTTTGTAGGATGATGTGTTATACCTGCGACCTGTAAGTGACATCGCTAGGTGGGCATTATACACCTGTTTTGTCTATATAGCAGTGTTGGTTGGCATACCATGAGTGTGCTGAGAAAGGCAGAATTTAAAAGAGCACCTCAGTATGATCAGTGTCTCTAGTTGTACAGTTTCTGGGTGTGTTTCACTAATGACCTCCAGAAGCCTGTTTTTAGAACCATGCTCGCTGTGCATTTCACCCCAGCCACCGCTCGCCAGTCTCTCTGTAGGTCACTTGAGGTCATCTTACGGTGGTTAAGTGGCATTGGAATGAGGTGGCGCTCATCACGGTCAGTAGAGAGCGGGTTTGGCCCTCTGCCAGTCTGTAGCTGTGTTGTCCTCTGTGTTTGCTGCTTGACCTTGTTCTTATGAACCAAAAGCTCACTGGATCTGCCAGTAAAGCTTCTGTTCCTCACTGTGCTGCTGTATATGTGGAGATGCTGATTTAAGAAGAAGCTGGAATGGTCTCTTGTTTATTTCCAGAGCTGTATTGTATATTGTATGTGTACTGTTCAAATTTGTATTTGTTAAAGGGTTAATAAAAGGTTAAGAAATAGACACAAGACTTCAAGACCGACGTGTGCAGAACTAAAAACCAGGAATGGTTTATTACAAAACAGGCAATCACAGCAAGCAACAGTACACAGCGAAAACAACTGGAGAAGCTGAATCAGAGTCAGGGACAGGCGGAGGTCAGAACCAGGTAGAACAAGCAACGAGGGCGAACAAGTTGAAGGGGAAAAATCGTAGGGAAACACCAAAGAGAGAAAACAGAGGTACAAACCGTAGAGTCAGGACGCGAGCAAAAGGGATAAGGCGAAAGAGTAGTCAAGGAACGAAGGGAGTCGGAAACCAGAGTAATACCATACGAAGAAAGAAACGCTCAGGATTGCTAACCTAGGTTTGGCAAAGCTTCGCAAAGTGTGAATGTTTGTGAGTGGCTTAAATACAGGAAGTAATTGGATACAGCTAGGGTTAAAACTCGGGCGATCTAGAGCGAGTCACAGAGTCCAACCGTGGGCGCCTAGACATGACGTCATCAAGAGTGGCCCTCTGGGAAGTGGAGTCCTGAAGAGCGGAGAAGCCGGGGAGAGGTGGAGGCGTGACACGTTGATCCTTGTTTGACAAGGGTTTTGCAAGTTTTATCATAAAGCAATGTCTCAAACATCAGGGAGCATACTAATAACTGTTTCATGTAAATGTAATCACTTCTGAGTGGTTTGAAGTCCAGTGAGCTGTAATGGAGACACTTGCCGAGCCAGAATTGTTCACAGTGGTGGTGATAGGAACCAGGCGTCTAGGGCGTTTATTACTTCCAAAAGCTCCTTCACAGAAAGTTGTTACATAAACCCACTACGAATACACTGCCTGAGGGCCACATCATTGTGCAACACTGTTGAGAGGAACACACAGGCCCTTGTAAAGCAATATGCTCCCCATTATCAGCATCAGCATCAGCATCAGCGTTCATTATCAGCATTACATGTAGGTTCACTGGTTCCCCATCAAAAAGAAATTTGACTCAGCAGGTTTCCACACAGTGAACGATTTTACATCAAAGAACTTTAAATCACTTGGTTTGCATTTCATTAAACAAATAACATAAAAAAGTGGAATTCCTCTCATACGATAAACTTAGACCTTCTGCACAGGTAAGCTGTTCTGCCTAGCTGCTTCCCCAGGTTAGTAGCCGGACTGCAGAAATAGCCTAATGTCACAATAAGTGTCAAACAGAATTGCAAATGTTTGCATCATGTGTCCCATTCTGCCAGAATTAGAGCTCACCACCCTGCAGATATAAGAAATAGCCATCTTTAAAAAGAGCAGAATGACTAATATAATGGATACCAAAATATAACACCAGGATTTCATACACTGATGTTACTTGGGAATGAATATGCTATCGCCTTATGAACATTATAGCATACTACTTACTTACCATAAAATATTCATTTATCTAATGATTAATGCGCTTTATTCCAATATGGAATATGTGTATATTTTAATTTAGACTTTAATCAAGCAGATTTAAAGGACAGGAACTTTCGGTGGCAGAGAAGTGCAAAACAATCATTTCAGAAAACAAAATTACAAAAGTAAAAACACAATTACAAGACTTGAAACATTTTTACCAGTACAGACACACTTTTACAAACTGAGAATTCTGAGGAAAAGGGGAGGTCTAGCACACAGGAAGTGCTTGTTGTCCATCAAACTGTTTCGTGGTAGTAGAGTGAATGTAGTGTGGGTTGGTGCCAACGCTAAAGCATGTTTCATCCATTTTGTAGAACGTGTTTTAGCCAGCTGGTACACTTTTGTCTTTCCTCTAAAAGGTCTTAAGAGTTTTTAAAAGAGCAGATAGAAGAAAGAGGCCAACAGGCGATGTCTAAAGCATGTGGGCTGTTTTGCAAAATTTCTCAGCCATTTTAAGCTAGCTAGCTCGTTATCCGCTATAGCTAGCGTTACAGCCCACCTCCCAGTAAAAATTGAACCACGTATCTGCCTATATTTAATCATACTGTAGACGTCCATGGACGACCATTGTTTACTGGGTTACTTTCCTTAGCATTTCCTTAGCAACTCTAAGTGCTTTAGACATCGCCTGTTCCTCGCTTTCTTCCACTCTAGGGTTAGGCTTAGGTTGTGTGGGTTGTTTCGTGTAGTTGTGGTGTTAACCATGAGGTGAAGTTCTATGGCTATTGGTGACTATGCCCTGTGAGTCAGTAGCTCCTGCCCTGTGACCATTAAAAGAGCCTTTGACTGTAAACAGCCCTGCCTGGCATTATTGGATCCCTAGGTAAGTTTGGACCCTGAAGTCTACTTTATGTTCACTTGAGAATCTCAGCCCAGGTTCTCTGCGATGAAGAACCAACTGAGGACATGATTAGCACTTGCACACAGAGCTTTGTAGCTAATTAAGTGGCAAGGCTAGGTGGCAAGGTTTGTTTGTTATGGACATGCATATCACCTTATGTCCTACGCAGTGTAGAGTCAGTGTCACACAGTGAAATCCGTAAGGAAATGTATTCAGCTTGGATGCAGTCAGCTATGCATCCCTCTGAACAACAAAGCGACACTGTCACACTGGATTCTCTAAAGCACAGAGGGAACGTGCTCTGAAAAAGCACAGAGCGAGCTGTGAATGCACACGCCAGCAGTGAATGGTATATGGAAAAGTACATTTGGAATTATATGGAATTGTAAATTTGTTTTGCATTTTTCGGCCGCCATAGGAATTAGGCACAAACAGGGAACTTGCATTTTGAAAACAACTATTATCAAAAAAGATAAGGTAGATAAGGATAAGCATCTCTGGTGCTGAATAATACTTCTGCAAATATGAAATAAAGAAGATATTATAAATATTTCACCCATTTCACTATTCAGTGTACACTCAGCATCAACAGAATAGTTGCACCCAGAAGGAAGTGTGGGATTGCAGTCCTGTTGGGAAGGAGGATAAAGGTTACCAGGATCAATAAATGATGATAAATTTAGACTGATATGGGGAATATTTATTGAACTACACATACAGAAGTACTTACTCACTGTCCATTAATATACTGCACACTGTTGTAAAATTCCTATTTTTCTATATTTTTTTATTGTATATTTTTTAATTACATTCAGTTCTTATATTTTAGATATGTTACCCTGCATGCTATATATTTCATATTTATTTATTTATATTTATTAAGATATATTTTATTTATATCTTGATCCTACATTTATATTGTTTTATTTTTAAATATTCTATATTAATGTTATTGCTTCATGTGAGCAATGTTGTGTGGAGAATGCCTAAAGACTTATCTCCGGCCTGCACTAAGCTCTACTGTAAAGAGGTGGAAATGTCAAAATCTGGGTCTGTATTTCTCAGAATGCTGTTGGTGAGCTTGTGTTTATTGATGGGATCATGAACTCCAAAGTGTACAAAGACATTATTGGATGCAAACTTGCAGAAGTCTGCCAAAAAACAATTACAATCTTAAACCAGACATCATCTGAGAGAATGCTTTGCCATAAAGTCTTGGCGAGGTCTGTATAAAATAAATGTCACTTGGTTTGACATTTTATTTCCTAAGACAATAAACTTTTATAAGTATGATGCAAACGTCTGAACACTTTTTATGGGCACTGGATGCCTGTGCTGTGCAGCTTTCAAGTAATTAGCCACTAAATAACTAAGAAACTAGCAGCCTGTAAAAAATTAATGAAGACTATTCGTCCAGATGCATCCAGAATGAAAACACCTGGAGATGTTTTTTAAATTACTGAGTGCCAGATTGTTATTATTGTAACATGGAGGAGGTTCTGGGCCTTAACTTACTAACAGTGCATGTATTAGGGAAAATACAGTGCTAATGGCTAGCCTTCAACTGTCACGCCTCTGGGTCTCCCTGACCCGCCCGATGACACTGCACTATCCAATGACATCACACTCACATGTCTCCAGTCAACCAATTACTCACGGTCTGGCATGCCTGAGTACTGATTTGTTCCAACTGCCGCTCATCACCCAATCTGTTTCTAAACCCCTCACACACATACACATAGCGAAGTTTTGCTAAACCCCCATGTGCAACTCTAAGCCCATTCTGTTATTTCCTTGACAGCGGCATTCCTGTTTGAGGTGCAGTGACGTTTAAGGGCCCGGAGATCACGAGCATCCAGTAGAGTTATACGGCCTTGACCCTTACGCACAGCGATTGTTCCAGATTCTCTGAATCTTTTGATGATGCTATGCACGGCTGATGATGATAACTTAAAAGTCTTTGCTATTTTACGCTGGGTAACACCATTCTGGTATTGCTGCACTATCTTTCTGCGCAACAATGTTGGAATTGGTGATCCTCTTACCATCTTGGTTTTAGAGAGACACTGACACTCTGAGAAGCTCTTTTTATACCCAATCATGTTGTCAATTGACCTAATTAGTGTTAATTGGTCTTCCAGCTGTTTGTTATATGCTCAATTTCTTTTTTTCATCCACTTAGTGCTAATGAAATTTTGAAACAACATATTTTTCCCTTAAAATGATACATTCTCTCAGTTTAAACTTTTGATCTGTGATTTGTGTTCTATTCTGAATAAAATATTAGATGTTGGCACCTCCACATCATTGCATTCAGTTTTTATTCACAATTTGTTTAGTGTCCCAACTTTTTTGGAATCCGGTTTGTAGCTCTGCGCGCGTCAACCCCAGCTCTTTGTTCTTGACTTTTGAAACTTTTTTAAAAATTTGTTTAATGAAATTTGAAACTTTATTTATTTTGTAAGTTGTTTTTAGTAACCCAATTATCTCACTATACTGGCAGATAGTTTAACTTTCATTAATAAGCGTACTTGTAACAAGCCACATTACCTGCTAGTATAATGACATTATTTGACTTTCTAAAATCATTTAATTATAAATTAGTTGATTAATCTTATAATAAGAGCAAAAAAAAAAAAAATGAATCAGTGTGTGGAGGCACAGTGGTCAGCACTAAGGTGAACAGTTTGTTGTCACACAGGACCTGGTGTCACTCCACCTCCACCCCTACAGCAAAATCTGCAGGAACTGTGTGAGAATATTCAAGCTGCATGGGATGGATTATTACAGGATCCTATTAGGAGCCTCTACAACTCCATGGCGTGATGTCTGGCATGTTGCATTAGCAGAAATAGCAACTCAATGGTTACTAAGAGACACTTCTTCTGTATGTGTAGCTAAATAAATATATCCCATATCGGTCTGTATGTATCATCATTTAATGTCCCTGGTAACCTTTATCTTACTTCCCAATAGCACTGCAATCCAACACTTCCTTCTAGGTGCAGCCAATTTTGAGATATTAGATCAGTTTACATGCCAATGTAGCATTTATTGCAGTGTAGGGTACGAGACAAACAGGACACACAGTCTTGAAGACAACAGAAGTGGTGTTGCATAAACATACAGCAGCATAAGGAGGAATATACACACAGACCGGCCACTCCATTAGGTATAAATTCTTGAATCTACGCTCAGTCCATTTTACCAGCTCCACTCACCATATAGGTGCAGTCTGTAGTTCTACGGTTACAGACCACAGTCCATCTGATTCACTGTTTTAGTGGATGTCCTAAGAAAGCCTGTATGTTCAATGGAAAGATGTGAAGTACAGGGCCACAAATACCTTGATATCTATATTTTCATAATAATAACCTCAACTGAACATTTTCAGAACTGAACTCTTTATACAGATGTTGTCTCTGGTGTTCATGCAGGTTCCAGGCTCTGTACAGGTTCCGTCTCCTGTTGCGGTGCTTTCGAAGATGGCGTGCTGGACTCAGTTCTCTCAGTAAAGCCAGGCTTTATCAGCAGAGAAAGACTCTTGGCAAAGCTGTGTGTGCTCTCCAGCATGCTGTTCTGCTCCAGCGTGCGCAGGTGGACCTTGCAGTCAGGAGGGAGAACGCACTTGTGCTAGCACAGGCTTTCCAGAAGGTGTGGATAAAGAGGTTTGAGGGGGCTTATTTTTAGACCAGTGGCTCTCAACCCGGGGGGGATAATGTTGATGTTTGAGGGATGGCTGTTGGAAAACAGTAGATTATATGTAATTTTGAGAATTACTTTTTCTTAAAATCTCCCAAACCATACCATGGTGTCATTCCACTGTAGGATAAATTAGAGTGAGTGAGTATGTAGGCGAAGGCTCTAAATGGTGGTGGAAGTGTGTGCACCAGCACTTTGCTAGCTTTGTGCTTTAGAATAACCTGACTATCACCTAAACCTGCAGCAGAGTGTACAAAAAAGTGGACGAGTGGTTGGGAAAGAGCTGTGGGATGTTTGTGAATATTCCCATTTAGTTTAAGGCAAGGCCAGGCCTGCTGAGTTATAAAGCAGCTTCCATACACTGCTGCAAAAGATGTAAAAGAATTAAAACATGATTTAAAAGATGTAGGGGCAAAGAAATAGAACTAAAACCTGCTTAAAATGTGTATGAGAATAGAAATAGAATTAAACATGATTTTAAAATGTAGAAGAAAAGAAATCGAATTAAAATATTATTAACAAGTTCTAGGGGGAAAGAAATAGAAATAAAATACCGTCGCTGTCCAAAGAAAAACATGGATCTCCATTTTTGTTGATTTTTATTTTTATGCTTCATTTGATCACATGATCTGCTGTTCACACTGTCTGGGAATTTCATGAAGAATGGACCAACAGAAACGGCCCAGAGCTGCTTGCAAAGATGTCTGGTTCCATTGACTTCTATTAAAATTACAGGAGGTTTTTGGCCTCTCCTGAAAAGTAGCCATTTTGGAGATACCTGTTTTTCTTTGGACAGCGACGATATGATTTTAAAATGTAGGAGAATAGGAATAGATTTAAAACATGATTTAAAAGATGTAGGGGCAAAGAAATAAAACTTAAACCTGCAGAAAAGATGTAAGAGAATAGAAATAGGATTAGAACATGATTTATATGATGTAAGAGAATAGAAATAGAATGAAACATGGTTTTAAAATGTAGGAGAATAGGAATAGAATTAAAACATGATTAAAAAGATGTACAGGAAAAGAAATAGAATTAAAACATGGTTTTAAATTTTATGGGGGAGAAAATAATTAGAAATAAAACATGATTAAACAGATGTAGGGGGAAAGAAATAGAATTAAAACACATTTTAAAAGATGTAGGACAATAGAAACAGAATTAAAACATGATTAAAAGATGTAGGCGAAAGAAACATGACATGATTAAAACAATATATTTAAATATAAGAAAATTAAACATAAAAATTTTATTAGGATAAAAGTGTGGTGTACGGCTCAACCTGTTTAGAAATGCTGGTCCTGCACCATTAGGTAATTTATAGACCAGTACCTTAAAGTCTAATCTGTAACACACTGGTGTCCCGCGTACAGATAAGAATGGGGGTAATACATTCCCGTCTATTACTCCTAGTAAGAATTCTGGCTGTTGCATTCTGAATCAACTGAAGCTGTTTGATAGTCTTTTTTGGAAGTCCAGTTAGGAGACCATTACAGTGATCGATTCTGCTAGAAAGGACTTATATCCTGCACTTTTCTGTATTATCCTGCATTCCAGTCTTTTAGGGTCCAAAAAATGATAATTCAGTTACATGACCATTCCCAGTCCCTCTTCATCCCTGAGAATAGAAGAGTCTTGTTGTCCTTACAGTGTCTTAAGTAATAATATATGTAATTGAGCTTTGCTGTGATTTGCTTGCCTTGCAAAGTGCTTTTATCAAAAAGCAGTCTTTATTCCATAAGCAAACCTTTAACTTCAACATCAAGGGACCTAATACGCAAGCAGTTTTTCAGACAATCCCAAAAATAAAGAATACTGTTTTTTAAAAGCTTAATTAAAGGACTGCAAGGACTGGGTTGATGGATCATTCTGGAACTGTAACAGTGTAATGTTCACTGGATTAGGAAAAGCAAGCTAAAGTTGTTTTCCGATTATATGTGCTTCTTAAATTGAAATTAAAGCCACAATAGAGTCTTGCTTGGTCAGCAGTGCAATGTTATTCCATGCATCCCTGCTTTGGAAAGCCTTGTTTAGCCTAAACTGAGCTGAGCCTAAAATATATTACATATTTTAGCAAGTCTAGTGAAAAGCCTTTATGGACACCTGATTGTTGTGGTTGGTGTGGCGCAGCGGATAACACCACTACCCACCAGGAAGCTACTGTCCCACGTGGGAGGCTGGGGTTTGATTCCTTAGGCAAGAGTCCTCAGACAAGAGTCCTAACACTACATTGGCCCACCTGTAATATGATTAACCTCGTTAGTCACTCTGGATAAGCGCATTCAGCTAAATGCCGTAATTGTGCAAGTGAAAAATGATGGTGAGCTACATATTTGTTTGTTGCACCAACGGTAATCATAATTTATTGAAGACAGATTTGACAGAGTTGTATCCCTGTACTCAGCCCTAGGGGTTCTTGTACAGCAATACAGGCTTTTCTCAGCACTCAGGCGAGGTCAGTAACACAATGGCAGCTGGATCAATACATATAAATATTGACTCACTGCACAGCAGACACATAAGCAAGGCATGGAAGCAACTCACTTCTTACATTTGGCAAACAGTGAAGGAAACTTTTTTCAAAGGCCTAGGTTTTAAAGTCCAATATACTGAGTGGTTCCAAAGTCTTCAAACAAAACCACATAGCTGACATATCAGTTGTGTACTTAAGTGGTAGATGGTAAGTAGTAGCAGAACACAGTGGTTACCAGCAGTTACATCTTTGTCTGTCTGTCTGTCTGTCTGCCTGCCTGTCTCTGTCCCTGTTCATGTTTCACAATGCCCCCTCTGGTCACTTCTTGTCATAGCACAGCTCTTCTTGCTCCGCCCTGGCTCCACCCACACCCACACCTGCTGCCAATTAGGACTTGTATTAAGACTTTGTTTGTCCTGTCTGTTTGTGAAGTCTCTGTTTTTTTTTGTTTTGTTTTTTTTCCCTCCGTGTTAGTGCTGGTCCGTTGTACCTTTGTTAGATCTTAGCTGGTTTCCTTGTGTAGATCTTAACCGTGTTTTCCTTTTAGTTCTTGTTTTCATTGTTTTGTAGTGTTTGTGTTTGTCTTCAGGTCTTTCTCCTTGTTTTGTTTCTGCTTTCTAATTATGGACATATCCTTAGTCATACCCACCTGTGTTTTGACCCCTGTTACCCGGACTATTGCCAATAAAACCACTATGCACTTGCATCCCGCCTCAACCACACTGTTACAACCAGCTGTTAAATGGTGGCTCAAACGTTCAATGCCCTTTCAGTACTACAGCCAGAGTTGGGCAGTAGAGATATCAGGGGTAGCTGAATGCTGAATACACTGTCCCAAATGTGTTGCACGTACAGGAGTTGGACAATGAAACTGAAACACCTGGTTTTAGACCACAATCATTTATTAGTATGGTGTAGGGCCTCCTTTTGCAGCCAATACAGCGTCATTTGGGCAGCCGTGGTTTTATGTTGTTTGGATGTATGTATGTATGGATACATACTGTGCTCTTACCTGCTAACTGAACCTTCACACTCTGCTCTTACTGGTGCAATGTGCAATTAATGAAGATTGGCCACCAGGCTGGTCCAATTTAGCCATGAGACCTCCCACACTACAATGACAGGTGTTTCAGTTTCATTGTCCAACCCCTGTATTCCTTTACAGTAAATAGAAAGTGACATAGTCAGGACACTGTATTTATAGTACACCTTAAACAATAGGTAACTCATGACATGTTGGCTCTGAGAAGTTTGATAAGAAAGGCTCATGATAAACTACAGCTTTGAAAAGTGTGCCACCTTCTTCAGTACATACAGTGTTATGCAAAAGTTGGTCAAATTACATGTTTTGTTGATTTTCTAAGTAAAGGTATGGCATCTTCTATATATAGAACATGCATTTTGGCTTGTGCTTTCGTTTTGGAGTATTTTATGTTCATTTTTTCCCAACACGTTAAACTCAGTCAGCCAATAGAAATGTGCAGTGAAATTGAAGAAGAACGTAATATTAGTTCTCCATAGAAGATGTGATCATTTGCTTCCAAAGCATAATTGGAGCAGGGTGCACAAACTTTTGCATATGACTGTATTTTGTGTTAAGCCTATTTTTAAAATGTTTATCTGCAGTTAGCAACTTGCTTGTTGCATAACAGTTTCTTGCATTTTTAAGCTGTCTACTGATGCCCTAAAAGTGCCTGTTTTTTTATACCCCATTTTTTCATGAAAAGTTTTTTTCATTTGTTATCTCAAGACTTTATCCTTTTAAATCATTAACCTGGCAAACTAACACTTTTTTAAGATAACATTTATTATGCTTTGATGATATTAATAAAAAGATTATGTTGAAAAAACAAACGAAAGATCTCCTTGCTGCAGAAATGCCCAGGCATTATATATACCTGTATATGTATCTATGTACGTCACCTGTGACTGAAACATACCTAATAGCATAGTACCTCCACAAGCATGAATAACCGCTGCAGACTGATTTGGCATGGACTGGACAGGTTGCTGATGCCTTCTCTGGCACAATTCTGAGAGAGTGTCCTGTTGACTGGGATTTGTGCCACTGCTGGTAGACCCGTATGACCATACACTTCCATAGACCTGCAAATTCAGCTACTTCCTTCACACTATGGTCTTTGGCATGTGCTGCCAAATGCTATCACTCCTTTTAGCCAATCATAAACACCTGATTTAGATCCATTTTCCGCACATGGAATGCGACATTTACTGCACTGTACCACCTCTTCTCATCTATGAATCCCTTCACTCACACCCAGCTGGTATTTATAGCCCCATCATCCTCGTATAGCGACATCTGCAGGAGCCTGAAGTTACTACCACCATAAATACATATTCATTCATTAAATTGAAACATCGTTTACATAGGACTGCTAGTTACTAATGGCATGGCTAAAACACAGTAAACAATGAGGCTTGGATCACAAATACCACACTTGGTATTGATATCATAATCAGAATTCTGCTGGTCTAATGAGTTACTGGGATATAAACATTGGTATTAAAGGATTCCTCCAGCATTGTTCAACTGAACCGCTATTTGGCACATACATGCAATTACCTCCAATACTGATTTTGACTATTTGCCTCTGATACAGCCCTTTGGCTTCCGTTAATTCTTTAGAAATGGTCAAGGTTAAATGTATTCTGTTGTTTTCTATGCACAGGTAAATGTTAAATTTGTCTTCATGTCAAAATTATCTCTGGAAATTCTCTGTACGGTGCCAATGTGGTAACTAGGTTAAAAAATAGTGCATGAATTTAATAAATGATGAGCCTACAGTTCAGGGGTTAATATGGCCAGCGTTTTGTAGGAAACTCATTTCACCATCCTTTGTTTCAGTGGAAAGATCTCTATGGGAGGAGACAGCTCTTGAGGCTGAACCCTGACAGCTGCTCTGAAGACCACATTGCTGCGCTAAGAAGAAGACTTGTTAAGGCCATGGATTCACAGGCTCTGAGGATTACCTACTGCGCTTGGAGGAGCCACATCCAGGGCCAGCGGATTCACAGAGCAGCTGTGATTCACCACCAGTAAGAGGAACTACTGCATCTCATTCCGCTAGCCCTGCCTCTGAGTGATGCCGTCTGTCTCAAACCTTTATACGACATCTTTCAATGCACTCTGGTTTTGAGCTGGTATAGTTTTAGTTTCAACTGGTCAGCAGTGAGACTAAATGGAGAGTGAGATTTTTTAAATTTAGATTTTACAGTGACTTTACAAAGCAGAGAAGTCAAACAAAAATGTGGTGTTAGCTGTAGTCATACCATATAGTAAGAATAAAAAAAAAAAAGAAGCTATTTCCACTCTCTGAGCATTTAAGACAAAGTCACCAGCTAAATAATCAAGAAGATTACTGCTTATCCACTGGACAGACAGGCAAGGCAAAACCTCCCTATGACAGAACAGCACATTCTGGAAAGTTAGACTTGCACAAGAAAGCACTGCTTGCACAAACATGACCAGAATGAAAAGTGATTAGGCAAGGCAAGGCAAGGCAAGGCAAGGTAAGGTAAGGCAAGGCAAAGCAACGCAGGTTTGTTTGTATAGCACCTTTCATACACAAGGGCAATTCAAAGTGCTTTACATAAAAGGCAAAAAAAACAAAGACATAAAAAACTAAATAAAACTAAATAAAACATTTAAAAACCATTAAAATATTATTATTAACATTATTAATCATTAAAATGCATAAATAAAGGAGAATAACAGTGTTTTAAACTGAGCTGAATGTCTGATGAAACAGGATTGTTTTCAACCTGTATTTGAAAGTATCTACCGTTGGGGCTTTTCTAATCCTCTCTGTCAGCTGATTCCATTTAACAGCTGCATAGCAGCTAAACGCTGCCCCTCCATGTTTAGTCTTTACCCTAGGCAGCACTAACGGACCTGCTCCTTATGATCTTAGAGCTCGGCTCACACTGCTGCATCATATCAGATAAATATGCTGGTCCTGAGCCATTGAGACATTTATAGACCAGTAACAGGACTTTAACAGGACTCTGTAGCAGACTGCTATCCAGTGTAGTGATTTAAGAATGGGAGTAATGTGGTCTCTTGTTTTTTAGTCTTGGTGAGAACTCGTATTCTGAATCAGCTGAAGATGTTTGAAACAAACTGACTTTACCACAACAGCAGTCGGAAACAATGAATCCGATCATTTCTATTTGTCATTTCATATACTGCACAGCTGCAAATCTGCTTCAGCAAGACTCGCTATGCTCGCTTTGTATTGAAACCTTGCATTAGTGCTCTTTAGACATGGATAGTGTTCTTTATATACTGGTAATGTCTACAATATGCTCAAAAATACATTGGGCCATGACATGATGTGATGTATTATATGGTAATCAGATGGTAGAGCTGCTTTGCTACGTTCCTAGGACTTGTTTGGTAACATTTATGAATCACTTGGTAACTACTATGAAATATAGGTTGTGCAATGTGCAATACATTGTGTAGGTATACTGCAGAGTGTAGTGAAAGTTTTTTTCTTAAATTAGTGACTTACTTTATCTTTTTTCTATCATTTTTACTTCACTCTGCCTAAGTGGTAGGATCACTCTTGAGGCTGTGTCACTTGTGTGCCCTTAGTTTCTACATAATTGGTGCAAATTTAGATAGAAATCGGAATAAAAAATTACATCTGAGCCAATTAGTCTTTCATCGTTATGCAGATCCTGCTGACATTTCAAAGATCACAGCAGTTCTCCACTTAGAGGTTTAGGGAGGTTAAAAAGTCTTTACAAAACTCTGGGGGGTTTGTAGATGAACAGTATGTTTAATATTACATTTGCAGAACTCCATGGACCTAATCCAGTGTTTGTGTACTGTTTAGAAGTCATAGGCGCCTAAGCATATTGGGCCTCACTGAGACTCACCAACATCTTCCTATGGTTTTTCTTGAAGCCTCTGCAGAGTTATAACACGTTCTTAAACCGCAGAATTGTTCACACCTTTGTGCTGTTAAATGAGACTCTAGAGCATGCATCATGTTTTAAACCAGTAAGTGTTTTTAGTAAGGCACTATATATCATAAGAATAGACTCATATAAGCATCAGCACAGTAAAAAATAACAAGCAATTTGAAGAACAAAGTTTGGTTCCAGATTTCTAAATAACAACCCCCACCTGCCCACCAAGTCAGATAAATCCTAGCATTAGCAGGTAGATTTGATATAACTAGCCAAAGTATTAATTTGCCAAAGCAGGGGTTGAACAACAATCAATACCTGGCCTCCTTGAGGTGAAGTTTGGAAATGGTGAAATATTAACAAACAGAAACATAAACAGAAATCCAGTATTACTCTATTAGTAACATATAGCATATCGTTGCTGTCCAATAAAAAACATGTATCTCTAATTTTGTCCATTTTGACTTTTGTACATCATTTGAACACAGCAGCTGCCGTTTACACTGTGTGAGAATTGCATGATAAATGGACCAACAGAAATAGCCCAAAAGTGTTTGGAAAGACGTCTGGTTCCATTGACTTACATTCAAATTGAATGTGGTTTTTGGCCTCTCCTGTAAAGTTGCCATTTTGGAGATACTTGTTTTTCTTTGGACAGCGACGATATATATATATACACTACTGTATATATTAACATGTTAGCATATAGCATACAGAGTGCATCTTTTAGAATGGGTAAAATAATTTCCCAGCTTTTAATTCCAAGACTTTTGCATAGCACTATTTGTCAGATAAGCCTAGACGTACAGGTGTAGTTGCACACTAATGCTCAGAAGCCCAGTCCAGTAAGACCATGGTTTAGTGTAAAGTTGGATGCAAATGTTTGCACACCCTCTGCTCAAATTACATTTGTAATTGAGTAAAGTAAAAATAAGCGAAAAGGCCCATATGCATTTTTTTTGTCTACATAGTGTTTTCATGGCTTTATGTAACATAAAATAATTTATTTTTGCATAACATTTCTGTTCTCTTTTTATCACTTACACTGGCTGTTTTTACTTCTGTGACATTATGACTGATGTACTGTATTCACATGGTCTCTGTGACTGGCTTCCCTGTGTTGAGTCTCATTCCAATTCAGTCTATGCTGAAACACTCTTTATAACTTCAGTGTGAATGGGCGGAGCTAAACTGCTGAATTGATGGATATATGTAAAAAGTTTGTTATGTGTACATCAAAGAAACTGTGAACACAAGGTTTTTGCAGATTAGTCTGCATTTATGCACTATATGGATCTGAGCAACCAGTATATTTTGAAATTTGAACAGTGTTTACATACTATATCAAACTTTATTTCTTTTTAAGGAAATGAGGAAAGTTTGGTTTTCGAATATATGGGCCATAATATACCACTTTTCTTCACATTTTACTGCACAGTTTCTACTTGTTCTTTTTGCTGAATTTAACATATTGGTTAACATGTTGTCTTAGTAAAAGTTTGGGATTACTGGCAAGTTTTACAGATTGCATGATGTGAGGTATTAACGCTTTCTCATTTGCATATGGTGGTAGCGTTTCATAACACAGTCCAACAAAAAAACAGCGCCTAAATCACTGTGACAATAATGTCTAATAATTCTTGCTATTGACCTACAACTACCTAGTGTGTCTGTGTGTTTGCATGTGTGTGTGCGTATGTGTATGTGGTTGAGTGTATGTGTATGTGTGTGTGTGTATGTGGTTGAGTGTATGTGTATGTGGTTTAGTGTGTGTGTATGTAAGTGTGTGCGCGTGTGTGTGTGTGCGTGCGCGTGTGTGCGTATGTGTATGTGGTTGAGTGTATGTGTATGTGTGTGTGTGTGTGTGTGTGTATGTGGTTGAATGTATGTGTATGTGTATGTGTGTGTATGTGGTTGAGTGTGTGTGTATGTGTGTGTGTGTGTTCGCGTGTGCGTGCATGTGTGTGTGTTTGTGTGCGTATATGTGTGTGTGTGTGTGTGCGCGCGCGCGTGTGTGTGTATGTGTGTGTTTGTATGTGTGTGTGTGTGTGCGTGCGTGTGTGTGTGTGTTTGTGTATGTATGTGTTTGTGTGCGTGTGTGCGCGTGTGTGTATGTGTTTGTGTGTGTGCGTGTGTGTGTGTGCGTGTGTGTGTGCGTATGCGTGTGCATGTGTGTGTGCGTGTGTGTGCGTATGCATGTGTGTGTATGTGTGTGTGTGTGAGTGTGTGTGTGTGTTTGTGTGTGCGTGTGTGTGTATGTGTGCGTGTGTGTGCGTGCGCGTGTGTGCGTATGTGTATGTGTGTGTGTGTATGTGGTTGAATGTATGTGTATGTGTGTGTATGTGTGTGTGTGTGCGCGTGTGCGTGCGCGCATGTGTGTGCGTGTGTGTTTGTGTGTGTATGTGCGTGTGTTTGTGTGCATATATGTGTGTGTGTGCGTGCGTGTGTGTGCGCGCGCGTGTGTGTTTGTATGTGTGTGTGTGCGCGCGTGTGTGTGTGTATGTGTGTGTATGTGTGTGTATGTATGTGTGTGTGTGTGTGTGTGTGTGCGTATGCATGTGTGTGTGTGTGCATGTGTGTGCATATGCGTGTGTGTGCGTATGTGTGTGGGTGTGTGTGTGTGTGTGTTTGTGTGTGTGAGTGTGTGTCTGCGTGTGTGTGTGCATGTGTGTGTGTGTGTGTATGTGTTTGCGTGTGCACGTGTGTGTGTGTGTGTGTGTGTGTGTGTGTGTGTGTGTGTGTGTGTGTGTGTGTGTGTAAAATGTTTAACATTTATAAAGCCCACTGTATCTTTACTTGGTGGGTGTATAAATCATATGACCTTATTTACATGTTGAATTGATTGGCTGGCTCTGGTCAAGCACATCGCTGAAAGTACCGCAGTGTTAAAAATACACGCTGATCATGCTAAGTAGTGTCACCATGACTCCATGAATAGCTCTAACGTGTGTGATTTTATCCTGTGTGGTGTAGTGTGTTATGAATCTGGCCACCATGTTAAATCCAGCATTTAAAGAGCGCTGGTGTATTTAAATGTGCAGAAGTGTTTTCTCTGTGGAAGATTCTCTGAAATGATTATCATCAGTTAGAAACTTATCAAAAGCATGTCATTTGACCAGGCGTCTGTATGCGACTGTACAGTGACCGTGTTGTTTGTCCTCTCAGTCTGGTGGTGCTGTGTAAGTACTGGTTGCTGTGGAGACAGGCCTGGCTGGAGCAGAGCTCCAGATCTCAGCAGCAGTGGCAGCAGGCATCTGTGTGGTGTGAGGAGAGGCTGCGCAGGAGGGCCTGGACAGCATGGCTGTACGTCTGGCGGGAAAGACAGCAAACTGCACATCTGCACAGGTACAAGCAGCACATATCCACTCCAGTACAGTAGATTTAAATTAAAAGCTCTCGAGTTAATAGCTGAATAACAGGCCCAGGATTCACAAAGCTAAGTCTTAACTGACAGTGCATCATGTACTACTCGTTATGCAAATGTGTGCTGCCTTACTCAGTCAGGTCCTTCAGCGCTGGCACCAGAACACCCAGAGGGCCCGGCTGATGCGCCTTACTCAGACAGTGGAGCAGCTTCTGTCCACCCGTACCCTATCAGGCAAGTGAATCCCATCCAGAGCACCTATAAAACCCCTTTCCTGTGTCTCAAATGACTGGCAGTGTTCAATAACAGCACCGGACAGCAGCTTCCCATACCCACCTCCCTATAAACTTCCCCCAGCACACCAAGACCTCCATCCCTGTCCTGACAGCACAGTGCCTGAGGGCATGAACCTGCTTCAGCTGAGGGAAAGCTGCTAGGCCATCGGAACAGAAAATGATAGGTGGCTTTTTGGCTTTGCAGCAACATTCAGGAGATGGAAGCAAGCGAAGGAAATGAGGGAGGCTTCACAGAGACTGCGCCACCTACAGGACAGAGGGAAACTGCAGGCAGGCTTTGATGTATGGTTGCAAAGCTTACAGGCAAGAATGCAGGCAAGAGCGATACAAGAAAGGAGGCAAGATGCTAATTTAGCAAGGTAAGTCAAGAGACAAACAAGATCTAATGAGTAAACAAACTTTATGACAGATTAATCAGCAGTGCCTGATCAGGTTAACGTAATGTACACGTGGGAAGTGTCTGAATGCAATGAATTTGGACTGATATGGGCAATATTTATTGAGCTACACAGAGAAGTAGTGTCTTTCAGCATGGCTAATGCAACATGTCAGACGTCTCGGCATGGAGTTATAGAGGTTCCTAATGGTACCCTGTGATAATCCACCCCATGCAAATTGTATATATAAAAATATAGTTGGTGTAGCTCAGTGGATAACACCACTGCCCTTCAGAGAGCCAACACCACATGTGGGAGGCTGGGGTTTAAATCCCGGTCTGGGTGAATACGCTGTGCTGCACCAATAAGAGTCCTTGGGCAAGACTCCTAACACTACATTGGCCTACCTGTAATATAACTACCCTTGTAAGTCGCTCTGGATAAGAGCGTCAGCTAAATGCCGTAAATGTAAATATTCTCATGTAGTTCCTGCAGATTTTATGGTAGGGGTGGAGGTTTTTCTTGGCGCTCATTATGGTGCCTCCACCCACGGATTCTTTGATCATCTCCCCCAAGTCAAAAGCTGGACTCTGGATGACCCGCGGCCAGTCACTTCATGAGAATCTGACATGACACAATTGCAGCCTTTGGCAACGTTGACGTGGTGTTAGGGCCAGTCGTCGAAATAGTCTGCGTGCATGTAGTTTTGTGTGGTGCAGCCGTCTGTCAATGGTGCTGCCACAAACAGGATGACTCATGGAGAGCATCACTGATCACTGAATGTCTGCATTTGTGGCTGCTGGGTCAGTCAGATACAGCGATAAGACCCGTCTCTGCTCACATCACATCCGTGGCCGAGTGTAAAACGTTTGCATGCCTCATGATGTCAAATCTACCCACCAGCTTTCATTTCTGTCCTGTCATTAATTCCTTCTGGGTGCAACTATTTGTGCAACTGTTCTTTTGATGATGAGTCTCAATGTATAGTAAGTTACAATATTATGCAAATGTTTCTATGAAGTTATTCATTGTCTGAATTTCAAAATAAATTAAAAATCATTGAAAAAGAAGAAATACTATAATGTTATTCAGTATTTAGTGTTGATCACCCTTTGCTTTCATTACAGCTTTCGTTTTTTTAGGAGAGTCAATTTCAGGTTTATATTTGGGGATATATTTCAACACCTTCAAAGTTCAGTCTTAGAAGTTGGTTGCATTTTCTTCATCTAATGATCCAAGTAATCTCTAACACGTGATGTTGAGGATTAGACTTTGGGATGATCAGTCCATTGTTCTGAGAATACGATCTGCTGGATAAGAGGTTGGATAGAAACTCCTGTGGATGTTTTTTTTTTTTCAGATCAAAACAAGATCCAAGTTCTCTCTCTCCAGTTTCTCCTCTCTCTCAATTGGTTTGAAAGTTTTTCTGATGGCAACCATGTTGGTGGTCTACCAGGTCTTAGAGGAGGTTGTTAGAAGTATCATTTTCTCTTTTACTAATTTTTGAATTTTGTTTTTGAACTTCATTTTTGGAAACTCATGTTTTTTCTCACTTATTTTTCCGGGACTTTCCTTTCTTTATGAAAGTGGATTATTTGACTAATCTTAACTAATCTCATTAGAACTACATGTATTTGTTAACAGGTTATGTTTATTTGTCCAGTGCTAAGACTTTGATTATGGGTCAAATGATCATTCTCAGGCCGTTCTTGTAAAAAATTATCATCATCATTATCAACTAAACTGCTTAGGTCACCTGGAGTTTGCTGGAATCTGTCCCAGCGCTCATTGGGTAGACGATAGAAACACCAGTCCATCACAGGGCAGACACACAGACAAGCACATTCTCACACTCTCACACCCAGGGGCAATTTGCTATCTCTATCAGGTTCACCTGACTACATGTGTTTGGACTGTGAGAGGAAACCTGTGCAGACACATTGAGAACATGCAAGCTTTACACAGAAAGGATCTGGTCCCCCACTCAGGGGTCTGAACACAGGCCCTTCCTGTTGTGAAGTGACAGCACCACCCACTGCATCGTGCAGCTCTGACTAACATTTGTCATTCCAAAACTTATTGTCCTTAGAGTCCTTTGGTAAACTGATATAAGACCCTTTTTTCAAAGGGGCAAATATATATGGTCCAGTTAAACTCTCTTAGCGAAAACAAGGTGTTTGGAGGAGCTTTAGGTGCTTTGAGATTGCTTAACAGTCACCTTCAGCAACAGTCCAGCAGTCCATTTGCTCGAGGGACCAGTAAGGAAAATCTGAAAGTTCTGCCGAAAGCAGGGAGAGTGGCTAGAAGTGCTTTTCCACTATCAAGGGAATGCCAGCCCAACAGTATAACCCAGTTGAGCTAATTGACTTGGTATTGACTGAGCTCCATTTCCTGTGGTTCCCTTTTATTCCCCATCTTTTACACAAGCCCAGCACCTGTGTGTGCCTCAGAAAGGTCACAAGTCCAGACTATTCTGAAAGGTTGGTTTGTTAAGGATGGTGATGGTTTTTTAAGGCCAGGTGACCTACAGAAAGTTCTGGGAAGTGTCAATATTATTACTTACGCACAAAGCCTCATTTTTGGCCACGGATGCTAAACTTTGGTTAATTAGCCACTAGCCTTATTTTTGGCTTTTAATGGTGAAAGCTGGATGTAAATGTTTGAACACCCGTTATTAAGTTGCATTTGAAAAGTAATCGAAAATTAAATGTACAGGGGTTGGACAAACAAACTGAAACACCTGTCATTTTAGTGTGGGAGGTCTCATGGCTAAATTGGACCAGCCTGGTGGCCAATCTTCATTAACTGCACATTGCACCAGTAAGAGCAGAGTGTGAAGGTTCAGTTAGCAGGTAAGAGCACAGTTCTGCTCAAAATACTGCAATGCACACACCATTATGGGTGACATACCAGAGTTCAAAAGAGGACAAACAGTTGGTGCACGTCTTGATGGCGCATCTGTGACCAAGACAGCAAGTCTTTGTGATGTATCAAGAGCCACGGTATCCAGGGTAATGTCAGCATACCACCAAGAAGGACGAACCTCCACCAGCATCACGTAGTGACCTGGCCACTATCCTGCAGGAAGAATGGCTTAAAATCCCTCTGACCACTGTGCAGGACTTGTGTATGTCATTCCCAAGATGAACTGACGCTGTATTGGCTGCAAAAGAAGGCCCTACACCATACTAATAAATGATTGTGGTCTAAAACCAGGTGTTTCAGTTTCATTGTCCAACCCCTGTACATCTTCTACTAAGAGTTTAATATACACTACCAGTCAAACGTTTACATACGGCTACTCATAGAAGGTTTTACTTGCTTTACCTTACAATAAAAGTGTAGACATCAAACTACCTTAAAAAAATCCAAAATGGAACTTAACTGGAGGATTAAACAGCTTTATTAACTTGCAGTGGAGGTTGATATAACAGCTTTATGGCAATAGTACTTTCAATTGTGGATGCATTCTTGGCCTGTCCTTGGCCGTGAATATCCACAACATTGAAAGGAAGGTAACTAGAGCCTTTAAACTGGGCAAAAACAAGAGCTACACAAAATATACAGTATATTAGAAGTGGTAACTTTATGGCAAAAATATAATACTGTGATACATCAAGAGTACATGTAGTATATCAGAGTATTCTCATCGGCTGAAACTGTGTAAGCCTGTAGAGTCTTTAAGACAACCAACAACATCCATATAGTTGGGTGTATCCAGACTTTTTTATTGGGGCTGTATACAAGAGAAAGAAAATCATATGATATTTAATGCACCACAACGGGTCACATTTACAGGTTTCCCAATACTGAGCAATTGAACAGTAAGTGTGCATTAAAATGTGTAGAAGTTAACATGCCCCAAAAGGGTAGGCTGAGCAGTCCAGGTCAACAGCTTTAACCAATGAGGCTAAGCATTGATAGATAAGTTGGTTAGCTAATTCGTTTAGCTTAGCACTGGAGCTAGAGAGCTAATCAATTGCGAAAAAATATCCTCATTGAGTGTTGTGTATTTCAGGTGTTTCTCTGCCTGGAGAAGACGGTTCCTACACAGAACATTGTTGGTGTCATTCTCCAGACGACAAAAGGTCTTCACAGCCAGCATCTTCTTCAAGCGATGGAGAAGAGCTTTGGAGCTGCGCTGGCTTCAAAAGCATCTGCTCTTTTTCTTGTTTTTCAGAAGACAACGGACGTTCCAGGACACCAGTGCAGGTCTGAGTGTGAATTTAATCACTATCAATCAGAATATGTGATGTCTGGCTCACTGTGATGTAAACATCATGCTTAGCGCTATAGCCTGCTCCAGATAGTATGGTGGTAGTTTTATGGATGGGCTGTTTTGTTGTTGGGTGTTATTTGAGTATGTATGTGAATGCAGCAGTGCAAGCTACGACGACTACTGTTATGGTGGATCTCTACGGGCAGGACTCTCTGAGGTCAGTGGATGAGCTGTGGGCCAGGCTTGTGCTCCAGGCTGCTTTCTATACTTGGAGAGAGAGATTAAAGAAACAACAGCTGGCCAGGTAGGATCACCATACAGATTTGGACAGTGTCTTCAGGGAAATCTTAGGAATGCACAAATATTATTAATGCACATACTATGCTTGGTTATATAACAGTGCAGTTCTGGTTTTATTGTAATAATGCTTCAGTATTAAACAGTGATGATCATGCTGTTTCAGAATTCTGATTAAGAAGTAAAGTACAGCTACTGTCTTCAAAAAAAATTCTTGGTGCTAAATTTTTTACTGCTGTCATTCACCAGGACACAGTGCTTCCATTTACCCTAAATGTACTTGAAGCCCAAGTGGGGCAGTTGTGGGATAGAGGTTAGGGAAGTCTTGTGACCGGAGGGTCACTGGAGTGATTTCCTGAACCATCATGACATGACTGAAGTGCCTTTGAGCAAGGCATCTAACCCCCAACTGCTTCCTGGGCACCATGGATAGGCTGTGTGTGCTGGAGCTGCAAGGCTAATGTTGCTACCAAACACTTAAAGTCAATAGTCACCCAAATCTTTTCTTGTTTATTCTTGTTCATCCCTAAAACGTCCCTGAAGCCTACTCAAACAGCATCTGGGTCTTCATTAATGTGACACAGTGCAGAATTTAGCTACACAGTAAATAATGGCAAAGTACTGTGTGTTGTAACCCACACTGATAAATCTGTGCAACCTAAATCCTCAGCAATGCTAGTGCACAGGTAGAGGAATGCTTCCGCGAGCAATCAAATGCAGGTGCATGTGTGATACCTGGGGTGAAGTTGTGATGTGAAGTAGTGCTAATTAAACATTTTGAGTAGACTGTTTAAACTTCAAGGGCCTAAACGTGGGCCACAGTTCAGTAATTCCCTCTCAGACTTACACAGCGTTTGTGTTACAGTGAGTAAGATGCTCTTCTTTCTCCTGTTCTATCTCTCTCTTTCTCTCTCTCTCTCTGTCTCTCTCTCTCTCTCTCTCTGTCTCTGTCTCTCTCTCTCTCTCTCTCTCTCTCTCTCTCTCTCTCTCTCTCTCTGTCTCTCTCTCTCTCTGTCTCTCTCTCGCTGTCTCTCTGTCTCTGTGTCTCTCTCTCTCTGTCTGTCTCTCGCTCTCTCTCTCTCTCTCTCTCTCTCTCTCTGTCTCTCTCTCTGTCTCTCTCTCTGTCTCTCTCTCTCTCTCTCTCTCTCTCTCTCTCTCTCTCTCTCCCCTCAGGTGGCATCATACAGCCCGTGTTAGAGAGAAGATGAGAGCTGAGCTTTTGAAGTGGCACAGGCTCACTCAGGCTGAGCTTTGTGACAGAGTGCTGAGCTTTAGAGCCAGACTGGCACTGTTTCACACCCCCCACTCCACTGGCCTCCTCGACTCCTCTGGTCTCGATCATTCTTTGGACTACACAGACCCAACAGGACAGCAGGTATAACACACACACAGAAACACCCTGCCAACTCTCTTTCCTTGTAGCTGATGTCTGTATCTGCGCGACAGTGAGTGCAGCCAAAACACAGCTCTGTTCTGGCACTGTACATGGAAAAGCAAATTACAACAGCTGATAATTAACTTAGCAAGTTCTCCGAGTGTCATTCTACAGTGTTATTATACATGTCATGTTTTAGAATAATGATCTAGACTGAGGTTATTTAATAAATCGGTTCCTTTGATAAATGTGTTATGGAAAGTCCTTGCGTACACTTACAGTCAAAGGTTTGGGTACACACACAAAAGAATAGCTGCACCCAGAAAGTATCAAAGAATACGTTTGGCATTCTGAGGCATGTGAATGATTCTGGCCGTGCTTGTGAGATAAGCAAGAACGGGCCTTATTGCTGTACCTGACTGACCCAACAGCCACGGTTGTGGACATTCAGCTTGCAGTGATGTCCTCCATGAGTCATCCTGTTAGTGCAGCACCAGACGGCTGCACAATTCAGAACTACATGCACGCATGTTGTTACAATGACTGGCTTAACACCACAACAGCATCACCCAAGACTGCAATGGTGTCGTGCCAGACTGCCATGGAGTGACTCAGAAGGGCAGCAGGTCTTTTAGTGATGAGTCCCACTTTTGTCTTGGTGGAGACGACCAAATCTGTGTGTGGAAGCCCTGTGGTCAGTGCTAAGATTCACAGTTTGTTGTCTTGTGTCACACATCCAGAAGACCTGGTGTCGCTGCACCTCCACCCCTACCACAGAATCTGCAGGAACTCTGCAGGAAGCTGCATGGGCTGGATTTTCACATGACACCATTAGGAACATCTACAACTCCATGCCATGATGTAGGCATGTTGCATCTGCAGGGTGTGAGTGATAGGATTCATAGATTGAGAAGAGGTGGCACAGTGCAGTGAATGTCTCGTTTGATGTTTGGAAAATGGGTCCAAAGCAGATGTTAATGATTGGCTAAATCAAAAGTTCCCTAGGGAACTATTGGCTATTGCCAAATATTCAATATTCAATATTCAATATTCAATATTCAATATTCAAAGCTTTATTGTCATATGCACAGTAAGGAAACTAGTTTCCCTGTACAATGAAATTCTTACTTTGCTGCCCACACTGGATGTCATAGAATAAAAAGTATAAATATAAATAGACAGATAACAAGGATCAAAAATTAAGCATGCAGAGAATATATAAATAAAATATAAAATATAAAATGTAAACAATTTAGAATTATACAGGCTATATACATTGTGCAGGTATGTGCTACATTAGTTACATTGTAACAGTCTGTAGTAAAGTGGTGTTTGTGCAAAATGAGCTGAAATATAACCATACAAGAACAGTTACATGTGCAAAACGATGTGTGCAGCTGTATGCAGACACAAACAGTCAAGTACAGTAGTGCAACTATTCATGTGCAGAATGATATGAGTTAGTGCAATTTTTATAAATACAGTGATGTCTATGAGGAGAGACATCAGCTCAACTGTTTAAGAGTCTGATGGCTGTGGGAAAGAAAGAGTTCTTTAATCTGGTAGTCCGGCATTTCACGCTTCTGTACCTCCGACCTGAAGGTAGAAGTGTAAATAGTCCATGTTGGGGGTGGGTGGGATCTTTGATGATGGAGGCAGCTCTCCTGTGGACTCTGAGATTGTAGATGCTCTGCAGAGAGGGTTGTGCCATCTTGGTGATTTTGGTAGCAGTCTTTACCACTCTCTGCAGGCGTTTGCGGTCCTTCACAGTAGTGCTGCCATACCACACAGTGATGCAGCTGGTCAGGATGGATTCAATGATGCAGCTGTAGAAGTTGCTGAGGATTCTGGGTGACATGCCAAATTTCCTCAGCCAAAATTTCCTTTCCAAAGCTCTGAACTCCAAAAACAGTATTCGGGACAGCTTCTTTTTTTTTTTCTTTAACAGCTTATTACTTACCAGTATAGCAGAAATGTGTCTCCAGTGGTGGAGCAACACCAGTATTAACTCTTTTATTCTATTTCTATCCCTTTTGTTTGCTGCTAAATGTGGTTTCTTGCCCAGAACAAGTGGTGGTGGTGACAATCATTGCTTGCCAGGAGCTTCAGCCGGTGTTTATTCTTCCTTTCATTGGCTATCTGACCTTAAATAGTCTAACCAGGAGCTGGAGTGTGAACATGATTGACTGACTGGAGGTTTGGAAATTCATTGCTGAAGCAGCATTACTTTTTTATCATCTCAAGTACTGATCATTTGACTCATCATTGACTCTCGAAGAGACAATCATGCTAACTTTATAGATATCTCTGCAACATGGTGCACAGATGTTTTTGTCATACCATCAAAATTATTTCTTCACTTTCTTTTGATAATTTGTTTCATGTTGGGATGTTTTAAACTAAAGAACATTGCTAATTGCCCCTTTAAATGATTGCAAATCGCCAAAGAAGACACTTCGAAAGTCCCTGAACTTTGTATTACATTGTTGGATAGTGATTACCTCTAATCTGTTTCCTCTGTTGAATATTTTAGGTTGCGCTAAAGCACTGCATCAACAGCGCAGAGCCAGGCACTTGTTTAGAGCCGAATGCCTACTCCATGCTCAGCATACCAGTGAGAGAGCAACACTGCCCTCTACAGGCCTCATCACCATTCAACAAGCAGATCACAAAGTCTGTCTGCTATCCACATTATTCAGACCGGTGAGTCCTGATTCCTCAGGCGTGCATGTGAGCAGGAAGACACTAATATATACAGTAAATATTAAAATATTTGCACAGTTCTAGAACTTATTATTATATTGAACATCTAGTAAAGATTGGGAGAAACAAACATGGACTTGAAACATCTGAGAACTATCTGGGAAGGTCCTACTATTCTAATTAGCATGCATAATAGACAGCCCCCAGTCCAGCACTTCCAGCCTGCTTTACCTCTGAAGCAGAACTACTGAAACAGGCTCTACATTTGCAGGTGGTGTCAATGACTCAGTGACTAAAAACATTATCAAGAAAAAAATAAATGATCAATTTTCCACATAGCGATAACTATAGGTTTACTTTAATGCTGGATGTGCATCCAGGAAATGCTTTGTGTCTGGTTGAATGGTCAAGCAAACAATCTAAAATACTGATGAGTAACAGGCAGACAGATAAGCTAAACAGATGTCTTTATGCTAACAACGTTAATAGTCAACATAGAAAGGCCAAGTTTTTTTATAAACAGTTGAGTTTAGCATGTGGTAGGAGGCAAGATTTGCAGCATGAAAAAATGATGTCAACGTGGACCAGAGTCTCAAAGGAATTTTATTCTTGTGGAATCCATGCTGTAAAGAATTGAGGTTGCTCTGAGAGCAAAGGGAGACCCTAACCAGTATTAGTGCAGAGTTTTTAATAAAATGTTTGGTGAGTTTAAATTGTTTATTTGAGATTTTAGCATTTTTGTTTTAATGCTGTTATAGGATAACATAGCAACGTAAAGATGGACCGTTAGTAAAAAGGCAATTAAGTGATTATCCACGTTATGGAGAGGAGGTTCCTGGGTGTTGATGGGGAATCATTTTGTCGATAAGGATAGTGCTACGAGATGACATCACCTTGTAACAGAGGAAAGGGCTGTTTCAGTCAGCAGAAAAGTGGTTTCTGTGGGAGACTGGCATGTACTTTGGGCTTAATAACCGTTTACCTCCACAAAAAAACACATAACACACTAAAGGAGACAAATAAGCCGGAAAAGCATAATCAGCCCCCTTTAACTAACTGATGGTATGTAGTAGCAGCCTGCATTACTGCATGTTTCCACAGTACACAAGAGTTACCACACAATATAGAATGCAGTTAACCAATCCCGTGCATGCTGGAGCGAAACTATATGTACTTGTAGAAAAATCCAGCAAATTATTAAATCTATAATTAGAATAATCTCTAAACTAAATAAACGAGTAAGCAAAGATAAGACATTCTAAATAGCTGTGATGTGTTATTGTGCTACAGAAATGGCAGAGATGGTCTTTCGGGCTTTAAAGAAAGGCCAGTATAATACAACTAAGCCGACCAAAGGCAACTGTTCAGTTAGGATTATTCAGGAGAAGATGTGAATAGAGTATGTTTAATACTAGAAGACATTTACCCTCATATGGGGATGTGGGAAGGAGTGAGCAGGATCAGACAGGAGCATGTGTGAGATTAAAACACCAGTCCCGTTCAGACCTCTCACATATAATATTTGACTGTACTGTTTTGTTTAGCGAATGTATGAATTAATAAGATGGTTTTTGTATTTTAAAATGCTCCTATTGCTTCCACTGTGAGATTGCAAGCTACTTCTAATAGCTCCTGTTGTATCTTTACAGACGCCAGGAAGCAGAGGCATCTGAAGATGTTGGGATTGTCTCTGATCCACACCAGAGCTGTTCCCATCGCTGCCGAGGAGAGGTAAGCTTATGCCTGACTTTGTTTAGATGAAGTAAATCCAGTTTCGGTCCTGGTGGGCTGCAGTCGAGTAACAGATCAGTGATTCCTGCTCATACACATCTGACTCAACTCAGCAAGGTCCTCACTAAACTGTGCTGAGACCAGGAGCCTCTTTATAGAACGCACCTGAATCTTGTTAAGTTAAGATAAGTTTCCAGGAGCTCATAATGACTATTTCTGAAAGTTTATTAAATTGGAAGTTCATTTAAAGTGAGTACTGAAAGTTTATATACAGGGGTTGGACAATGAAACTGAAACACCTGTCATTTTAGTGTGGGAGGTCTCATGGCTAAATTGGACCAGCCTGGTGGCCAATCTTCATTAATTGCACATTGCACCAGTAAGAGCAGAGTGTGAAGGTTCAGTTAGCAGGTAAGAGCACAGTTCTGCTCAAAATACTGCAATGCACACAGCATTATGGGTGACATACCAGAGTTCAAAAGAGGACAAACTGTTGGTGCACGTCTTGCTGGCGCATCTGTGACCAAGACAGCAAGTCTTTGTGATGTATCAAGAGCCACGGTATCCAGGGTAATGTCAGCATACCACCAAGAAGGACGAACCTCCACCAGCATCACGTAGTGACCTGGCCACTATCCTGCAAGAAGAATGGCTTAAACTCCCTCTGACCACTGTGCAGGACGCAGTATATGTCATTCCCAAGACCAACTGACGCTGTATTGGCCGTAAAAGGAGGCCCTACACCATACTAATAAATGATTGTGGTCTAAAACCAGGTGTTTCCGTTTCATTGTCCAACCCCTGTATTTTAGAAACAACAAGAAGTTGATGTTAAAAACTAGCAAATGTTATTAAATAATCATCTTTAAATATGTATTTATACTAGTTTCTTGTCCTAAAATTGCTACAGCTATATTATATATTGTATTAATACAGTTGTTTAATCAGCAGGATTTGATCACTGCTGTGCAAATATGAAGCACATGGAATATTATTCTTATTTAAATAATAATATTAATAATTAATATTAATATAATAATTAATAATAATATTAATCTTATTTAAAGTTCCTGAAACTCTCAAAAGTTTTCTCAGTTCTTAATAAATCTTCCACAGGTCTGTTAATTTTCAAAGATTTCTAGTGTTATAATTATGCAATCATCCTCAAAAGAACAGTTGCACCCAGAAGGAAGTGTGGGAGTGCAGTGCTATTGGGGAGTAAGATAAAGGTTACCTGGAACAATAAATGATGATACATTTAGACAGATATGGACAATATTTACTGAGCTACATATACAGCAGTAGTGTCTCTCAGGATTCCGTTGAGCCACTATGTTTGCTAATTCAGCATGTCGCATGTCTCGGTATGGAGTTGTAGAGGTTCCTAATGGTGTCCTGTGATAATCCATCCCATGCAGCATAAATATCCTCACCCAGTTCCTGCAGATTTTAGGCTAGGGGTGGAGGTGGAGTAACACCAGGCCATCTGGTCATGACCACAGTACCTCCACACACAGATTTGTTGGTCATCTCCACCAAGACAGAAAGCCGGACTCGTCACTGAAAGTGATGCACTGCCATTTTGAATTCATGACAGATGAATCACACCATTGCAGTCTTTGATGACGTTGACGTGGAGTCGTCGTCCTGTGCTGTGCATCATATTTTGTGATATATAATTAAAAATTGTGATTCTGAACTTTATTTTACAAAAAAATCACATGTGCCGTTACGGACAAGGTCAGCGGGTTCCAGTTGCAATGTTGAGCAGCATGTTAAGCACATGTTCTAACCATTCACTGCTCTTGATCTCGAGCATACGGATGCCCTTTTCCTTCAGATCAGTTTCTAAGCACACAGGATGCCCAACATCAACAGCCTCAGTTGAATTGTGATCCTGGATCAGCTCTCCTAATCTCAGATTCTGTTAGGATCCATGGGCTCTTGATGTTTCTCTGTCCCTGTAGACGGTAGCTCTGCGAGCGCTGATCAGAATAATGCAGCCGGAGCTGAGCCTGGCCTTCTGTCAGTGGAGGGCCCTGCTCCACAGCAGCAGGCAGATGAAGCAGCAGGCCGACCTGTTCACAACCAGCAGGAGACTGACCTGCCTCGAGGTGGCTTTCGGCACATGGAGAACTCACAGAGAGAGGCAGCACAAAGCTGCCCAGCACAGGGTAAGGCCAAGCAGGCAGAGCAAATCTAACCTGCTGTAGTTTTTATGTATTTTTATTTTTATTTATTGAGACACACTGACACATTGAATTAACTTGATTTAAACATTAATTGCATGTGAAGGAAAAATATAGCAGCAGTGCAGCTGTTTGTTAGTGTAGTACCATTGGGCAGGTATTAGGTGCAGCACAAACATTCATTTATTTAACATCTAGTAAAATCAGTCAGGAATAAACCGGCAATTATTTCCATATTTAGTGCCTCCACTCTTTGCCTCTTTCATTCTTGTTTTTATTTAGATTTTTTCTGACAATCCAAGCAATCTGTCTTGGTGGTGGACCATGTCTGCATGGTCATTAAGAGCCCATGTTAGTTTTTTTCTTGGTAGGTTGGTTGGTTTGCTGTTGGTTGGTTGGTTGGTTGGTTGGTTGGTAGGTTGGTTGGTTTGCTGTTGGTTGGTAGGTTGGTTGGTTGGTTGGTAGGTTGGTTGGTTGGTAGGTAGGTAGGTCGGTAGGTTGGTTGGTTGGTTGGTTGGTTGCTTGGCCATTAAGAGCCCATGTTTTTTTCTTGGTTGGTTGGTAGGTAGGTTGGTTGGTTGGTTGGTTGGTTGGTTGGTTGGTTGTTGGTTGGTAGGTTGGTTTGTTGGTTGGTAGGTTGGTAGGTAGGTTGGTTGGTTGGTTGATAGGTAGGTTGGTTGGTAGGTAGTTTGGTTGGTTGGTAGGTTGGTAGGTAGGTTGTTTGGTTGGTTGGTTGTTGGTTGTTGGTTGATAGGTTGGTTGGTTGGTTGGTAGGTTGGTATGTACGTTGGTTGGTCGGTTGGTTGGTTGGTAGGTTGGTAGGTAGGTTGGTTGGTTGGTACGTAGGTTGGTTGGTAGGTTGGTAGGTATTTAGGTATGTTGGTTGGTTGGTTGCTTGCTTGGTAGGTTGGTAGGTTGGTTGGCTGGTTGCTTGTTTGCTTGGTTGGTTGGTAGGTTGGTAGGTGCGTTGGTTGGTTGATAGGTTGGTCGGTTGGTTGGTTGGTAGGTTGGTAGGTAGGTAGGTTGGTTGGTTGGTAGGTAGGTTGGTTGGTTGGTTGGTAGGTATTTAGGTAGGTTGGTAGGTTGGTTGGTTGGTTGGTTGGTTGCTTGCTTGGTAGGTTGGTTGGTTGGTTGGTTGGTAGGTAGGTAGGTTGGTTGGTTGATAGGTAGGTTTGGTTGGTTGGTTGCTTGCTTGCTTGGTAGGTTGGTTGGTTGGTTGGTAGGTAGGTAGGCTGGTTGGTTGGTAGGTAGGTTGGTTGGTTGGTTGGTAGGTAGGTTTGGTTGTTTGGTTGGTTGCTTGCTTGCTTGGTAGGTTGGTTGGCTGGTTGCTTGGTTGCTTGGTTGGCAGAAATTTGTATTTCTTTTAGGGAGAGCTTATTATCATAGGCTCTATTATGCATTTCTTAACTTCCCTGTAGTGTGTTTTGTAGCTTGATCTGTAAAGTTATAAAGCCCACAGTACATGCCAGAGGGAGAAACTCTCTTCCGCAGAAACCATTTACTCAGCTAACTCAAACGCCTCCTAGGAATTCCAGTTTTTTCTCTGTTACCAGGTGATGTAGCTTTGTAATATAATTCTTATTGCCCACCTACCAGCAAGCTTGGCACGCCATCACAGCATAAACTAAAACCTTTCCACTCTAAAACATCCTGTTTACCGGACTTTCAGTGTCTGACTCAAACTGAGACAGCAGAACTGATGCCTTTGTAAGAATCAGGATAATACTCTGCTGGTCACCCAGTCAGAACTGAGTGGGCAAGCTGAAGAGTCAGAGCACACCGGGCTCAATAGGAGGTAAGCTTTGAAGACACAGGAGAGCTAACAGGTAGAGAGTGAATACATATATTTTATGATAAATATTATGTTTTGGGAAAACTAAAGCTTGTTTTTTTGTTCTAGTAAATTGAAATTATGATCATTGAAAATTGTATAATTAATCAAAGGTCCCCTTTAAAATCCGTGACACTTTTGAAAGCACTAATGCCATATGGTGTTGTGTTTGTGTGTGTATTTGAACAGGAGATGGTGCTGCTCTCTAGCTCTGTGACCAGCTGGAAAAGGTTGATGTGGTGGAGACACAGGGAACACTGCTTACAGCAGGAGGCTATTCATTTCCATCAGACCACGCTAATCAAACACTGCTATTCCGCATGGCACAGACAGGTGAAAGAGACGCTGAAGATGATAAACAAAACATGTTAAAAGGGACTGTCCTCGTTTTACTGCAGCAAAAGCTTGGTGTAATAAGTAAACATTGCTTCAGATCATATGATTCATTCCACAGTCCATACAGTCCATATATCATACCAGTTTAATGAGAAACAAGTCTCCACATACTAAGTTTACAGGAAAAGGCACTTATTTTAATGCAAGTTAATGCAAAGAGGTGTTATTCCACATGACTTTGGAGAATTTCCAGGGAAGCAGTCAATACAAAGCTTTCTCACAATGTGTAATGTAAAGGGCAGCTGCCATGTTGAAATGGGGTAGATACAAATATGAATCAACAAAAATGCCTATAAAAAATGCAAATAGTGTTTCTTTGCGGTGCGATGGCAATGATGTGGAACTAACCATTTTCAGTTAATTGTTTGTCCCCATATTTGCATACAGTTACATGAAAAAGTTTGAACATGCCCCAAATTAAAAGTCTGAATTATTTTTAAAGTGAAATGAACTTAGCACTACAGAGAACACACTTAAATATGGCACTTAATATTGTCACATCTCTGTCTATCTGTCTGCCTGTCCCTGTCCATGTCAAACTACGCCCCCTCTGGTTGTTTTATAGCAGTACATTGCTTTTCTTGCTCCGCCCTGGCTCCACCCATGCCCACACCTGATGCTAATTAGGACTTGTATTAAGACCCCTTTGTTTGCCCTGTCTGTTTGTGAAGTCTCTGTTTTTCCCCCCGTGTTAGTGCTGGTCTGTTGTACCTTATTTCTAAGCTGTTGCCCCTGTGTTAGTTCTAAACCTGTTTTCCCCTTGTTTTATTTCTGTTATCTTCTCAAGTTATGGACATGTCTTTGATAATACCAACCTGTGTTTTGACCCCTGTTACCCGGACTAAATCTAATATTAAAACCACTATGCACGTGCATCCCACCTCGACCACTGTGTTACAAATATATTTCACCACTTGGTTGTGCACAATTTCCACATACTCTGTATTGGAAAATATAAAAAATGCCATTGATTTCCCACTGGCCACATTTGCTGATTCATTTTTTTTTCTAAATATGTTTGTTACAGTAAATAAACAGCAATTGGGCAATACAAACCGGATTCCAAAAAAGTTGGGACACTAAACAAATTGTGAATAAAAACTGAATGCAATGATGTGGAGGCGCCAACATCTAATATTTTATCCAGAATAGAACACAAATCACAGATCAAAAGTTTAAACTGAGAGAATGTATAATTTTAAGGGAAACATATGTTGTTTCAAAATTTCATGGCGTCAACAAATCCCAAAAAAGTTGGGACAAGTAGCAATAAGTGGATGGAAAAAGGAAATTGAGCATATAACGAACAGCTAAAAAGACCAATAAACTGTGTTCAGGTTCTAGAACAACATTTGCTCCCATCTAGACGTCATCTCTTTCAGGGAAGACCCTGCATTTTTCAACAAGATAATGCCAGACCACATTCTGCAGCAATCACTACATCATGGCTACGTAGGAGAAGGATCCGGGCACTGAAATGGCCAGCCTGCAGTCCAGATCTTTCACCTATAGAGAACATTTGGCGTATCATAAAGAGGAAGGTGCGACAAAGAAGGCCCAAGACGATTGAACAGTTAGAGGCCTGTATTAGACATGAATGGGAGAGCATTCCTATTTCTAAACTTGAGAAACTGGTCTCCTCTGTCCCCAGACGTCTGTTGAGTGTTGCAAGAAGAAGGGGGGATGCCACACAGTGGTAAAAATGGCCTTGTCCCAACTTTTTTGGGATTTGTTGACGCCATGAAATTTTAAACCAACATTTTTCCCTTAAAATGATACATTCTCTCAGTTTAAACTTTTGATCTGTGATTTGTGTTCTATTCTGAATAAAATATTAGATGTTGGCACCTCCACATCATTGCATTCAGTTTTTATTCACAATTTGTTTAGTGTCCCAACTTTTCTGGAATCCGGTTTGTACAATGTTCATAAAGTTTTTTTTTTTTTTGTCTTTTTTTGTTTTTATAGGTTTGCTTTTTAGTATCTAGCAGAACAACACGTCATTTGAGCTCTGCAAATTTGGAAACACCTGTACATACAGATATACATAAAGCCTGTGACAGTTAAGCCCCACCATGCTGATTACACGTCAAGGTGGACTTTACTTAATACTGATACAAACTCAGTATATTGTTTTGGTTGATTAATTTCTATTGGTTTTCATTAAAGAGGTCAGTCAATGTTAAAACGTTATAGGGGTTTTTACTGTTCATCACTGCATGTTTTCCGCATGTAACTATAGAAACGTACTGCCATGTGTGCACTGCATTTCACCTCTTTCCTCTTACCAAAGAAAAATGCTTAGGTAAAAATCAATTACAAGTCAGCTGTAGGGTCTTCAAAACACCCTATTAGACCCAATGGCAGCCTATTTAGAGATAGTCCGGTAGTACATGGGATAGTCAGATTAGTCTAAGACTAAGTCTAAAGATTTCTTTATACAATTTCTTTCATTAATGTCAAAACACAAATACGATGAAGTGTTACAGTCTCGTGTTTATATGTAATCCTAAATGCTGGGAGTGAACATGACTCATGTGAATTGCTGCAGGCTGTTCCTGAGCCGAACAGAAGGCTGGAACGGGTGGAGTGGAGGGTGAAGAGACGTCTTCTCGGCTGGGCTTTCTCAACATGGGCAGAGTGTGAGAGACAGCAGAAATCTGCCAGTGTATTCTGTACCCGCACCCTGCTGATGAAGTAAGCTGTAGAGTACTACACAACATACTGGGTGCATATCACAGCAGCTGGGTCTGGCTATATTGTTAGGCTGTGTAAGGATTTCAAGTACTGTACAAACATACTGCAGATGTGTTGCTCATTCATGTTCTTTCATTTAGCATTTCTTTGTTGATTTAGGGATTCAACATGTGCAGTATACACTTATACAAACACGCACCCCACCACGCCCATGACCCATATCTCCACACCTCCAGCCCACATCTCCAAACCTGTAAATACATGCACACACACACACAGTTGAGGCTTACACCTACTTTGGGTGCTTTAACTTGCATATGCATACACGATATGATCAAAATCTTTATTGATACCATATATTTCACACAGAGGGTAGCTCTGTCGCCTCACAGTAAGAACGGCCTGGGTTTGACACCCAGCCAGGGTTACCAGGGTCCTTTTGCATGTGAGTTTGTATGTTCTCCCTGTGTCAAAGTGGGTTTCCTTCAGTTGCCTACAGTCCAAAGACATGCAGTCAGGCGAACTGGAGATGCTAATTTTGCCCCTAGGTGTGAGTGTGTGTCTGCATCCTCCACAACCCAGAATTATAAGCGATGAATGAATAAAGTTATTCATCAAGTTATCAAATTTCACTTTGAACATACTTTAACCAGCTTCCCCTATAATAGCATTGAATGGTCTGTCTGTGTGTGTATGCTTGTGTGTCCTCCAGGGTATTTCCTGCATGGCAGAAGTGTGTGCAGTGCCATAAGGACAGACACGCTGTAGCCTGGTCCTTTGTGCAGCACAGGCTCTGCAGTGCTGCCTTCTCTCAGTGGAGGAGCAGCTGGACTCGACAGCAGCTGGCCAACAACAGTGCCAGTCGCGCACTCCGCCAAAGTGCCAAACACATGCTGCTGTGCTGGAGAGAATACACACAGAGTGAGTGAGCCACATGACAGCTGCACATACAGATTCAGAGTTTAAATAATGCAGGTTAAATAATGCGGCACATTCAGTAATGCAGATCCACTAAATTGATGTAACTGTTATGTTCACTTTTCAATGTCATATTTTACTGGAAAAGCCTACTTACATATTTACTTACTTTCCCTTTGCACCACCTATAGTTAATCCATTACAATATAGACTCATGTACTAATGCATCACTAACGTGAAGTAATGCATTAGGCAACACCAAGGAATACAGTAACAATAGTGCTGGCACTGTTCATAAATCAAGGCTACTGCTGGTGTTACAGAAATAAGCTGCATGTTACTGCGTAAGAAAGGACATAAGGGTGTCTATTTGAGATTACCTAGAAAAACAAAACACAGGTGGAGCTGTTTTGCACAGTGTTAATTAATAGTATATAGAGCTGCAATAAAGATTTGATCGTTATATATCAGAAAGCAGCTTGAGTAGCTGGTATGTATATGAATCCTATGCTGATCCAAGCTGGTTTCTTCTGATCTAGTGCTGGTCCAAAACACAGTATATGCTGGTTTAACTGCGGACCAGCCATGCTGGTCTATGCACTTTGGCTCATCAGTTTTTATCAGACTGACAGGAAATGAATGCTATAGTTAAAAGCTAGTTGTATGCTGAAGCGATGCATTTAAGGAGAGGGAGATACTTAATAAATGTTTAGGCTTATATGTCAGTTAAATAGTGCATTTGTGTAATGGTGTCATTTGGTCTCTAATTCGAGGCGATAATGATGTTTTAATTGCTCGATGTAGAGCTTTCCCTACCGCTCTCAATTACCGAGAGTAAACGACAGCCTGATGGTTAGTGTTCCGTCAAAGTGTCACGCCTCCGGGTCTCTCTGTTCCTTTTCCCCTTCCGGACTCCACTTCCCAGAGGGCTACGCTCGATGACGTCACACTCACGTGCTTCCAATCCGCAGTCCCCGTTCGCTCTCGAGTTCTAATAGCCAATTAACGTTCACATAAATACCCCGTGTTTCCGAGTGTGCATTGCGAAGCTTTGTCTATTCATTGGCAATTCTGAGCGTTTATCCTGGTTTGCTTACTTTCTGGTTTTGACTTCCATTTGTCCCTCGTTCATGTGGCACAAGCTGCTGCTAAACACAGTACAACAATAGCAGAGCAATGCCTTTAATTATGGCTCATGGATCACAAAGCGAATTGCTTCAAGGGGTTTTTAATTCAAATGAATAAACCAATCATAAAGAAGGAGATATCAACCAAGTACTATTATAATTCCTCTCACACGTTTATACACATTGATATTAACTGTCTGTAATTTAATGCAGAGTCAGAGATTTTGGCTTAAATGAAGATACATTAAGAGGTATTGTATCTCAATTCTGCTAAAATTCTAATCGCTGCCGTGTAAAGCCAACAAAATTGTCTGATCAAATATCACAAAAACCAAAACTCTGGTTCTGACCTAAGCAAATGACCTTCATGCAAGTCGACTGAAAGCCAATTATCAGTTTTTAAAACAAGGGGTAACAAGTGATTACAAAGGCGATATGTTAATTAATGATTAGTTAATATTTCAAGTTTTTTACTTACAGTATATATACATTTATATTTGGCATGGACTGGAAGTTTCTGGATGTAGGCCACATCAGTGTTCAGCCACATCAATGATCAGCCACTCTCACATCTGAATTTGCATGTGTAGTAGCATATGGTCATAGAGGTCTACCAGCTGTGTAAAAAATCCCAGTCTACAGGAAACTCGCCTCAAAATTTTTGCCAGGGAAGGCACCCAACAAAACTGACTCAACTGCGGTATTCTGTGATGCAACAGTGGCTAAACATTGATGTGGCCAACATCCAGAAACTTCAAGTCTATGTCAAATCCAAACAAGCTGTTATTTTTGCTTTCTGAAGTATTACACGCTTTTAGATACATTTCAGTCACAGGTGACTCATTTTTATGGCTGGTGAGCTAAATAGTGGTAACAGGTATAAAGAACGATTTATATAATGATCACTGAAGTAAAACATTACATAAGCTTATAAGCTTTCATTACTTGTTAGTAAGTAGTTAGCAGCCTTGTGTTTCCAGTGCGGCAAGTCCTGCCTGCTTTAACTGAACCTTTGAGGCAAAACTGGTGACAGCTGTGTACATGTGGTTGTATATAATTACATATTGTACAACTAAATTGTATAACTATGTTGTATAAAGCTGATGTAACATGCTGTAATTGTGTGATCCAGACAGGTGTCTCATGCATGTCCACCTGCGTGTGTTCATAGAGGAGAGAGAAAGAGCCTTGAAGTGGAGAGCTATTCTCGTCTGGCAGCAAGCAGCGGAAAATTTTAAGAGATCCCAACAGTTTTATCATCGAGTTCTACTGTACAGGTCTGTATTATCACACTAAGTATCACACTCCGGTTTCCACCAGGCTTAGATGTAGGTAAATACCGATCTCATTTTGGGACCACAGTCAGTAAGCTGGCACAACTTAATTAGCTGTGTTAGCTCATATTTGTATAGGCATATGTAAATGATACAGTTCACCTAAATGTGCTGTCTGTCCACATTTTCCAAAAAATATCTACCCTTTTCTTACAATGCAGCCCACCGAGCTCTACACACAGCACTGTAGCTTTAATGTGGTCCAAAAGTTTTGGTACCCTTTCATTTAAATATAATAGTGCACCATTCATCCTGAAAAGTGTGACTTTTTCCATTCATACATTCATAGCTTTAGTTTGCACAAAACAGCTGTGAAAATAACTGATAAGTTGCATAAAATGCAAATACATATATAAAGGTTATAAGAAATAGCTGTATGTACTTAAGAAGTAGATAAGAAGTACCTGTATGGGTCACAATTTTAAAACATGGTAAAGAGAATGATAAACAGAGTCACCTAAAGAGGTTGCAAAGAACGTAGACAAGCATGGTCGGTGTAAAAAGTACCAGATGATTTCTGAAAGCTTGATATGGCCTATGACCACCGTTGTCAAATTAAAAATGAATCTGACTGTAGACACCATTCCATGTTGGAAGGTCATGTCCTTCTGGGATAATGTCCTTTGGATAGGTTTTGGAATGGCTTTGTACTTCTGACATTGGGTGTCTTGAATCTGTGGAAGCTCTATGAAGTTAGAAAGACATAACAGCAATATTTTGACGTGAACTGTACAGCCCAGTGTCAGAATGTTGCCTTCACCAGCAGGATAATGACCCAAAACACATCTTAAAACCATGAATGAATAGAGGGATGGATGGATGGGGAAACAAAACATTGGCCTGCCAGGTAAATATCTGTGGAAAGATCGAAAGATCAGTTTGGAGGATGCTCCTATCAAACTGGAAAGACCAAACTACCAGTTAAGAAGGTCTAAGTCTTATTTAGGGTTACAGAAACAGCTTGATGGCCGTTTTGGCCCTGAATACCATGCTAGTAAATATCATGTAAAGTGTCCTATTATTTTTGTCTATGCTATTTTTATATCATTTATTTTCATTTGTATTTATTTCTGTTTCTCTCTATATCTCTACAGATGTTTTTCCAAATGGCTTTCTGTATCTAGGCAAAAAAGGAGGTTGCACTGCATCTCACAAGATCTCCAAGAATTACAAGTTCAAAGACTACAGCAAAGCACCTTCTCCCAGTGGAAACAACGCTTCCTCCATGTTAGCTCCCATAAGCATCGTATCCACACTCTGATCAGCAGATGGACAGCGATCTCCTGTTTACATCAAGCAGCAAGGCATCGAGACCAGTGCCTACTGACCCGTAGTCTGCTGCAATGGAGGAGGAAACTACAGCTAAAGAGGGCGAGGCGGGGGACAGCTCGTGTAGCTCTATGCATTTGGCGACAGCACATCTTGCGAGCCAGAGAGGAGAGAATGAGAGTTCAGAACATTCAGAAACTGCAGCTGACACGTACATTCAGTTACTGGACCAGAGTGGTCAGACTGAGCATCAAGAGCAAAGAGCATCATGCACAGAAACTAAGAAGGAGGTAGTACAGTAATGTGTACAGCATATAGAACTTTCTGTTAAATGCAATATTTATTTAGTATCTGATTTTAGAGTTAGCTGAGCAGACTAGTTGTATGACCATTTAATCGTGATTTAATTTAATCACACCATCAATCTGAGCTGGTGTTCTTTTCCTAGGCTGCTTCTGGCCTGGCACATTCACACAGTGTCAGCCCAGAGGATGCGCTACAGTGAGGCCTGCTTCCAGTACGATATTGAGCTCAGGATGATGGGCTCCTGCTTTGGGCTGTGGAGAAGGGTTCTGATCCAGGCCCAGAGCCGGCAGTGCGTCCTTGAAGACCTCCTTAAGCTCTTTCACAGCAGACTGACAGCACAGACCTTTAAGCACTGGAGAGCAGCCACCACACTACACAGCGCAGCCAAGAAAATCAACACAGCCATACTGCAAAAGGTTACAGTCCTGGCACCATGATTCCTTACCTCTCACTTCCTGACTACTGATGAAGCTTAAAACTGAACTTCAGTGGAGGGGCAAATAAAACTTATGCTAAATCAATATTTTCATGAAATATTCCAAATACACAGAAAGGTCGGCCTTCTAAGGTCAGATTTCTACTAGTGGTTTTAAGATATACAATGGAGTTTAGTCCGTGTTCATAGCTAACAGTATGTGTGCCACATAGCATAGTTTGAGATTACTCAACAATCTGATGCAAGGTTTATACATGGGGTATAAGCTTTATAATACGAGTTTAACATAGATATACACTGGAAATGTTGGATTGCAAAGCCAACCCAATCTGAGCCTGACACATATCTGGAAAAGATATCCCAATCCAGAGCTGTCAGGTCACATGAGCTTCAGACAAATAGTTTAACCATACCACATAACCCAAGCAAAGCACCGATCTATGCCTGGGACGTCGCCCTCTGTAGATGATGACACGTTATGGTGATACTGCAGTGAACTCTGTACGGTCTTGAACATGACTCTGGTGGTGATAAGATAAACCAGTACCTGTATACCCAGTTTGAAAACACCATTAAAGATAAAAGACTGAAGCAGTGAAGTGTGTTATTCTGTAGGGATGATGTCTTATGGTTGTGTTACTCATGTTATCACATTTTGTTTTGCAGTGGTATGTGTGTTGGACACAGCAAAGAGATGCACTTAGAACAGCCAAGCTGTTTCATGCTCAGAGGCAGAAGGAAGCAGCGCACCTAGTTCTAACATCTTGGTCATCCTGGGCTAAAGGTAAAGCTAGCAGTCATTGTAGTTACTTCTAATGATTCTCTGTAATTACTGATTATTAAACTGTCAAGCAATGCTCTAGCTGATGCAGTTCATGGAAGACACTGCTAGCAACATACGTAAGAACACTGCTATACTCTGGTCCAATGCTGCCTTTCATTTACAGTAGGAGGACTGAAGCCCAGGGCCCACAAACACTTTCAGACGACTTTCAGAGTAGGGTTACTTCAGGTGCTATCTGATCTAGATTACAGGCCCTCCAGATCATGCTCAGGTTCAAGTCCTATTCCACTGATCTTTCATATCCTTAGGAATAGCTATAGAGCTCAACAAACACATACAGAGGCTTAGTTTGCACTTGCCTTTGCTATATTTAACATGAACCTAGAAAAGGCTTTGGCTTTAGGCATGTTTGGTCTAGCCTGCACGTTCTTATACAAGACCCGGTCTCTCTGCTTTGTTCTGAGAAACTCTGCAATGACATTCTGAGAAACATAATCAGAGCAGATATTTTCAGACCAGTGTTATACACTGTACAACCATTCTGTATATGTCTTAAAGTGTGGAGCAGGTCCAGTTTACCTCAATTTTAAATCATGATGGCAAGAGGAATAGATCTAATCCCTTTGAACCCTCCATAGTTAAAGAACGGCTGGCATCCCGGCTAGCAGGGAACATTCCTAGAACTTCAGCCAACGTTACCTAGAAGTTGTTATACAGGTTTAAGGTTTAATTTAATGTTCAGAGAAGATTTTAAAGAGGTTTATAATCTCAGATAATGTTCCTATAAGGGTAAATGTTAACTAAGACAGACTTCTGTTTTAACTGCACCCTTAGAGAATGGTTTGAGGATGTTTTGAGGGCCGTAGTTTATGCCTTTGCATTTCACGTATTGTACATTTTTCCACTGTATTGATTGCTGTTTAATTTGGCACAATTCTTTTCCATATAATGCTCACTCACCAAGCACTTAATTAAGAGCTCTATGTTAATACTGAGTAGGGCTTCCATTTATTCTATAAACAGCCTCAGGTCCAAATGGCATACAATCTATATGTTGTTAGAAACATTCCTTTGAGATTTAGGTCTGTGCTGATATGATTGCATCATGCCATTCCTGCAGTTTTTGCCAGTGCACCTTTGTGCTGCATGTCTCCTGTTCTACCACATACGAAACACGTTCTACTGGATTCAGATTCGGTAAAGCACTGAGTATTAAACTAAGTATGTCATGTTGTTGATATCAGTTTCAGATGACTTTTGTTTTGTGAATCTGTGCTGTACCATGCTGGAAGTAGCCATGGTTAACAACAATGCTCAAATAGTCAGAGGTATTTCAAGCATTACATGGGTGCTACTAACAAAGTGTGCCAAGAAACCATCCCCCACACTATTGTCACCACAACAAGGCATTTCCATTTGCAGAACTGACACTCGCTTGATGGTTTTTCTTAAGGGGGTGTCCAATCTTATTCACAGGGGACTGATTTGGCTGCAGGTTTTTTATTTCAACAAAGCAGGAGATCTCACGATCAGTTGTTTGAAAGCTGAACAGTTCATTAATCAAGTAAGTCAGGTGAGGTCCGTTTCATTTGGAATGAAAACCTGCAGCTACACTCACCCTTTGCACATAAGATTGGACACCCGCTCTGGAGACTTATGCTTGAAATTCCCAGAAGCTCAGCAGTTATAAAAATCAGCAACAACAATCACTGATGATCACTGAAATCACTTTGTTCTCCTCATTCTGATGGTTGATGTCAGCATCCTGGCCCGTATCTGTGCAATTGTATGTGTAGTGGTGGAGGAAGTACTCAAACCATGTAGTTGAGTTAAAGTAGAGATACTCAAGGTAAAAGTAGAAGTTCCTCCCTTAAGATCTCCACTGGAGTAAAAGTACTGAAGTATTTACTCAGATGTACTTAAGTATGGAGAGTAGCAAGTTTTATTATGACTCTAATGTCCTATTATCATTTCTGGAACTAGACTCTTAATCAGCTCAGTGTAGGTGTAGAGATTCTAGTGTCTCTCAGTCCACCAGTCTTCAATAGAAGATCATTAATGAGTCTGACACTGGTGCCTATTACAATGATCATAAGTGCAGAACACTGAAGGAGAACAGTTTTCATTAGCTAGAACTATAAAATAACGTTTTGCAAACAAGCAAAGTTTCAGTTTAAGATTTAGTTAAAGCTTGATAAAAGTTGAATGAAAAACAATAGTGTAATAGAAACTTTCTATAAGTCTAATAAAAACTGGCTCATAAATTAGTTTTCCTTTACTATAGTGTATCTGTATGTCTCTGTTCATAAACATAAACCAGCCAAAACTAATTTAATATAAAATGAAACTGTATAATTCTGTATAATTCAGAAAAAGACACTCGCCAATCATTAGTGCATGTGTACATATTTCCTGTGGTCTATTTACCCAGAAAGTCGGGAACGGTAGGGTTTATCTGTATACTAACCCCATCCTGCTTTACTTACCTTCCTCAGGGTGCTCCTTGATGTAGTCAAGGCTGGAAATGGACATTTCCATGGATGCCAGAAATCCATGAAGAAGCTTGTTTCGCCTTGACACTACATTTTTATGAGCACATAATCTCAAAGGAACTACAAATTCCATATAATCTAGTGGAGTAAAAAATAAGATCTGAGTTTGAAATGTGATGGAGTACAAAGTAAAAGGTAGTTCGAAATGGAAATATTTCAGTAAAGTACAGATACAAAAACTAGTTACAGGGGTTGGACAATGAAACTGAAACACCTGGTTTTAGACCACAATCATTTATTAGTATGGTGTAGGGCCTCCTTTTGCGGCCAATACAGCGTCAGTTGGTCTTGGGAATGACATATAAAAGTCCTGCACAGTGGTCAGAGGGATTTTAAGCCATTCTTCTTGCAGGATAGTGGCCAGGTCACTACGTGATGCTGGTGGAGGTTCGTCCTTCTTGGTGGTATGCTGACATTACCCTGGATACCGTGGCTCTTGATACATCACAAAGACTTGCTGTCTTGATCACAGATGCGCCAGCAAGACGTGCACCAACAATGTGTCCTCTTTTGAACTCTGGTATGTCACCCATAATGTTGTGTGCATTGCAGTATTTTGAGCAGAACTGTGCTCTTACCTGCTAACTGAACCTTCACACTCTGCTCTTACTGGTGCAATGTGCAATTAATGAAGATTGGCCACCAGGCTGGTCCAATTTAGCCATGAGACCTCCCACACTAAAATAGGTGTTTCAGTTTCATTGTCCCACCCCTGTATGTACAGTAACTTGTAAATTTCCCCACTGTGGGATTAATAAAGGATGATCTTAACTAATTACATTTACTGTATTACTGTCCACCACTAAGTATGGGCTATGCTTATTGGGTAATCGCATGATTGAGTAGGGGTTTAGGCGTTCCTAATAAGTGCTTGGTGAGTGTGGATGAACCTGTTAAAATGTAGCGTAGCCAGTAGCCTGTAACACCATATCTCTCTGTTTTAGAGCATAAAGGGTGCAGGCAGATGGAGGAAGCTGTGCGTCTCTGGTTGGAAGGCAGGTGCATGGGTTCGATATTCCATGAGTGGATTAAAGTATACCGGCAGCATCAGATGGCCTGCTTCCACAGCCAAATGCACCTTTTACACAGGTATGCCTTAACATACACAGACCACACTCACATGCCTATGAATAGCTAGTTAATGGTAATGTTTAACAGCCATGCCGTTATCAGCCTGTCAGCGCTTGATATTGTGTCCTTGAAGTCTCAGTGTAAATACAGTGTTCCTGAGAAGAACCTCTACTGCACTTCATTATAACTTAGCCAGCCCTATAGTGCAGTGTTAGAAAAAAGACTTTGAGACCGACGTGTGCAGAACTAAAAACCAGGAATGGCTTATTACAAAACAGGCAATCACAGCAAGCAACAGTACACAGCGAAAACAATGGGAGAAGCTGAATCAGAGTCAGGGACAGGCGGAGGTCAGAACCAGGTAGAACAAAGCGAGGGCGAACAAGTTGAAAGGGGAAAACCGAAGGGAAAAACCAAAGAGAGAAAACAGAGGTACAAACCGTAGAGTCAGGACACAAGCAAAAGGGATAAGGTGAAAGAGTAGTAAAGGAACGAAGGAAGTCGGAAACCAGAGTAATACCATACGAAGAAAGACCGCTCAGGATTGCTAACCTAGGTTTGGCAAAGCGTGAATGTTTGAGAGTGGCTTAAATACAGGAAGTAATTGGATACAGCTGAGGTTAAAACTCTGGCGATCTAGAGCGAATCACAGAGTCCGACCGTGGGCGCATCGACATGACGTCATCGAGCGTGGCCCTCTGGGAAGTGGAGTCCTGAAGAGCGGAGAAGCCGGGGAGAGGTGGAGACGTGACATGCAGTAGATGAGATCCTTATGTGTGGTCGCTATATTACATCTATAATTAGAAACGCCCACTGGGCACTTCATTAGGAACCCTTCTACACACATTGTCCTTTTATCAGCTCCATTTACCATACAGATGCACTTTGTAGTTCTACAATTACACACTGTAGTCCATCTGTTGTAGTCCATCCCTTTACCCTGTTCTTCAATAGTCAGGACCCTCACAGGACCACCACAGACCAGGTGTTGTTTGGGTAATGGATCGTTCTCAGCACTGCAGTGACACTGACGTGGTGGTGGTGGGTTAGTGTGTGTTATGCCAGTGTGAGTGGATCAGACGAAGCAATGCTGATGGAGTGTGTAAACACTGCTGGACTAAGAATAAAACGTGTTTTGAATTTTGACTTGATGAAGGTCACTCTGCACATGGAGGGCTGCTGCTACAGAGACACAGCAGAAGTGTCAGACTGCTGAGTTGCAGCTCCGGAGATTCCAGATCCAAAGAGCTTTTAGAAGTTGGAGACGGACTGCAGCATCCCAAAAGGTTGGTAATGGAGACAAACAGGACCAAGCTTCTGAGAGCTGTGTTCCAGGCCTGGCACCATAAGGTACCAGAAGGTTTCAGTGGGGTTGTAGCACACATAGTCTTTATTGGGAACGTAAGGTCCAGTGTATAAAATTCCAGAACAGTGTCATTGAAGTGGCTTCTGTCTGATTCTCCTTCTCCACTTTCATCACCTTTCTCCCAACAGGCAAAGGCCCTGAGGCAGCGTGAACTACACCTTAGTGAGAAATTCTTCTCGCTTTGGCTTCAGGAAGTGCAGAGGAGACAGTCCGAGCGGCTGCTTCAGGCAAGATGGAGGTAGGCTGTAGCTGTTGTAATGCAATCAAATGGAAGCGTTATCATTCTACAGTCAGTACTACAGGTATTCAAGGGAGAGTAATCTGGGAGAGATTGCTCCTTGATTGGCAGCTTTTGTGAGTCTTGAGAGTTGAGAGTGCAGTAGTGCAGACTGGATGTGTAGAGCAAGAACTGGGAGGTGTGACAGTTTTATCTTGCCATGTCATCTTTTTGTAGAGGTGTAAACTCTTTTCTCAGAAGGGGTATTCCACTCTTCTTTCCCCATCACTGCTTATTAGCTCAACACAGAATCTAAATATTTTCCACACACAGTAAGTGAAACAAAAAACGAATTATTTTAATTAATATTTAATAAAAAAATATCGAATTTGTTTTGGGCAAAATGGCCACCAGGGGGCTGCAGAACAAGTCAGTAGGTAAGTGTGACTATTATGACATATGGTCATCTGTTGTGTATTTCAGATGGCAATACTTTTTTATTCCTGGAACATTGTGCATTGTATGCCTGATGCACACTGATCACCTGCTAGGGTCAGCTCTTTGTAGCATGGGTAACTGAAGGTAACTCTTTAGAGCAAAATCTGACCAATCATTTCTCCTAACAGGAGTGAGGCGGACAAATTACTAGGCATGCATGTTCAGTTATTGAGGACCTTCTAAACTGAAATTGCTACATTCGCTAGGCACCGTTAGGCCTTTCTTCCTAAAGTCTACAGGACTGCTGCTCTATCCAGATACAACTTATGCTTTGTTTGTGTCCCCACTGAATTCTTGTGCTTGGCATATTTGCTTGCTGGCGTAACATCAAACTTAATCACTCATGGCTTGTGCAGCATTTGCCATCTTTTGGCATCAGGGAAAAAAAAATTAATGACCCTAAATTTGCCATTTTCTTCAGTTTATCTTGTTGGTAAGATACTGCAGACTTCTAACAGTATTGTAATAGCATGAAGTAGTTTGTTGGAAAGTGGAAGATTTAGCTCATTTGCAAATGTTGGTGTGCACTGTACTGTGTTTGTACTGTGACAGGGCTAAGTGGCTAAGACGCTGGCGTTACAGAGTGGTGGAGCGGAGAGAACAGAGGGAGCTAACTCGTCTGTACTGGGCCTCCTGGAAAAGCCAGACTGCTGCCTCACTGCTGTACTCCCAAAAAGTGACTTCCATCTTATTCATCTTATAAACAAGGAAACAGTTTAATGCCTTTAAGTACAAATTAAGGTGTATGTCTCTTAACTGTTTCTTGCTTTTGCATTATTGGTTTTGCTGAAGGCTGTACTGTGCCTGTAACTCGCCTGTACTCACAGTAGATTTTGACAGCAGGTTGTGAACATCTTGACCAATCACAAGAGTGCTTTTGTGGGTGTTTATTTATTTATTTATTTATTTATTGCCTGCCACCACCCCCACCCTTTTCAGAGGACTAATTAATATTATTATTTATATATATATATATATATATATATATATATATATATATATATATATATATATATATATATATATATATATATATATAATATATAATAATATATAAATAATAATATACAAAAACAAAATATCCAGTGTGAGTAAGCTGTTTAAGCATGGGTGTTAGTGTAAATGGGTAAATGTACCAGATAAGTAGATCAGTTATAGTTACATAATGCTTCTGGTAGTGTTGATGAACACTACCTATTGTTTATTCTGAATATGGAGAATTGAAAAACTAGGAGGGTGCTGACCAAGTTATTCGTATTCCTAAGTGTTGTTTTTAATAGTTGCTGAGATTTTTTCAATTGATATGTGTTCTGTTAGCAAGTTTATGAATTGATTAATGCAATTCTTCATTCATTAAAATAGTTTTCTTGGCGATGGTTAGCACCACCAACAGTGCTTTTATTTCCTCCTTGTTTAAAGTAAACACCTAGCAGACCGAGTGATGGTGACAGGGAGGCAGGTTGATTCAACAGTGGAGCTAACTGATTTGTAGCACGCTGCCAGAAGTGTGGGATGGGTGTGCAGTATCATAGAGCGTGTATATAATTGTCTGGGGTGTTTACTGAACAGTGCAAACAAATTTCTGTGGGTGTTTCAAAGTGTTAAAGTTTTAGCACAGGAAATCTGCCAGTCATTTTGGTCAAAAATGTGCTTGATTGCTTGAGCAATATGTTTTCATAATTCAAGATATATTACAATTGCAATATGTAGCAACACAATCTTCCAAATCTTTATCCATGTGTATTAGGCCCATGCCACTCTGAACTGACACAGCTGCTTTACAAGTCAGGGTGGACAATATGAGGCATTATTTTATCATATCATTACAGTTGTCATAGTACACCACATCTGTATGCATATTGTGGATACTGTCAGCACTTAAGACACATGATACTTGTATGTTTCATTAAAAAGGTTTAAAGAGTTTAAAGTTTAACTGGGTTTATATAGGCACAACCCTTATGTGGATGACATGTGTTCTTAATATACAGATGTACCTTACAGTTCTGTCCATAATCAGGGACTGCTGAGGTCCCTAAAGCTAGTCCTCCATGTTCTTGTGTTTCTCCAGCATGAACGTGACGCACTACAGAGAGCCTGGCTCACATGGAGAAAGAGGCGCATCAGGAATAGAATGGCTGCTGCCTACACCGCCAGCCTTAACAGGTCCCTGCTGTTAAAGGTGGCTTTTTCATCTTACACCATGACCCTGTCTAAACACTGAGGAAGCACTGATAGCTTTAGGTACATTAGCATATATGTACATAAACATACGCTGCTGTTAAGCATCAGTTTTAGGAGGGTTTCATTAGTCACCTCAAGCCCAAATGTTCTGAGCATTAATCAGGAGAAAGCTACAGCCAGTTTATAGTGAAAGTGGAGACCATGTTCATGGAAAATTAAATAAAGGTGTAATACTGGAAAACAGACTAATAGAGATATCAGGGCAGATATTATATAAGCTTTTTTTTTGGATCGTGTCAGTCGTGGACTGTCACATGGACTGACATCTCTCAAATTTCCTAAGATTAAGATGTCATAAAATAGTGCATCTTTCACTTGCATTCTTTAGTTCTCTTCGAATGCTCTTATAACATGCTCACATTCATCAGATTCATTTACCTGGGGAAGTGTTCCAAAGCACAACCCACAGTAGGATTTGTTTACCCGCAATTCTGCATGCAACTTCATATTTACACATGAGAGTTGTCAAATTTGCAAAACCTTGCTGTGACTTTAGGGAACTTTAGATGTGCAGAGCTCTGGATTTGATCACAGCTGTAAACACACGTACGTTCATATACAAATGACACCATCTCAGTCCGCGCTTCCTGGAACTCCAGATTATGTCTGAGATGCAGTATTATAACTTATTATAATTTATATATCTGACTACTTGCTTTCAGCACAAATATCTGCTGCTGCTATACTGCATCAATTATTACTGCATTCTATTACTGGTACCTCAGTGACTGCTGTGTTTATATCAGCGGTAGAAAAAGTGCACAAACCATGTAGAGTTGAGTTGAAGTAGAGATATTTAAGGTAAATAACCATCCAAGCCAAAAAGAAGGACAGATACACCAACACACTACTTACAGTACCCTAACACATTACACTTACTGAGTTACTGTACACCAACACACTACTTACAGTACACTAACACATTACACCTACTGAGTTACTGTACACCAACACACTACTTACAGTACACTAACACATTACACTTACTGAGTTACTGTACATCAGTGGTTCATAATATGCTATCTGCTAATATGCCAATGTGTTACATCCTTCATACACAGATTTACATGTTGTCTGTATGGGACACGGGTACTGTATCTGTCCTGTATCCCATGATGTAGTTGTTGTAAGTCTTTGCACCATGTTCCATGAACCTGAAATTCTAAAATGAGAGAAAAGCAAGTGAAACAGCTATATAGCCTCAACAATGAGATGTTAATTACTATGCTGAATTCATCATATTTCAAAAGCAGTGATACTGAGGTAAACATGTTGACCACTTTAAATATAGATCACCACTTTCATCAGGACTGATTTAATGATGCCTGTTCTCACTGTGTTTGACTGCCAGGCTTTTCGTTTGTGGTGGCAGCGGGCCCTGGTCCTTGGCTTCCTGCCTAGTAGAGCTCCATCTCGCTCCTACTCCCTGTGACTGACCTCCGGAGTGAAAGAGTGTGGCAGGACATTCTGGCCCACGGTTAACTTGACACCACCATTAAACCTTGTGGAAGGTACAGAGTCGTTTAAACCTTAACCCCTAGTGTAAATGCTAGTGATGCAGCTGAGCCATCCTGCAAACTCTACCCTTTAAATAAAACAAGTGGCAGCTGTATCAAATCCTACATGTCCTGACAGGATTCACTTTCAATCATTCCAAGAGGCCTCCCTGCCTCTGTGACCCTTTACCCACATGTGCTTTGCAGAGCAGCACACTTCTCCTACAGCCTTACATCTCAGCTATTAAACTGTGTTCTAGTAATGATGGATGTATATAGGCCGACATGTGAACTTTATAATTGCTTACCGTTTGTATATGTAGATGGCACGAACCCAATAGCGCCAACAAATTTAGCCTGGGATATATTAGAACTGGCTATGGGCACACAAGTTAGTTAACAAGCTAGTTGTGGGTTTTGTTGCAATCACGTGACTGACTTTGCTTTAACAGAAGACAAACTAGCTGGCCACTCTGAATGCATGGGGATAGCAGATCACAGTTGACCCATTGATGGGCCCAGCTAGCAAGGAAGGTCCCCAGAAAATGTTTTATAGATGTTACTGAGTTCATAGAATGTGTTTAGAAAGCAACATTCTGGGAACCAAAAGAAAACCTCCCCCTGAAAACATTGCATTGCATATCCTCAGAACATTTTTAGAACAAATATATTCTAGCTGGGAGACTGATGGTCCACTGGCATTATGCTCAGGGTTTTCAGGGCAGCATGCTAGTGGTCAGGGAGGGCATTAGACTAAGTGCCATTTTTCATAATCTCATTATCCACTAATAGTCCAATTAAAATTTTTTTGTAAATACGTTTAGTGAATCATTTTTAGAGCCAGCAATGAAATCATTATATATCAGGCCTGCTCCTTTATGTTTTCTCTCCCTTGTTTATAATATTTGCTGAGCCTCTTTTTCTTATAATAACAACTATTCAGGTTTAAAATTTGTTAGGTCTTATGTACAAGATCTAACTTATTTCATTAAAAACAATTAACAATGGTTAATTAAAGACAATTACTTGAGTGGACCAGTAGTGGCAAACAGTCAGCAGGGTAATGATCTTATGAAGCCAACAGATTGCATGCTTGCTATCTAGGCTGTACTAGAATAACAACTCGGTTAGGTTAAATAAACTATTTACAGTGTAAGTGGTTTTTTATTGTTGTTTTTTTTGTTTTTATTGTGAAAGATACAATTATTATTATTGGATATGTATTTATACCTGTACTAGAATGTATAATAATTTACTTTCACCATCATGAGTGAAGAACTTTAGAAAAACAGCTCATTTTTTGTAGTTTTTAACTCTAAATGTCAGTTTATTTATCTAGAATGGCCCAAAAATGTCCCAGTGTTTCTGTAAGGTGTCTTGTAGAAATTAGCATTGCTATAAAGTTATTTTGGACATGGTTTCAGTAAGCACTCTAACCTTGCACAGACAGATCGTCTCGATTCTGCCGTTCTATGTAAATCAGAACCTTGAATCCTAGAAAGCAAGCTTAGCCTTCAGCCACAACCACAATTCAGCAAGCCCTAGCATTCAATATATGTACCATTTATATATGGCTTGCTGAATTGTTATATATATATATATATATATATATATAAATAAATGGCTGCTCAGGTCTTTCCTCAGTATCCACAAGGCAAAGGCCTGGCAAAATGTGCCTGGAGAGCTTGTCTTATGTCTATAAATACCCACTTGGACCGCTTTGGGTATGCCTCATAAAGTATGGGGCTCCACTTATGGAACGATCTCTGCGTCACTGGCAGTGATTCATATCCCTATGACACTTTCCCGAGTATTAATGGAACAGTATGTCACGTACAGTGAAGTCCAGAACTGTGGAGGTTTCATTTTTCATTTCCAGGTTTCATTTAAAGGTGGAAGTCAATTTCAGAAAGTTTCAACATTTTAGAAAATTGTAAAACAAGCTATGCTGATCTGAAAGGAGGATTCTTCACGGTTTTAGCGAATATACAGTATATTAAATTCACCATGTTGTGGCCTTTATCTGATGTCTCTTACATTCAGCATGTGTTCGGTCAACTCCCAGGTGGATTTGATATACTAGTCAGACGCTTTTGTACAAACTTGTGCCAGCTCATTAAATCAAAAGCAGAATATTCCAAAAGCTAAAGCCATGAATAAATGTATGTGACCCTCCGGACTCTTAGACCCAGCTGCAATAATTTATTTACCAGCAAATAGTAGAGTAATTAAAGACAGCTATTTAGGTATTCTTTTTGAAATTGCATGCATGAACTACATGGATGTTTGCATATTTATGATTGTTGAAAAGAATTACATTAATTAGCAGACAACACATAACCAGTAATAATCAAGTCATAATAAATTACTTTAATATAAAGTAATATTTTTTGCACTTCTATATTGTACTGCGTGATATTTTGCCTGATGCCAATACAATTAATAGTATCCTTTATTTTTTGTCATAATTATCACCATATTTATCATTATTAGGAATTTTGCTACAATAATAATACAATAATAATTAGAAACACAGACTCAATATAAAGAAAAAATGTCATTGTAATTTTGGCATGTTTAAGATTAAGTTTAAAGCATGAGATATCAAAAGGGTAAACATAAGTGTGGATTTTACAGTCAAATTGTCATATATAAGCTATAGCCTTTTGATGTTGGTCCGCCTCTACCTTTCAGAAGAGATATGCATCCCTAATTGTAGGAATACCTGTAGTGACAAAACATATCGCAGTAGTGCATTGACTGGCATAAACCATTTCAGCTCCCAAAGGGTGTTGTCCTGACATGCCATGTAATTATCCTCAAACCTAAACTGATTTGCATGTAATAAGTATCACTGCGGCGCAGCTGCAAAAACTGCAACAGTGTATGGGTTGGGTTCCACTGGATGCTTGTTGAAAGATATGTAATAACAGATAACTCGGATGTCAGTTCTGACAAATGATCCGGTATTTACTAGCAATGTGCTCTCCTGACAGAGAGCAGTCTGCCAGGTCAGCCCGACCTCACAGGACAGGTGTTGATAAATGTCCTGGTCAAGGGTGAATCAGCATGAGCTGCAGAGTGAAACATCAGGTTGGATGATCCATATGGTTCTAAAATGTTATTGTTATTATTATACACAGCGTTCTAGATATAGGATGGGTATTATAGGTACTGAACACTGAACTACTGCATATATCATTTATACATCATTAAATACTATGAGCAGTTATAGAAAAGCTGTATACAGCAACAACAACCAGCATTAATAGAAAGGACATAGATATAAGTAGCTGATTATGGCATTTTCCATAGACTGACACTTGTGAGCCACAGTTAACACCACTACCCACCAGAGAGCTACAACCCCATGTGGGAGATGGGGGTTCGAATGCTGGTCTAGGTAGCAAAGGCTGAGCTACACCAGTATGAGTCCTTGGGAAGGCCCCTAACACTGCACAGGCCTACCTGTAAAACAAATAACCGTGTAAGTCTCTCTGGATAAGAGCGTCAGCTAACTGCCATAAAAGTCAATGTTAACTTGTTTACAATTCCAGAAATTCATAGGCAGTGTCTCAATTGTGTACCATAGAGTATATACAGTATGAGTTCAGCAGGCTAGTACACACTGTATTAGCATACTACATTAGTCTTACTAACAGGAAGTGATTTCTTTTTGCTAGAATGTATATATTTTTACAGGCTATTGTGACACATTTTGGTTGAATTCACATTAATACACCATTTCCGGTCCCATCTGCCATCGTATCGCTGTATGCCAATTTTTGCTAATTTTCCAGACATCAGAAGCTCACCCTTTCTGTTTCGCATTGCATTGTGGGATAACAGTGTCCATCATTACTGTACTCAAAAACCAACAAGTGTGCATTGTGGATTTTTGAGTGTACTCAACTTTGACATTCATAACTGGACCATATACTACATACTTCAAAACTAGCTTCAAATAGGACACATCCATATGCCTGTTACACAGACTTCAGGGATTATAGTGTGGTATGTTTTCCCTCTTATCACTGCCCCCACCTCTCGACTCGATTAAACCCAAAAAACGTGGCACTGTTTACAGTCAGCAGGTCAGTGGGGTTGGTTACATAACATGCCTCACTCGCATTCTAATCTCTACCATGATAAACTGTCCTCCTCCTCTAAAGGCTTACAGTAAACTACAATCTTATAGATTACCCACAACACTGCTTCACCTACAGCACTAGAGGAAACCCAGCGAACGTTTATACCTTAAAAACCCAGGCCCGTTATATCCTAAAGCGCTGTTTCTCAACCCCGGTCCTGGAGGCCCACTACCCTGCACTTTTGAGCATTTTCCTTGTTTCCAACACACCTGGTCCACCTTATCAGCTCATTGGGTTATTAATGAGTCAGAGTTGGTGTGGTAAAGCAGGAAAAGTACAGGATGGTGGGCCTCCAGGACCAGGGTTGAGAAACACGGTCCAAATGCTGATTATTCAGTAACTAACTGGACTTTCGATGCATATATTTTTTGCTCAACTTATTGGTCATTTATAGAATCATGTAATAAACAGGGTCAGTTACACACACTCTGGCTGTCATGGTTAATCAGTCAAACTTTCCTGATTCAAATGTACCTCCAAGATGACCCCACAGTGATTGGTTGGTAATTTACATGATCATAATGCATGTTTTTTGGGTTGGACAATGAAACTGAAACACCTGTCATTTTAGTGTGGGAGGTCTCATGGCTAAATTGGACCAGCCTGGTGGCCAATCTTCATTAATTGCACATTGCACCAGTAAGAGCAGAGTGTGAAGGTTCAGTTAGCAGGTAAGAGCACAGTTCTGCTCAAAGTATTGCAATGCACACAACATTATGGGTGACATACCAGAGTTCAAAAGAGGACAAATTGTTGGTGCACGTCTTGCTGGCGCATCTGTGACCAAGACAGCAAGTCTTTGTGATGTATCAAGAGCCACGGTATCCAGGGTAATGTCAGCATACCACCAAGAAGGACGAACCACATCCAACAGGATTAACTGTGGACGCAAGAGGAAGCTGTCTGAAAGGGATGTTCGGGTGCTAACCCGGATTGTATCCAAAAAACATAAAACCATGGCTGCCCAAATCACGGCAGAATTAAATGTGCACCTCAACTCTCCCTACACCATACTAATAAATGATTGTGGTCTAAAACCAGGTGTTTCAGTTTCATTGTCCAACCCCTGTATTACTTATTGCCAAACAAGCTGGACTCTGTCCAGTACAATATCATTAAGGAAAGGGCTATTGGAAACACAGATTGGACAGCATAACGTTTACTCGTGTCATATGTGTTGTGTTCTTATGTACTGGTGTCTGTTGTTTAATAGATTACTCAACTGAGTGTTGTAATGTCTTTGGGTTCTTTTTTTTCCTCGTTTGTCTGAATGGAAATCAAGCTGGCCAGAGACATAAGATAGAAACGATCCACTTGGCTAAATCTGGCACATTTACATTATGTAATAATGATGTTGATCAATGTGCATTGTCCATATTAATTAAATAAAGTCAAGACAATTGTGACTGAATGATTCATCTCCAAAATTATCAGCAGCTTACTTGATCACCCGAGCGGTTTTGTTCCATGCAAAAGGTCAACTGTATGTAATGCAGTTAGCTGCACAAGGGGATTGCTGGCTGGCTTACTTCCAACTGGTGTCATGTTTCCAGATGAGATTTCATCAGCCTGAGATAAGAGAGAGAGGCTGTAGATTCCAACGTGTGCAACCAGGAGGCCGCTTCATGCCTCGTAAGACCTCAACGTAACATCTGCTGATGAGAGCCTGCCCACTCCTTTGGGCTTGGGCTTCAGGCAGTTTCAACCTTAAGCTCTTTTTTTACGATAGCCTCTAGCAATGTGCGTTACAGCATGGCTGAGTTATGAATTATACAACACTGGAAGAAGACATACATGGAATCACACAGAAAAATGAATCCAAAAGAAAAACAACCATGTTTTATTGTGTTTCTTTTTACCAGCGATGCACAGAGAGAATGAATGTGAATGAAGAATGGTTCTGTAAAAACACCCAAGGCACTGAAAAAGAACAACTCTCATCCGATTACAGTAGTAATCAAAATCTCTGTCATCATCTCTGGCCTTGGATGACTCCACCTGTAAATATTTGTGCATTAGCTTCTGACTCTTTAAAGCCCAGCAAGGTTGCTGTATCGTGTGATCGTGTGTGTTTAAGTTGGACAGCTGGTAAGATAAAAGCGGAAAAAAAACCCTGACAGCCTCGAACTTCGGACTTGTGCAACAGCCAAAATACTGTTTATAAATAGCTTAAAAACACTTAGCTTAAAAAAACCTACCTAAAGGAAGTCACAGTAATCCCTGGAAATGTAAGTGCTATGAAAGATTTAGACAAATAATCTTGCATAATTTCATTATACTAATATTCTATGGTTTCAAACCATAACAGTTCCATTGTACACTGTTGTGTGGTAAAATAGTCCCTTCTTTTGACACTGATGCTCTTTTGACACTGATGATAAGCTCCTTTCCATCCGCCATACTGTAGTTGAAAATCCTTCACTCCACACTTCTATGTAACATCTCAAATGCATCTGTGAAGGTGTTTATGAGGTCCTAACCTAAAGCAGCAGTGGGTTGGGTGTGTTTTAAAGCTATTCTGCATTCTCTTTAATCCAGAGGTTCCGGAGGTGCGTCCAGCAGTTCAAACATGTCATCGATGACCTGCCATAAGCAGTTGTTTAGGGGGAAATCGTTGTCCACAAGGTTGACCAGATAATAGTTATCGTGGAAGTACTGAATAATCATCCGTGAAGGCGACTCCTCCTCGTACAGCTTCCCCCACTGCTCAATCCACAGTGCAAACGCCTCGTCCTGCAGAAAGGGAGGTAACAATGTCAGTGGCAGGTCCAAGCTCAGGTGATTTCTCTTTCAAATGATACTAACAGCAGCAACCAGCCTGTCCTTAGGAGCAGGTCAATAAAGATAAGAGGGCATGTACGCAGAGTGTACATGTAACGGTGTGTGTACTTTTAATAGCCTTGTATCTGCCACCATTGTTCATTTTATTAGGTCTAGTTACTACATAGTTTTGCAATTACAGATTACAACCCCCCCCAGCTGAATTTATTAGCCTTTATTCAAATTAGTGTCACTGCTGGGTCAACAGCATCCTGTGGCCAGAAACTGACCACTGATAAAGGACTAGAGCAGAGGTCTATGTATATGGACCTTGAATCCAGTCTCCAGTCCTGGATTTTCAGTGACTGGTAGATATAACACTAAGTGGGCATTCAGACCAATGAACCAGAAACAAGATTCAGGGTCCAGATTCAAAGATCTCTGGATTCTTCTCTAAAGAAACTATACAGAAATGAGATGAGTGATCATCTCTAACTTTACACCTACCACATGAACCAACAAGGTTGGTGTGTGTAATTGACGGGCAGGAAAAAGGACACACAGTGCTGCTGTGTCTGATCTACTTGTCACGATCATGTCAGTGCTGCTGCAGTGCTGAGAACCACCCTCCAAATAATACAAGCCTTGTATATACTTGGGAAGAACAGGAATTGGCCATAATGGCCTGATTTAAAGGTGCATCATACTAGGCTGTAGATTCACACAGTGTATCTGTGATTCGTTGTCAAAAGCATTGTGGCATTCCACATATAGGAGAATGCCCCATAGACCTATTATTTATTTGGGCAATAAGCCCGAAGCACCGAGCTCCCTATTCATGCAGGTGAAATTTTACTGAGAGTCAGGTGTGTATGTGTTTACATCTCAGTGTTTAAAGCAGTTTCCAATTTGCAGGATTATTTCTACTCCCTTATGGGAATTGCATTATTATGTTAGTACCAAGCTACCAATGGTGGTGCTTTAGCAGCTGGCATTTGAAGCTTAGAACTGTGTGCAACATTCGGGTAAGATTGCATGGCATTAATTGGAATTTAAATCTTTTGTTTATGATGCACATTAATGTCACTATATGTGTCCTCACCTTCCAGTACATAAAGCTGACTGGATCCACCACCGTTGGCTGAATAATCTCTCTGCCTGGGAAAATGCCCCAGGTTACAGCGTTGGGTTGCATATCATGGGCATTTGTAATATTCTTTCCCTAAGGAGAGGAAACAACAGAAGAAAAGGTTTTGTAAAGCACAGGATCACACAAATGGGAAGGTCTAGTGTTAATTCTGGGTTAATTGGGAAATGACTGTTTACCTGCACGTTGACAATGTGATAGTTCACACGAGGTTCATATTTCTTCAACACTTTAAGGAGTGCGTTTACATTTTCACTTGATGTGAAAAATTCCAGGTATGCCTGCCAATTTAAGAAAAAACAAGAAACACTTTTTTCTTTTTTCTAGCTGGAAACCTTACTAATTTATAATAGCATTCGGCTTCTAAAACAATTTTTCCTAAACCTTAATATTAATTAATATTAATGCTTCATTTAGTTAAACCTCATTACTCATTAACATTGATTGTATTTCTAGAAAAAGACAAAACCAGTTGCAAAAGTATATAAACTTTATTTCCTGAAGAGTAACAAGGGCCATTAGGCAAAGTCGGTGAGTCGCTAAGTTTACTAAAGTAAGTCCCGTACCTTTTGGAAGACATATCCTCCTGGTGGGCCCCAGCCCACAATGGGGTCTGAAGAAGGCTTGCCATTGATGTTGGGCTGAGAGTTGATGGTAAGAACACCTCTGCGATTCACCTTCTCCAGTTCCTCCTTTAGCATGTTGGTTTCTGGAGCCAGAGGGTCATCATTCCATGGCAGACACATCACCTAGGAGAATGTGGCAAAAGACATTTGAACCTTTTTCTTACTATGTAGGAAAACCATCAATATTAAAATAATATCTATACAAATATAGGTAACATTTTACATTAGGTATTGACTAACCCACATAAAGTAAAACATAAACAATGGTTAGCTAATGTTAAGCAAACATATAACAACTGTCACATCTTTTACTCAACATGTAGTTGTTACATGTTTACTAACCGTTGTATTACTAAAGAATCTAGAATCTCTTTCAATCTACCTTGTGTCCACTCTGGTTGGGCTGTGCTGTGATGTAGTATGTGAAGACTTCAAACACGCTTTCCTCGCTGGTCAGCTCCTGTCCCCACATCTTTAATAAGGCCTCTTTGGTGGACTTACTCTTCAGGTAGAACAAATAGTAATCTGTCAGATCGCCGAAAGCTGGAGATGACGAATTACCCCTGAGAAGGAAGCAAGTTACTTGTGAGAGGCTTGTAAGATCATGTACAACACTCTATCATCCAGTCATGTCCTGTAGCCATTGCGGATTGATGATAGTATTCTGGTGACCAGCAAGCAAGCACAAACTTCGTTGATAGGATTTCATCTTTGTTAGGCCTGCTGAAGCTTGCCATGGGAAGCCAGCATGCTGGTGCTATAACATTCCTCATTCCTTTGCTGTTATAACAGTAGCATATGAAGTTTGTTTGTGTTAACTTCAATAATAACAATGTCAATATGCTTTAAGCCATCATTTGTGTCATGAGGAAAGCCATTCTGCCATTCTCTGTGTGGCAGGCTTATCAGTTTAACAAGCATGACCATGGTTTTGAAAAAAGTTCCACCTTGCGCTGCTATAGGATGTTCTGTAACAAGACAAGGTGATAGATAAGAACACAGATCACACATTAAATATGCTAAAGAAAAAAGACTACGATTTTGTGCATCTTAAAGCCAGACAGGGCACAAGTTCATATTGTCCAACTTGCTTGGCCACCATGATAGATGGTGACTACTGGTCTCTCATGATAGTTCAGTCAATTGGCTCAAGCCAGCGTAGTTGTTGTTTCTCAACCCTGGTCCTGGAGGCATCGTGCTCTGCACATTATTGTGCTTCCAGCACCCCTGATTTAACTCATCAGCTCATTAACAAGCCCACTCAGAGTTATCGGTGTTGTGTTAAAGTGAGGAATCCACTAAAATCCAGAGTGCTTCCAGAACCACCTTTATAAGCAACTGGGCACACCATGCTTTTGTTGTTTTGACAACATCAGCAAGTGTGTGCTTTAATTTAAAGGTATACTAATGCTTTTAAGACACCATAAGTAATGGGACAGCTTCTTAAACATTTTATCCTATAGCTCCTAAAATGGGAGGCTTGTTACAAAAAGGTGGTACATAATTATATAACAAACACCATTTAACGTTTAGTTATGAATCTTTTTAAATCAGCTAGGTACCATCTTCCATTGGGGAAATCATCCCAGTCCTGAGTCCTGTGGATGTAGCTTTTGGGCCGTGTGGCCCAGAAGATGGGTCTGACATCCTCCACCTTCCGTTTGGGGTGTGCACTAACAGCCCATGGCAAAGGTCGTCTACAGAATACATAAGATAACATAAGGCTCGATTAGATAGCACGTCAAGTTATGTTTAGATATATTTGCTCATCGCTTTAACATAAAACTAGAAACACACAGAGAGACAAAGCTTTGTTCCTAACTCACGCACCGAGGGTCCTCCGTCCACAGGCCTAACTGTCTAAGCACTTCTATAGTGGCCACCTCTCTGTTGAGTGTGTAGAAGTGAAGGCCAGGCACATCCCCGCTGGCTAGCAGCACCTTGCACATCTCCACTGCTTGATGGATGCCGTAGTTACGGATAGCAGCGTCATTGTCCTTAATAGGCTCAATCACCTGCATTATCTCCTCTGGTACTTCCAGTTTAGACAGCTTGACCAGCTGCCGCAGGGAGTGATAACCCTGTGAGGGAGAAGATGATGGGTGTATGTAGAGTTTACTCAGATGCGGTAAATTATTAGTTATTACACTATGCAAACTAGGGCTACACCTAACAATTGTGCCTATTAATGAAGTGACTACTATTTATTTAGGAATTTATTATACTACCTTTTTCCACTGACAGCATTCAAGCTTTTAGTGATAAGTGATTTATAATAATAATAATAATAATAATAATAATAACAATAATAATAATAAACCCAGATATTTTCACAGATACAAAGACTTAAAATCTCACTCAATATTAAAATTCAGATTAACCCAATGTAGTAGAAACCATGTTATGGTTTTAAATTTAGAACTGCAGCATCAAGACTATCATTGCTAACAAACATTAGAACTCAGAAAGAAATCAGAGTAAGAGTATACAAGCACTGGGATAATCTATCAGAGAAATCTGATTCAAGGCCAGTCCTGTTTTCTAAATAGCTGCCTGCTTGTTTGTTTTATGCCTGTAGTTTAATAATTTTTCAATATGATAGTAAGTCCAAAGAGCTCAAAACAACAACAAGGTTGTGCAACATTAAAAAAGACCTGCGAGCAATTTAAGCAGAGAAGTTAATTTAAATAATTTGGGCTATTTGGATGACTACTGAGTTCATGTGTTATTAGCAACTTTAGCCTCTTGGCTACAGTTCTAAACTAAAGAGGCAAAATCTGGACACCAAATATGTTATGGTTGATCAACTACATTTGACCACACCACTCGGTCCTTTGGCTTTAAGACAAATGTTTCATCTGAATAGGTGAGTGTTTTCAGTACCTGTACTGGGAAAATTCCAGGTAGAATGGGACAGGTGATACCGATGGCTCTGCAGTCCTTGACGAATTTGAGGAAAGTTTCCGCTCGGAAAAAAAGCTGCGTCACGATGAAGTGCGCTCCTGCATCCACCTTCTCTTTTAAGTGCTTCAGGTCCTCTTCATAGCTCTCTGCCTCTGGGTGCCCGGTTGGGTAGCCTGCCGTTAAGAAATAAGCATATTAGGCATTGTATTTTAAAAAATGACTACGATATGCGTCAAAACAACATCCTGCTTAATGCTTACCAGCAACACAGATGTCAAAGTAATCATCAAATTCATGGCGAATGTGCTTCACCAGGTCTGTTGCATAGTTGAATCCTCCCTCTTCTTCTTCCCAGTCTGCTCCCACTGGATCTGGACAGAGTTTTTTGGGTCAGTTACTTCTCATTACTACACTTTATCGCAATATATGATATGAAAAGAGTGAAATACATAATGACGTTGCCTCTGTAGTAACAAAGCCTCTAAATCTCAGAAATATTAACTCAACAGGAGTAGGAGAACAGTAAACATAAGCAATACACTCTTCATCAAAAGCATAATGGCACAAATGGTGGCCATGTAACCCAGAAGGAATCAACCAACAGGAATGAAATAGGAATGGGTAGGTTTCACGCCCGGCCCAGCCTTGAAACTGACTGACCCAGCACCCATCACTGCAGACCTTCAGCAAGCAGTGATGCCATTCACAAGTCGTCCTGTCAGTGCCAGCACCACCGGCAGACGGCTGCACGATGCAGGACTACATGCACACAGACTGTTATGACGACTGTCCTTAACACCACGCCAAAGACTGGAGTAGTGACTGCCATGGAGTGACTCACCTCCAGAGGACCTCAAAATCTGCAGGACCTGTGAGAATATTTGTTGAATGGGATGGATTATCACAGGACACCATCAGGAACCCCTACAACTCCATGTCAAGACTTCTGGCATGTTGCATTAGCAAACATGCCGGCACAACGCCATACTGAGAGACACCATCAGTCTCCCATATCACATTTTTTTTATCATTTATTGTCCGCATTGCAATACACCTACTTCTGTGTGCTAACTATTCTCCTTCTATAACTATTCTTTTGATGATGAGTGTGTTTAGACCATTAATATGCCATTCATAAAGTCATTTAAAATAAAATAATGAGTCATAAAATGTTATGGAGATTTATGTTTAAATAGGGGGGAAAAATGAACAACTAAATTATAAAAAATTACATATAATAAAACTATATCTATACAACAGTAAAAGTATGCTGATGTCACATTTAGTCTTACCTCCCCTTAGTGCCATAATATTCTTCAGCCCCAATCGTTTGGCTTTGCCGAGATGCGCTGTGATTTTCTCCTTCGTCTGTTTGCAGCAGGTGAGGTGCAGGATGCTCTCCAGCCCGCAGTAATTAACTGCCGTGCTGGCGATCATCATTGAGGATGTCTCCTTGTCTGAACCGGGGTCTCCTGCTGGATGCCATGTTATGTCTATGAAAAGGGGTCCGCCGGATCCCATGCGGTCAAACCTAAAGTACATAAACAGGCATGAATTTATCTAAGCACAGTCTAAGCAACAAGCACTAGACTAGTCAGTCATGTAGTTCTATGGTACCATGCAGGCCCTGGACACTTCAGTGTTTTCATTGCTCCCAGTCCATATATATTCCAATGAGGAAAGGTTAATAAGCTGAGTAGTTGGATAGGGTGTGTCATGGAAGGAGCACTTCAGGACCAGGACTGTAAATTACTGTTGTAGATTACGTCATCATCATCTCGTTAGTTTAATAACATACACAGAAAGGTCAATTTTCTGATTTTTGTTTTAGTTGAAACCAGTTTAGATGTACCTAGAACAATTTCCCATCACATTTCCAGCCATATGCACTTTAATGATTAATGAGATAAGATAAAGAAATCAGGTCTGTGACTTTACGGCCAATGTCTTCCTGTAAACCACTGTATTTTGTAGTCCAAGTGACTCATTCCCACTAGATTTGAGTCATCAAAAAGAAATTCCCACAGTCAGCAGTGAAAGTCAGCCAGCATAAGTTGGTCATTCTTAAATATCAAATCGTCGCTGTCCAAAGAAAAGCAGGTATCTCCAATATGGCAACTTTACAGGAGAGGCCAAAAACCTAATTTCATTTGAATGGAAGTCAATGGAACCAGACGTCTTTCCAAGCAGTTTTGGGCCGTTTCTGTTGGTCCATTCTTCATGTAATTCACACACAGTGAAAACAGCAGGTCATGTGATCAAATGAGACGTAAAAATAAAAATCAACAAAAATGGAGATGCATGTTTTTCTTTGGACAGCAACGAAATATGATGTATATTTATAAACCTGGTGTTTAACCAGTGAGTTGAATAAGTATCTCAGAGCGGGGAAAAGGCTCAACTGTGCTACAGGACTGCAGGAGAGGACCCCTGGTGTACAGTATGGTCACACATGGTAACAGACACACTAAAACAGAAAGGCAGGAAAGAGACTTCCTGGAGATTAGATCCAAAGAAATGAGCTCTCATGGAGTCCATAAACGCAAGCTCACCTGGCTATCAGATTGACCGCCCCTCCGGCTGTGCGAGGAGGGAAAAACTCAAGAGAGAACCAATGGTCCCCAGACTCCATCCTCTTCCTCATCTTGTCCCGCAGTCGGTCACTGCGGTCTGCGTCCAGTACTGGGGTGGAGCACCTTGAACTCTCCTTGGAGCTCTCTCCGCTGTTGCTCCCACCGCTGGAGTCACTCTTACATGTCTGCCAGCCGGTGTCCACTCTTTGATTGACCATGTTACCTATGATCAGAGCAGCAGAGCATTAACCAAGTGTGATTAGGAGAGAACATAGCTCATTTCACTGAACCACACATTGTAAAAGCTAAGTAAATATAGTGACACAAACTTTCCTCACCAGAGTACTAGCTGTAATAATGTGGGATGAGCTACTGTACGCTCTCTGAGTCACTCTCACAAAACTGTCAGCTGGTGCCTGATCACTGATTGGCCATGCTATCTTCAGGCACAGCAGCAAATGTTTAACCAAACATGAAGTATCACTGGAGCACAACCATGGTGCACATATTAATGCAAAAGGCCATACCAGTAATAAAAGTGCCTTAGTGTCTTCCCTCAGAAGTGGGGCTGTATGGTATTGATTACTGTGGTTCAGTATCATAATATTTTTCAAATGCATCAAGGCAGCTGATGATATTTAAATCAGGGTTAATAAAGTTAATTAACTTACTTCTCCAGAGTACTGCCACTCCGCTAAAAGACTGGGTGTGTTTACATGCACTCAGTAATCCAATAACAGAAAATCAGATTTTGTCAGTAATCTGTTCACTGTGTTTAATTGCACCTGGGTAATCAGATAATGGGAAAACTCTAGGTCCACATAAGTCAGGTGATAATCAGATTTCTGATTTGCATTAAATAAACCCAAAGTAAAAGATTTAACACAACATAAAACTCAAATTTTATGCCACAGGCTTTTTGTTAAAACAACAGGACAGTTTACCCCAAAATATGAGCATGTATTATTTAGAAGATAAGTAATATTTAAAGCCTGCATTTTCATCAAACTTGTAGTTTTAGTTTCAGAGTTGCCATCTTGTGGTTGTGTGTTAAACACTGCTTTCTCATTTCCAGGATTGTGCATGCGCAGACTGAGTCGTCAGAAAGAAATCAGAGTAAGAGTATACAAGCACTGAGAAACCTGATTACTGAGCTGCTCTCTTTATGTTTCTTAGCTACTAAAATTTCTAGATCTTAATTCAGACGATGAAATCGAAAATACACAGTTTAAATAGCCCCTTGAAAAGTCAGATAACTGCAGAAAAGAAAAAAAATACTTTATTTATTTTCAAATAAAATGTTTGTAAACAATCGGAAGTGAATGTCACAGATTGCACATGATCATCTTGATAATATAAAAAAAGGTAAAAAATGAAATACTAATTGTTCAGCAACAACAACACCGGTATATCATACCTTTTTAAAATAATGTTTATTGTATTATATATTAGTTATGCCAGTCAAATATGGCTAAATATGTTACCAAAACCGAAGAGAGATATTTAATCTAGGTTAATATCGACGATACTGTACTGGTATCGACGATATACCGACGATATAGCACTCGGTGTATTGGTATGGACGATATACCGCTCGGCTCCAACAGAAACTCACTAAGCAATAACTCGGCTTCAGTTCCAGTGTCAGCCGTGTAATGCAGATCCGATTCAGTGGCACATGGAGAAGCCACTTCTATTCTTCTTCCACGAGGACCATTCTCCCGACCTTACTGAGACACATCTACACCCAGCTGGACTAACAGAGCTGTATTTCTGACCAACTACAGCACATAAGTAACACAGCTGAGATATGAGCAGCTTTTCTAGATTAGAGTTAACTCCAGCAGCTCGAGCCTTTAAGACCGCTACCCTGGGGGACGGAGGGAGGGTCTCTTTCCAGAACATGTGCTGCTCCTGCTACGCCGGTTAGAACGGAGAGCTAGCCAGGAAAGCTAAGGAGACAGCTAACTTAGTCAGAACGACCGTAGGCCGAAAATCAAATGAATAAAAGATCAACCGTTACCTTTTTATATCCACAGAAAACACAACAACTGAGCTGAAACACGCACCGGAAAGCATCAGATGGACGAGCAGAACAAGAGAAGAATGTGAGTTATAGTGGCAGAGCTGAGGGGGCGGGGCGACGACCTCACAAGCCACGCCTGTGCGGAGGGTACCTTCAACACAGTGCAGCGTATCATCGTGTTTAATTTTGACGCAGCATTTTTGGCGAATCCCTGTGTGTTTGTGTATGCGGGATACTTTTTTTTTTAAACTGGGTTTAATTATGCTTTAGAAGACTGGCTTACTGAAGGCTAAGATTATGGGTTCAACTACAGGTTTTGCTTTAAAAGCAGTGCATTTAAATGTGAAAAGTGTAGGTTGTGCAAAGAGAGGAGTAAGAGAGGTCCACAGAGGTGTTTCACAGAGTAACGTCGGATACTTTAGACAAAAGTGACTTGTCTAGCTGAAATGTCCCCATTACTTCTACTAATCAGGCCTGAAACAGCCCCAGATTTCTGTACATGTATAACGATATGACTTTTTACATTTTTTTCTTCTTAATATTTAATTACATTTTGTATTTTGAATTTTAGTTACAGTGTTTTACTGTGCAGCGCCTTCATTTCTATTATTATTGTAGCAGATTGTTCATGATTCATTGAGCTCTTTTGTCGTTTTGGGGTCATTTTGTTTGTTGCTTTCGTTACATATTGTAGTTGTTATGTATTATACTAACTTATCTGAACCTCCTTACTCTGTATTGGTGTCTACATAATGTATTTATGTTGTTTAGGTATGTTAGGTAGTGTTTAATGCCAACGGAATCTCACATTATGCGCAAAACCTGCGCAGCTGTAGAGCGTTTAAAACACTTTCCGTCACATGAGCAGAATGTGATTTGCGAAGAGAGATTCGGATCAATTATTCGAACCGATTCCTCTGAGATATCAGTTTAACTGTATTGAATTGAAGGCCCGGTCAATTGATTCCATTGATGCGTTGATTCACAAGTCTTTTGGCTATTATCTCCTGTAGTCCGACTCGTAATGCACAAACCGCAGGCACGTAATGGAAATAGAGCTAGCTTCGGTACACAGAGAGAAACAGAGGAGATTCCGTGAGCGACAGTTTGATACCAAGTGGTGTGCAGGCCTCGGTAAAAAGATCAAAATTTAAAATGTAATATGAACTTTTAGTCTAAAGCATGGACGTGTAGAAAAAAAAGTTCGATTCGGAGTCGGTTCGTTCGGTTTACTGAAAAGAACCGGTTCAAATGAACGACTCGTTCAGGATTCGGGCATCATTAGTGTAGGTGCTGAACATGGCGTGTTGTGGGAGCTGCTTGTGTTGTCAGTGCTGTTGCTGCACGGAAGGAGAAACCAGAACACCAGAGGAGCTGGTAACGTTTAGCGTTTTATGTGTCTTTATCAGCTAAAGTGTCGTTTATTGCATTTGGCCTGTGTGGGTTGCTGTATGCGCGTTTATAGCAGTATGTTTTGGGCGATGCTAACTAGCTAGCACAGCTTCCTGTAGATGCTCCACCCTCTCTGTGTTTCTGTATTAGCTAATAACAGTTCATGGCTCTCTTGTATGTGTGTGGATCATAGCAGTAATTCAGTTTACTAACACAGGCACATGGTCAGTATGTGTAGTTTGCACTTTAAGAGTTCTTTCAGCATTAGCTTTAAACTAGCACTTAGCCATGTCCTACTCGACTGCTTAGAGTCAGTGTTGTTTAATTAGCTTCCTCATAATAAAAACATAAGCTCTGTAAACACCACCAGGCTCGGTATCTATGTGCTGGATTTGAAACCCCGGAAGTTCACATGTGTATTGGAATAGAAACATTAAAGGCCAAGACGTCCTACTGTGCATACTGAGGAGTGGATCCTTTGTTAGAAATCAATGTTGACCATCTGCCTTGCTTGCCAGCTGCCACTATTGAAGCCAACCCACACATCAACCCTTAGAGATTGTCTTAGCTGGCTATTATTATGAAAATGAACCTCATTATTCTCCTTTACAACTTCTTTGTTAGACAATTTTGGGTGAGACCAGAGAAGATGAAGATGAAATACTACCAAGGAAAGACTACGAGGTGAGACAAACTATAGTAACTTCAATTCAATGAAGATCACTGTGACATGTAGGCCAAGATTTTCATGAACGCTTTCTTTGCAGAGTTTGGACTATGACCGGTGTATTAATGAGCCTTATGTGGAGTTGTTGGAGGGACTGGACAGTAAGGTGAGGTATCAGATTACAGTATGTCGTATAGACGTATGTCTGTTGTAAATGGATTTTTGTTGTCTCATTTCTTTCTTCTTTTTCAATTCTAGAAAACCAAAAAGTATGAAGCTGTCAAGTGGATGTTGGTGTTTGCCATTGGAGTATCTACAGGCCTGGTATGAATGGCTCCTGTATTTGTATAGCCTCATATGGTTTCTACATGGATGAAATCCTGGCTCACTGATACTCTTGCATCCTGAAAGTTTTCGCTAGAAGGCTTAGATCAAACATTTTAACCTCATTAATTAAAAGGTTAGGGAATGTACATGGGTTTTAGTTTTGGACACTGTGATTTGTCTCCTTAAAGGAGCAATGTGTAACAATAGGCAATAGGAGGCCTAAAAGAAATCTTGCATATTGCTCCTTTAAACGCTTCTCATGTAGTTGGTTCCATAAATGGGTTTAACATTAAAGGTCAGTTATAGATTCCTGTATACTGTTTTTTATTCAGTATTACCAATCAAGAAGGTTACACAGATTACACCTGTAGGTGTACAGGTTACACCTACAGATGGCTGGCAAGTGAAAGTCCTGAATATGAGTGCACATGCCTCCAGACAGGTGTACTGCATAATGAAGTCCTACCGTGCTCTGCATAAATATGCTTTGAATAATATTGCTTTTGCATCAAGATGGCAGAAGGACAAGACTTTTTAGAAGGGCGGTCATGATTGGGGCACTGACGGAAGGATCTTCAGGCACAAAGACTGATCAGATGGCTAGTGTTTCAACAGTAACAGTAACAGTGACTAAACCCACTTGGGGAATTGTGATCTACAGCACACACTCAGTTAACCTATTATGGCTAGATGAGTCATCCTTCTCATCCTTATATGAGTGGGTGAGTGCAAGTGTGGCGTACACTAAAGCCTGTATCAGTGATTCATGAAAGAATAACAGAGTTATTACTGAGTTATTCTGGCTGATCACCTAAAACATTTCTACCCTGTTGGGTTTGTCCTGCAGGGGAGCACGGGGCAGTAGGGTTCACTGAATAAGATGATCAGCATGGAGATCATGTACATTGTATGCTGTGGCCCATTTGAACACCTATAGGAGAATTTGACGCGACGTGTTAGGCACTGCTCTCCACCACCACCATAAAGACATAAACTGGAGGAATCCCTCCAGTACTACTCCATCCCTCCAGTACTGCTCCTATCTAGGCTATGCCAAAGTGCATTGAAGCTGTTCTGCAGGCTTGTGGCGACCCAACAACAAGGCATTCTATATTGTTTTTTCTTTAGTTGGTCACCCATCCGTATATAGTTGTATTTTTTGAATGCCAAACACGTGATAATGAAAGTGTAATACATACTTTAGTAATCTTTTACTTGTTACATTGAAAATGCAAACATATCACAACATCTGAATTTGTGTTTGCATTCAAATGCATTACAGTGTAATGTGTATTATCCATGGATAATGCATAATGATAGTATTTATGATCATTTCTGTCTTTTCAGATTGGCATCTTTGTTGATTTCTTTGTACGGCTCTTCACGCAGTTGAAGTTCAGATTGGTTGGAAAATGTATCCTTTACAAACTGTGTACATTATTTTTATGGGAGTAAACTGTGTTATTCAGTTAAGCTTGTCCAGGTTACCTACTGAATATCCTTAACGTGGTGTTCAGCTGTGGAGGAGTGCAGTGAAAATGGGTGTCTTGCGTTGTCATTGCTTGAACTTCTGGCTTTCAACATGGCATTTGTGTTTATTGCCAGTGTTCTTGTTCTGATTGAGGTAATATGTCTTATGTGCCCTTCACACATCAATAGTAGGTGCATGTCATTTACACCCATCCGCCATAACATTAAAATCACTTCCATGTATCCACACTCACTGCTCATTTTATCAGCTCCACTTACCACACTGAAGCACCTTTTAGCTCTTCGATTGCAAACTGTAGTTCATTTGATTCTCTGTATACTTTATTAAGCCCTTTCAACCTGTTCTTTAATAGTCAGGACCCCCACAGGACCACCACAGAGCAGGTATTATTGGGATGGTGGATTATTCTTAATACTGCAGTGACACGAATGTGGTGGTGGTGGTGTTAGTGTGTACTGTGCTTGTGTGAGTGGATCAGAGTGTTGGAACACTGTGTCCTTTCACTGTCCACTCTATTAGACACACCTACCTTGCTGCTCCATCTTGTAGATGTAAAGTCAGAGATGATATCTCATCTGCTTCCTCAGAGGTGGTGTTGGTCATCCTCTAGTCCTTCATCAGTGGTCGCAGGACGCTGTTGGCTGGATAGTTTTGGTTGGTGTACTGTTCCTAGTCGGTTGGTTGCGTGGTTAAACACGCAAGCCCAATGCACACTAACACAGCACCACCACGTCAGTGTCTGAGAATGATCCACAACCGAAATAATACCTGCTCTGTGGTCCTCACTCTTGGTGAATAAAAAAAGGTGATGGTGGGGGGGGATAACATACTACACAGACAGACTGCAGTCTGTAATTGTAGAACTACAAGGGGCACCTATATGGTAAGTGGAGCTGATAAAATGGATAAAGACTGTAGATGCACTAAGGTGGTTTTCGTGTTATGTCGATATATATTAGACATTGTAAAACTGATACCAGCTTAAATAAAGTTGTTTACCGATTGCTTGTTTAATAGCATATTAGCATTGGCCTGTAAGATAAATTGAATTATTTTGTTGTTGGGTTCAGTTTGTCATTTAGCATTTGCTCATAGCTTGTAACAGCATAAGAACAGCTTAGGTGTTAATCCAGAGTTAGTCAAAAGGATCCATGGTTATTTTCAGCTTTCTGCTGCAGACACTGTTCATTTAATTCTTTCCCTGTATAATGGCAGCCTGTGGCGGCAGGATCAGGCATACCAGAGATCAAGAGTTACCTAAACGGAGTGAAGATTCCAGGGATCGTGCGACTGCGGACATTTGTCTGCAAAGCCGTTGGGGTTTTATTTGCTGTTGCTGGAGGTAATGAATTACTGTATTAGTCAAACAAGAAATTCTGCTGAATTATCATGAAGAACCGGCATAATTCTTATAACGTAGTCATTCAGGGTGTTTTGATGTTTGTTGGTGAATCATAGAAAAACTTCGCAACTTTAGTGTTTACACAGTGGTCGACAGAGGTGACAATATATCAAATGCAGATATTGTCATTTTGTTACTTCACACCAATTTGAATTGTTTATGTTCGTTTTTGGTTTTCTTCTAAACTGACTCATTAAACCAGAGTCATAATATTGGATGTATATATTTTATTAACATAATTATGAAACAATATGATTTAATATTTGAAGTGGATCCAAAATGTTCAACACATTACCATGTTTCAGGTCTGTTTGTGGGAAAAGAGGGACCAATGATTCACAGTGGAGCCATTGTAGGAGCTGGATTACCCCAGGTACCAATTATACCATCTGTAATTAAGCCTACATAAGCAGGACAGAAATGTTACTGAGCCGAAGTAAGTTTAATTAGCCTTTAATAGCCTGGCATCAGATTTTTTTAAACATTCCTTTCACAGATTTTATATATATATATATATATATATATATATATATATATATATATATATATATATATATATATAAAATGTGTGTGTGTGTATATAATGTATGTATGTGTGTGTATATATTTGTTATATTTTTCCTTTGTTATTGTAATGTAATAGCACAAATATAAATATTGTCACTGTCAGCACAAAACTTTGTCTCTCTATTTTGGTCTTTTTTTATTTATATTATATTTGCATTAAACTTACATTAAAATTTTAACATCCCATATGGCTGTAATAAAAAATAAATCTTTGATCTATTTATCAGCAAAAAAGACTGTTAATAGACAATTACATGTCATTTTAATGTAATTTTTCATGACTTTTCATTGTAATAAGTAATTTAAGTTGGATAAACCGTCAGTTTATATATTAGTCTCTGTAAAATTTCAATTTTATTTCTTCAAATTTTCAAATTATTATTCAGAAAGCTTAATTAGTATAATTGTTATGAATAAGTTATAAGATATTCAGTACTGTAAGTAATGACTAGTAGATTAATTTATTCAGCTGCCTACATTCTGCATACCAGTTAAATTTATTTATTTATTTTTATTTATTTATTTTTTTGCTTTCAATTTAGTTTCAGAGCATCACCTTCAAGAAAATCCGCTTTCAGTTTCCCTATTTTCGTAGTGACAGGTAAGAGTACGCTTCTGTTAATCATTTGATATATCACTCTGGGAAAGGAAGAACATGCTGTACCAGTCTGTTAAATGAGTACATTGTACTGTACCCTCAGAAAGTCTCCCACACTGTTACTGCCCTGTGGTTTACAGCCTTATCTGTGGGCTTTTCTTCCTGTGCTGTCATGCCCTAACCAACACTTAAAATCCATCAGCCTGATGATGATGATGAATCTGTTAACTGATCTTGGTTGGCTAATTTCACCCACATCCACAAGTTTACGTTTAAGTGCTGTGTTTACATAACCTCAGGGATAAAAGGGATTTTGTGTCTGCGGGAGCAGCAGCAGGAGTCGCAGCAGCATTTGGGGCTCCCATCGGGGGAACTCTCTTCAGTCTGGAGGAGGGCTCCTCCTTCTGGAACCAGGCCCTGACATGGAAAGTGGTGAGGAGATAAGGACAACACGCTTTACTTCGTTAGAAATAGAATACTTCTGTGGTATCCGGGAGAATTAACGTCCATCATTAATTAATGTGTGTTTAATACTTTTTTATAAGATTCATATCTTTCCAAAACACCATCTGTGAATATCAAAAGCTCCAGGATCATTGAAGAACCTAATTGTGCTAGTGTTTTTGTAAATGTAGTTAAAACTTAGAACATAAAGATTGTTGAGGTTTCAAAGCATACCATTCACTGCATAACCATGATGTCCATAATGGCTTTAAATTTATCATGGTTGTGACATCACAGACACGGACATCCTATGATTGTTCATTCGGCCTACAGCAGTTTAGCCCATCCATTAGCAATGAATTTATAGTGTTTCAGCCTGAATGTCTTTTTAGAAATACAGGAAATAGAGCCAATTAGAAGAGAGGTCATTTACATAAAGCAAAAATAGCTGAATTCATTCTATGAACTAAAAATGGAAATCCCATAAATATGAACAAGATAATGGCCAAGGAATAGAGGGCACAGATATTTGCTAACATATGTGTTTATCTCTTAATTTCTTTTTTCGGTACGTATCTGTATAGCTGTTCTGTTCCATGTCTGCCACCTTCACACTCAACTTCTTCCGCTCCGGTATCAACTACAACAAGTGGGGCTCCTTTCAGCTCCCTGGCTTGCTCAACTTTGGAGAGTTCAAGGTAAAGAGAATCAAATGTGAATGAGGGAAACTGTGGGCCGGGAAAGGGTAATGTAAATTGTGTTCCAGCTTATTCATTTATATGAAAGGCCTCATGCATCCCGCATGTCTGCAGTGTCCAGAGGGAGATAAGAACTGTCACTTATGGACAGCGGTGGACCTGGCCTTCTTTGTGCTCATGGGTGTGGTGGGAGGCCTGCTGGGTGCCATGTTCAACTGCATCAACAAAAGGCTTGCCAAATACCGCATGAAAAACGTCCACCCCAAAGCCAAATTCATCAGGTACCGAGTACAAGACACGGTTGTGTTAACTGACTTTGTTTCCCCATATTCTCTAGGTGCTTAAAAATAATTAGCATGTTACATTTAAATGTTTATTTAACCAGATTTGAACATGAAAAATGACAGGAAACAAAACAAAAAATCAGTGATGAAAATAACGTCCTTCTCTTTGAATTCTGTTTGGCAGAGTACTGGAGAGTCTGCTGGTGTGTATGGTTACAACAGTGGTGGTTTTCATTGCTTCCATGACTTTGGGAGAGTGCCGAGATTTGGTCTCTCCAACAGCCAACAACACAACTGCTGCAGTAAGTGTAAAAAAAAAATACAGGGTGTATGTATTTTCCTTTTTTAGCTCACACATGCTGTTTCTCCTTTATGAATCCTTTAATAATTTCAGATGGTGTCAAAAATATCAAAATGGCTCACTTAGGCCTTATGCAAAAATATGTTGCATCCCAACCACATAGTTCTTTTATGTACACAGTGCATGATTTTTTGAATTTTAGAATATATATATATATATATATATATATATAATATATTTTCATGTATGTTTTTACATATTTTGTAAACACTAGCCACTCAGTATGTTGTGTGAACACTTATATAATATATAGTAATATAATGTAATTGTAATATAAATATAATAATGCAAATATTATATAATATAAACTGTCACATGTTTAGTTAATACATGAACATGTAGTTATGTTTACTTAACCTTAGTTAAGTATTGTATTACTTCATGTTAACTAATCTTTTAATTTGCTATTTAGTCAACACTTAATGTAAATTGTGGCCAATATTTTTGACTTAATGTCCATTCAAAGAAAAATATATATATTTGTCCTTTTTGCTGTATAGTTTTAGTTTTAAGGGTTTTTTTTCCCCAAATGGTGAAAAAAAAGTCAGATTTATTAATTCTCTCAGGAGAATAGATAAAAGATTGCCCGCTTGCATAAGAAAAAGAAAAGTAACAGAAAAGTAAAAAAAGCAAGAGTTGATCAAAATGATGAGGATATCATAAGGGGAGAAAAGATTAAAAAAAAAAAAAAATCTGCTGGTGTTTTCAAAACAATGAACTGACCACCCCAGAGTCCAGGCCTCAGTACTAGTGAATGTGTTTGGGATTTTTTGAAAAGCATCTTCTAAGATTTAACACAGAGATGTAAGACACGCAATTTTCACGCAATTGGAATAATTTGTACTGGATGGCTGTTCTGAATGTAGGTTAAGTGTATCAAATGATGCTCTCTGGCTTTTGCAAAGTGCTGTGTAATGTTTAAAGTCATAATCACTGGGAGGAAAATTGTTTTATGACCATAAAAAAGCCACTTGCAAGCACAAGATTACAATGAATCTGCTTATATACTCCCAGGCAAACAATTAGCCAATCCCAAAAGTGTATAACATTAAACTTTTAATGGTCATAACAACAAAACACGAAACAAACAGTAAAGGGCACATTTTTGGGGAAGGCTTTGCCTGTAATTACTTTTAAATAATGAAAATATAAACCATTGTATCTTGGCGTTGACCTGTTTTTGCCTAAAAGTGTGTAATTCATTAGTTTGTCTTTATACCAGCTTGTTTAATGTTCTGTTGTTTTGTAGGTGTCTGCGAACGAGGATGTAAACTCGACCATACGTCAGTTTTTCTGCTCCAACAAGACCTACAATGACATGGCAACTCTTTTCTTTAACCCCCAAGAGACTGCAATACATCAGCTTTTCCACCAAGATGGTGAGACAGTGGTGTATACACACATACACATACACACTTACACACAAGTCACCTGATAGTTCTCAGCTGAGAGTAGGGTAGATTAATGATGAGTTCAAAGTCTAAAACCATCCACACCTCAACCTGCAGATTCCCTGCCAACATGAGTCATTGAGTTGATCGAAAAGATGTCATTGTCATTTTAGTTATGTCTGTCTGTCTGTCTCTCTCTCTTTTCTAGCCACCTTTAGCCCAGTGACTCTCACATTGTTCTTTGTGCTCTACTTTCTGCTGAGCTGTTGGACGTATGGAGTGTCTGTCCCCAGTGGACTCTTTGTCCCCTCTCTGCTCTGTGGAGCGTCTCTTGGACGCTTGGTGGCCAACGTCCTCAAAATGTAAGGCATGAATATATACAAATATGTGTTGATATTTCTGGTGCAGAGGATAACCCAGTTTTGTGGTTCAAGTAACCTAATATGGATAATGATGTGCTTTTGTTATCGGAATTATATTGGTCTGTTATCTGTTGTTTACAATATGCAATGAAATATGTATTTGCATAAGTACACAGCAGAGCAACAGCTGACACACCGATGTGCACACTGTGTGTTTACAGTGTGCCAGTGTACCCGTTAACCTTAGAGGGAGTGTGCACTGCGCTATAGAAGTCCTGACCTATTTATGAACAGATGTTTTTCATAGTAGAGGCATCCAGGTGAATCAGTAGTAGTGATGAACTTCGTTTGATATTAAAGTGTTAGAATTAGTTGCATTCCGTTGTAATTCAAAGCTCAATGGAAAGCTTTATTTATCACAGAGCTGTGTTTTACTTTCTGTCTAGTTTAGCAATGAATGCCCACATGCTTTAGAACTTCAGCATGACATGCTGCAGGAAGTCAAAGCGACTGTATTAACCTGAAGAAGCTTGGTTTAGAAATTGCTTGCAGTCTCCTCAGGAGCACTATTACTACACAAGTCAGGTTCATGAACACAGTGTTTGCCGGCACCTACCTTTAAATGTTGGGTGAAGTCGTTTTGAAAGGTGTTGGGTTTTTTAGTATTATTTATGTATGTTGTACTAAAGATGTAAAAAAAAAAAAAAAACCCACAAATCAAAACTAAAATAGAAAGTAGATTATATCTGCAATGAGATCAGTTATAATTTTACCTAGAAAACAAAGTGTGAATTATTTCACGATAATAAAAAAAGTGTATTGTCTGTTTTCTGTTTCTTTGCTGTGTAAATTGTTACTTCAGCCACATTTGTGTAGTTGTTTGTATGTTGTGAATGGTACCAAATGGTACCAAAATAAGAGTTTTGATTCTGGTGGAAAGATAAAAATCAGGGTGTGTTAAATAGTTGTCTGAGACAGTGGGATAACAACTAAAATCAAAGCAGGTGATGAAAATAGCTGTTGTGTTTATGATTTTCTCTTGTTCTGATTGGTTGCTGTTTTAATGCTTTGTATTAGTAGAAATCATATTCAAATGTTTGAGCACTCCTGCTCAGATTAAATGTTTTGCTGCTGACTAATGCTTTTTGGGAACTTGCTAAAACTTGCTTATTGAAATTTCTACAGCTGTGTGCTGTAACTTTTGAAGATGCTTGACATTTCTGTTTATGTGTATTCCAGGAATTTGGGCATGCATATATATTCGGGGACTTTCGCCCTGATAGGAGCAGCTGCTTTTTTGGGAGGTGTGGTGCGCATGACCATCAGCCTGACAGTCATCCTTATAGAATCCACCAATGAGATCACTTACGGCCTTCCCATCATGATTACACTGATGGTAAGAATGAACTCAGCTTTTTTGCTGGAAGGAAAGCAGATCAGCATCTGTTGGTTTTATTGTATTATTGTGTTTTTGGGGGGCCTAATACATGTTAAATGGTTTTATATTTTATCAGGTGGCCAAATGGACAGGAGATTTCTTTAATAAAGGCATTTATGACATTCATATCCATCTGAGAGGAGTGCCGCTTCTGGAATGGGAGACTGAAGTAGAAATGGATAAGTGAGTAAATGCTTCTGTGTTTACTTTTTCGCCAGTTTCTCTATAGTACTCTGAATTTTAACTGAATTGTAATTTCTCTCGCTCTCTCCTCTTCTGTTTTTCTCTCAAATTCTTTTTGTACTCATTGTTATTAATTTTTTCTTGCCTTTCTCCATCCTTGTTTTTATTTTCCACTCCTTCACACCTTTCATATTTGCTAACCTTTGGCTTCTCAGACTGACCGCCAGCGACATCATGGAGCCCAACCTGACGTATGTTTACCCCCACACACGTATCCAGTCTCTGGTTAGCATCCTGAGAACCACTGTGTACCATGCCTTCCCTGTGGTGACTGAGAACCGCGAGAATGAGAAAGAGTTTATGAAGGGGAACATCCTCGTCAGCAACAACATTAGATTTAAGGTACAACACTTTTCTACCATACCTTTATCCATGTCTCAGAATGGAGCTTTATTCAAGCCTGCTCCAAAGAATTACAATAGAACTATGGCTAAAGCCGTCCCAGGCATCTCTATCACCTGACAGGACAGTGACACCAGGGTGTCCAGTTACATCCACAAAGGGCCAGCTTGGCTGCAGGTTTCCATTCACCAAAGCAGGAGCTTCAGTTTCTTTGAGCACATTCCTGCAGCCACACCACTAGTGGGTTAAATCTTAAACACCCCATACAGTACAAAGAATGTCAAATAATTTTTAAAATAATTTAAACAGATATAACCCAAAAAAGGTTAAAAATTCTAAAAGGATGTTGAAATTCTGATTAAACAAATTAAATAATGCATTTGAGGAAAATCTTAAGCATTTTGTTAGCATGATGCAACCTTTCAAATTCATACCCCAAACAACAGGGGGCAACATATGACCACCACATCGACTTACTGTAACCTCTTGAGGTACAAAGTGCTTTTTATGAGATGTGCTGGGCCGGGCTTAGCTGGTAAGCAGGCTGACCTCAGTAGATATCTCTGCAACAATATACATCTTTTAACATCCCCTCAAAACTTTTATTTCTTCACATTCGGTTGATCATTTTGGAATGGTTTAAATCTAAGAATCTTACAAATTGCACCTTTAAACATTTATAGACTGGATAACCTTTCAGTCCTGCACTGTTGTCTTGTTAACATGCAGTGCTGGTATAGTGAGATACAGGCCATCAAACTCACTCACTGTTTAAAACTTACTTTCTTACCATTCCTAAATCGATTGACTGTTTGTCATTTCCCAAAATAAAGAAATAAGGGATGGATGCATAAATACATAATAAATACAAAATACATAACATGAAGAGGAAATGCAGAAAAGGGAATCTGTTAAAAGTGTAAGGAGGGCAGTGAGAACCCAAATTTGAAACCAGTCAAACTCAGCACATTTGAGAAATTACGACCAAATTGGGCATGATCATTTGGGTTCTGTCTTGTTCAGAGGCTTTTTAAGCTCTACCACAGATGACACAAATATACAGAGAAGGCAGCAACTAACTTGCAAACATTTGTATCCTGGTTATATATCACAAGGGTTCCCACCTAATCAGAGCCTCAAATTGCAGTTAGTGTCATGTTATTGTATTAAAAATCTGTGGTGTGGTTGCAGTGTTGTCTACACAGGTATTGACTGTTGTAGTTCATGAACATTACGTTCCAACACTGTAGTTTCCGTCCACAAGGTGGTGCAGTATATCAGTCTATCAGTCACAGAGCCGTGTGGATTAACAAGCATTTAGTTTAAACACAACAGAGTTTGTCCACAAGATGGCGCAAGCGACTTTTATTTTTAAAATGGCACTCCTACCTTTAATGGTGAAGGATTGTTCTTCAGGATTCCAGGGTTTCATAACAAAAAGGGAATCCTGCCAAACTGGAAAAAGGATTTTTTTTTCCCTGGGTTGTACCCTCTTAAGTGCATTGCCCTTAGCTTTTGATGTCCTAGATTTTTTTAAACAATTGAACAAATAAGGCTACAGATCCAGACGTTCCAGGTTATCAGGGCTTCTAGTGAAGTAAGGAGCTAACTCATGTAAACAGTAGAATATGAGAAGGGTTAAATTGTCAACCTTCTACTGTTCTGTTAAAATAGGAAGGATCTATAACTTCTCAGTCTAGTAAGACAGTTTAAAGGCGGTCTGCCTATAAACGAAACAATATTCATAATAATAATAATAATTATTATTATTATTATTATTGTGTTATAATCTTTATGATTCTTTACAAGACCTTCATCAAGCTCTTAGAATTAAACAGACTGTTTTTATAATAACAGAGTTGTATGTTGTTACCCCCAATAGAAAACCAGTGTGTTGACCCGGGCAGGGGAGCAGAGGCGGAGATGCCAGTCGATGAAATCATACCCTTCCAGTGAGCTGCGCAATGTGTGTGATGAGCAGGTGGGAGCTGAGCCAGCAGAGGAGGGGCAGGACATTCTGCAGCAGATGCTGGAGAGGAGGTAAGCAGTATTGTGGTTCTTTTGAATATGGTATTTGTTGACTTAAGCAGTACGAGTATAACAGTACACTGAGCCCATGACGTACATACAGTTGTGGCCAGACATTTATATACACCTAGGCTAAAGATATGCAGACTCAGTTTTGTCCAGCTCAGGTTTCCTGTTATCATACATTTATGTAAGTCACTTAGGGGACCTAATTAGTTTTAACACACTATATCATGTTTCCAGTTGAATGTCTCTTACAATGTGGAAGATTCTAGAGGTTGATCTAATGATGCCCCCCCACCCCTCCCACACACACACCCCTCTTGAGACAGTGGGAGAATGCAAGCAGTTTGGCCATGACCTAAGAACTAAAATTGTGAAAACTTTCAAGTTTTGTTTCTTTTTCAGAGCAATTTCCAAACTTATTATTTCCTTATTACCCTATTATATTTGCTAAACATGACATCACAGATATGGTAACATAAAGTCTGGAATAGTGAGAATATTTTTGATAATATAGGATAATGTCCTATATGTGTGTATACTTTTCACCTGTCAATCTTAATAGAAATACACCATTAGTTATACATTTCTATTCTTGAAATAGCACATCATGAAGAAGCACATCAGTGGCATATCATGTCCTTAATATTCCCTATAATTACTATTTTCTATATTGTTGGTCTAGTTGGTAGACTCTGGTCCTCTAGATGGTCTATCACATTAAGTAAATGTGTAGCACTGCAACCCCTTACTGTGAGCTCTGTTCAGGTGTTCAGAGTAATAACACAGTAAACCAGCTGTGCAACTATAGAATAAAGCATCGCAGTGTGACAGATCAGTGGGGAAACTCATGTTTGAGTAAAATACAGTGATTATTTCAGAATATGCACAATAACAATAACGGGTGTGATGAATGTTGCAGTATAGCTTGGCAGTGAATATCAGCACGTTATATTCAGAACATTTTAAAATTTTCATATGACTAATTTAATATTAAAGGTATGTGTATGTGCCTGAATGCTAGTGTTATTATGCTTAGTTCAGATAATAGTTTTTCTGTATTGAAATGAAAATTAAATGTGTTAAGTTTGGGTTATTTGGGAAGCAAATGCACAGTGTGTTGAAATAGTACTGGGCTTGCCGAACTTGCTTAATTCTGGAGAATAGACGGCGTTCGGCTTTCTTGCTACGCTCAGTCACTGTGCTAATGGCATGCGAGGGAATTAATGAATTGCATCATCTGACATGGAGTTCATACCCATCTACTGTAATCATATGATAAGTAACATATTGCAGTAGGAGCTCAGAGCGAACATGCATAATGCTTCACTGCATTGTGCAATTTGTTACAGATCGTTAAATAGCACTCTCCCCTCGGGGTCTGCGACACTGCCCTCATGTACTGCTAGTTTGATATGCATGGTGTGTGTGTGTGCGCGCCCCCTGCAGAAAACTAATTTACAATAGAACAGACTTCTGGATGGAGTGAGAACCCCATTTCTCTGATTCTCATTACAGAAATTACAAAAGTTAGGTGGTGTTTTGCCAAAGTGAACCATAATTCATCAGCACCTGGGGAGAACTGTTCAGTGTATCTGGGAAGTCCCAACTGCACCAGCCTCTTTTGTATCTGATAATAAGTTTGCTTCTTTAGAGCTACGAGTCTGAATCATTGCCTACATTGCAAACAGCTATGTCACATAGATGTAGTTATGACACTGTATGATGCAGCAGATATCTTAAAGAATGGGCAAAATGTACATTGGATGGCTAAAAGCAGTAGCAGCACATTAGTGTCTACATTTTCATTGATGCTTGAATGTTATAATTTCAGAAACCACATCTCCACGCATCTGTTTGACCTAACAAGCTGCTTTGTACCACTGTTTTGCATGGTGCTAAATGGTACAGTATAAGTTTCCAGTAATTGTTAGCTACATTAGCTTTCTAAAGAACTAAACGAAAGAAGCAAACTTCTGACATCAAACACGCTTAGCTGGTCAACCACTGCACTTAACTTGAGGGAAAGATGTGTTTTTGCTGGACTATTTCTTTAAGGGTTTGAGCATTTTGGTCTCAGCTGATTGGCACTCCAGCCTCACACCCCCTGGAAGCTCATGACTGGATGGTCAAGCTCAGGGTATTTTGAGAGTATCTGCTTCACTGAATAGAGAACAGTGTAATACATTACAGGATCATGGTTCACTGGCGTCCACTTGACCAAACACATGTCATGTTTGCTGAATAAAGTGTAATAGGCTGCCCTAATACTGGAACAGGCAATGTCGTTCTCTTTTCAGTATAGTGTTTCTGCAAGTCATAGACCAAAACTGAACCTACAAGTGTATCTTTATGTGTAATGTTTTATATGTGATGTTGACTTTGGAAAAATTGGACAGATACAAAAACAGACAAATAACTTAAATAAATAGACAAAAAAAACTTTAAAGCGATGATATTTTGTTTTTCTATGTAAAAGCTCATATAAATAAAAGTAAATTAAGAAAAAAATCTTGAATCGGAACAAAAAGAAGTGAGTTGCTGCTTATTTAAGGTTTCTCCAATTATTGTTTTTGGCACAGACATGTACCCTACCCCAACCTGTACCCAGACCAGTCACCCAGTGAGGAATGGAGTATGGAGGAAAGGTTCCGTCCACTCACTTTCCATGGCCTCATCCTTCGGTCACAGCTGGTTAACCTGTTGATCCGGGGCGTGTGTTATGCAGAAAACCAGTCGGTCAGGGTTCACACCTCACACATGAACATCTGAATCACATCTGGGATTCACAACATAGTTTTGGTTGTCATAGTGATTGGAGTTACAGCTGATTTTCACCAACTCCAGTCATCAAAAAGTCCACTGTATTCACCATAACCACCATACTCTCTATAGTGCTAGTCACCATAAACACAATCATCATAGTTGACCATGTTCACAGTCGCCATAACGCCACAATCACCATAATAACGTTCCAAATAAATATACTCCCCATAGAGTTCGCCATATTTAAGCACTCCAGTCACCTTGCAGTTCACTCTATTCACTGTATTCCCACCAGACTTAAGTTGTCCATAACCACAGTTGCTATATAAAGTTGATCATATTGACCCTAATCGTCATAGTAGTGTCCACCATATTTACCATAAGCATAGTTACCACAGAGCTGGGCCTGCTCATTGTAACCCCAGTCACTATTATCAATACCTTACTGTGATCCCCAGTAACCATTGGGTTTACCATATTCACTATAGCCATGGTTAGCATAGATTTCACAATATTCACGATTGTTCTTCATTTACTTCAATTATCATCCAAATCACTGTTCACTTTATAGGTCTACCAGAGATATTCTAAAGGTTGTTCACCATAATCATCAGGCAAATAATCACCACAGAGCACATTATAAACTTCTGCCTTTTTAATGTATGAATGTAAACTTAAGATGCATCACTGTGAGTGGTGCTTCCTCAGAACCGCTGTTGCATATTCATGCTGCCTGTAATGCAGTAACTTATGAGTAAACGGTAACTGAATTGTATAATGATCTGCTTTGATCAAAATCTTGCCATTAAAGAAGTTGTGGCTGTGAAATGACTCAGATGTTTGGCATCTTTCCTGATTTCCTGCCTGTCTGTCTATCTATCTCAGAGTGCATCTCAGCCACGGCTCTCATACGCTGAAATGACTGAGGACTACCCCCGCTTCCCCGACATCCATGACCTAGACCTAGCCCTCCTCAACCCACGCATGATTGTGGTGAGTCTCCCACAGCAGCTCATCTTGCAATAATAAACTGGTTCTCCCAGCCATTATCTCACCACGACTGACAGAGGAATACAGAGCGGGCAAGAGAGGGAAAAGAACATGCCATGTTTAAACAGCTGTTAATTGGTTACTAATTTGTTATCAATTAGTGCACTTGCTTTGAAGTGGGACGTGCACTAATAATTTGTTCACTAAGCTCTCAGAACTAATTAGCCTAATTCTTTCTGCATAATTCTTTCTGCCTCCTGTTTCTGCATGTTGCTCATGGCCCTTTTTTCTGTCGCTGCAGGACGTGACTCCGTACATGAACCCAAGTCCATATACAGTCTCTCCAAATACACACGTCTCACAGGTGTTCAACCTGTTCAGGACAATGGGGCTGCGGCACCTACCTGTGGTAAATGCAGTAGGAGAGGTATGTTTCCAGAGGCAGGTGTGGTTTTACTGGACGCATTTAGATGCTTTAATGTTAAAATACGAACTGGATGTGATGGATGTCTTCCCTCAACTTGAGAGGTGCAGAAATGTAAAGCTCTGAAGGAACGGTGGAAGGCATGAGACAAATCTGATCTTGGACTCTGCATATTCAGTTAAATGAAGAATTAGTCCTATGTGAGCTGCAATGAAAAGCCTGAGAGGTTTCAATGAATAGTCTTTCCTGATCATTGCTTAACTGTTATGAAAGTATGTGCATGGCCTCTTTACATGATAGATTTTTATAAATAGGGGTGTTCACCATGAGCAGGTTACCACACATCACAAAGCATGGTGTCCATGACGAGCTTCAGAGCTGAGGCTCTGCACTGTAATTACTCAATATCAGATAAGACCATTAACAAATTTTAGCAGTGTAATAACACAGTTAGCTAAAATGAGTAGATTAAAGGCTGTTAAAGAGCCCAGTAACCAATCAGAACCGAATTCTGTGTGGGTCAGATTTACCCATGTGCGTCAAGATGGTTCACTCGGTGTGACAACAGCACAGACACTGCCACACGCACACAGCTTGTCGTTACAAGTGCAAGTTCTTTACACAGTGAATGAAGAAGACAAGAAGCATGCAAGGGAAACGTGGAGGAACAACTCCACTCCACACAGTTTGAATAAGATGCTTAAAACACCATGACCCCACTTAAAATATACAGTCTGAAGAAGCTAACAAAGGAAAATCACTATTTCTTCTCATGCACTAGTTACATGCATGCTTCAGCAAGCCAAATCAGTGTTTTCTTGCCAATATTGTCCTCCACTTTTGAGGTTCCTTCGGGGCAAGGTTTGTAAAATGCGCTTTTTTTATATAGTAAGTTTTATATATAGTAAAACTGTTTGCATTCTTCATCTCTTTCAGATTGTTGGAATAATAACAAGACACAATTTAACCCATGAGTTTTTGATGGCCAAGCTCCGGCAGCATTACATCACCATCTGAGATGTGCACTCGCTCTGTCTACGATCGTAGTGCCCACCCCTTGCTGCAGAATAGCCGGACCCAGGCGTGCACGGGCTGGCCTGAACCCTCACTAGACCACAGATGGGCCAGAAACCCATCTTAGTCTCACCCTAAAGCCATTCCGGCCACTTCCTGGACCACTGGAGCATGGTACTTTACCTGTATAGACTGACACAGACTTAAACACACATTGACTTACATACATACGTACATACATATACTGAGACTTTTCCAAGTACACAACACTTCTGTTCCAAAAACAAAAGTTCACTGTTTTCCTCTAAAGAAAAAGCCAGCCACATTCTCATGAACCTTGCTTTACCAACCTCACTGTTGCACTTTTTATTTTGGACATCAGTTATGTTAATGATATTGTTTCTGTATATTTGTATATATGTGAACATGCTTTTGCACTAAATGTGGTTAGAATGAGCGAAACTGGAACAAATATCGTACACTATTTTTTTTTATATATATAGCTCAGAAAGAACTATGGCATGAAAACAATATTCCGAGGCATCTTTATAAAGAATATGGATAACCAGGATTGTAGATTAATGATGCCCAGTCAATCTTCTGGAGATTTGCCACCCTGCAGAGATTTGTTTTGGCTATAGCCTATCATACCTATACATACCATACCAGTTGGATTAGGATCTGGATATTAAAAAAAGAGTGTGGGGGATTATGGCAAAAATGATAAGAACATTTTAACATGAATATAAAAATATTTAAGTTAGAACATGTTCTTGAGGGTAGACAGTGGTATAATGGGTTGACACCCATTCAGCTGCTTGTTCCTGTGCAGTTTCTGCAGTTACTGTACATGTCATTGTCGTTGTTGTTGTTGTTGTTCACACGGTCTAAGATCTTTTTTTTTTATGATCCTTGGAGTTGGTTAGGTATCTAGAGGTACTGACTATATTCATGATATCCTCAGAAAAACATGTTGCAGGGTATGTTTTGGTGTTAATGATGAGATTTTGTCAGACTGCCCACCACTAATTACAACTGGAGTTTTCGTTTAGATATGAAGCTAAAGTTGTGGTGTGACTTCAGGATCAGGACTGTTCTGGCTCCTGTGTTGTGTTATATGATGGCATTACTTCAGTAACGGCATTTCTTTGTAGTGAAAGGCTTGAATTTTTCCTTTTTTCTTCAAAAAGTAAAAGACGTCACTACCTGAGTGCTCAATGAGGGACCAGCTGTATTTCAGCTGTTGTCGTATTTCAGGGAATAAGCACCACACTGCATGTTGTCCTGAGGTTTCCAATAGAGAATAACAGTGTGCCTGATGGTCTTTTCCCCACTGCAGTAGCGTCAGACTTACTGTTGCATGTTTAGGCCTTTTTTTATTAAAACTCTCGCTTTTCAGTTGTAACCATCGCCAGCCATGGAAGAAAAACACAGATGGACATTTGTGTCCTTGAACTGGTCAAACCACCAAAAGATAACAGCAGGTCATCAATGACGTTTCTAATACTGTGACGGTAGATGTCCACTTAGGCATAGCGTAGTTCTACAAATGTAATCTGCTCATATGTACTCATATGTTAGTCTGTAATCATTTGCATTAATGTTATGTAATGCAGCTGTAGTGTACATAGTATCATAATTATGCTAAACTGATGAGGGCACATGAGTATACACTAAGCATTCCTCCTTTTTGGTTCTTTTTCTTCCTTTTTTGTCTATATGGTTTTATTTAAGATATGTCTGTGCTGCAACTAATGACTTTTATTTGAAGTGCTTTAAAATGATCAATCAGTATTATATTTTTGTCATTTGTGAGAATTATATAAGGTGTAATTTGTTGTTTATTATGTTTTTAATATATATATTACACTTGTGGTGTTTTTTTGTTTGTTTGTTTTTTTTTTGTTTTGTTTTAATTTAAGAATTCTCTGAATGCAGATCATTACGTACACTAAATGGGTGGAAGGAAACCTGTTTGTTATGAGACTATCATGTCATAATGTGCACATTTGTATTCCTCCCTCTGATATCATGATGGAGATTTATGTTCATGATCTGTAGACTCTCCATACAGTGTGGGTCGAGGTATAAGGGACTGAATCTCAATTACTTAAAATTGGAAATCTGGTTCAAATGAGGATGAGCTAAAGAGGAGATTCAGCATTTGGATGATTAACATGTTTCCACTTTTTTAAAAGCAGGTGGTAAATATACAATATGACTGGAACGGCTAGCTAGCCTGTCTGTGCTAGCAGTAAAAAAAAAAAACCTTCAACCCTAACACATCTCCGGAGTTGGAGAGTTAGTGTATGTTTAAAGTGACAAAAATAGAAAAAAAAACAAAAAGGAAACATTTTATTTTTCAAGCTATTTTTGAACTTGACTGTGCATTCTGCCTGCAGGATACAGTCTAATTCCTTGCTTCTGAGATTAGCGAGTTAGCGGCTCCTCTCAGCTGTTAGCATTGATTATCGTGAAGTTGAGCAGCACTGAAGCAGCCTTCACTCACACCTGAGGTAAAATGGAACTGATTAAATGTAGCTGCCTCTGGATAAGTAGAAACAGTGCTGTTAGCTATGACTTCATGTGATTCATTTAGTTTCAGCTGTATCATGAAATAGCTGAACTCTTGTACGGTTAGCAGGTAGAACTTCAACACACTTGAACTGAACTGGACTGAAAGCCCTCCATATTACCTGTTGTAAGCTTAATCCGTTTTTTGGCAGTTGATGATCCCAGGTATGCGTTTTTAGCCCTCATTTCAGACTTCTCAGAGCCGGTATTCTAAGATGTATGGTTAGTTGTTGTCCTTCTTGTGTCTTCTGAGATGTTTAACGGATTTGGTCTCTGGATTGTCCTGCCCCAGCTCTGCCTATGACAATTTCACAACAATGAGAGTGATGCAAACACTGTCCTGTGCCTTTACCTGACTTTAAATAAACATTACGACAAGCTCCAGATCAGAGACTTTGTTTGGTTTGGGTAGTTTGTTTGGTTTAAATTTTTTTCTTTTCAGTGATTTAATTCCAGAGGTGAAAGGTCAACTGAAAGGCTATGTCATATGTATATGTATCTTTATGTATCTAGCTCCTGAGGTTCACATCTGTGTGGTGTCATGTACCACATATACCAGTGGCCATTTTCTAACCTCCTCTTATGTTGTAGAGTTAAAGCTGTTTCTTACTATGCCATTTAGACTGATATGTTGTGTCATCTGAGTTCTGATTGGTTGTTCTGTTAAAAAAAAAAAAGAGTCATGGATGAAACCCTCTCTATAACTTCACCTTAAATGGGCAGGACTTGATGTAAACGTAGAATAATGCAAACAATGACTTTAATATGAACTGTTTTTATTATTATTTCTTATTAATTCCTATACCATCCCCATCCAAAAGTAAACAAGTATCTCCATTTTGGCTGTTTTGTTCTGCATAATTTGAGCCCAGCAGCTTCACTTTACATTGTGTATCAATTTTAAGATAAACAGACCAATAGAAATACTCCAGAACTGCTTTAATAAAAAAGGAGAATAAACCTCCTTCCATTCATTTGCACTGAAAGTAAAGAATGATGCCTTCTCCCGTAAAGTTACCCTTTTGGAGATACTTTAAACTGATGATGTACAGATAATATGTGGACTTGGAGGTAAATATGTTTAATTACAGTTTTGAAAATTAAACATTTTAAACACCAGAAGTGGAACATCAGCTGTTTAATAATGTTTACATACAACATCAGTCTTTATGTGATGAAACAAAAAAAACAAGGACTGTGTACATCAGAGCACAGTGGTTAGATTTTTCAAAGATTTAAATCCCTTGTTGATCCCACAGTGGGAAAATTCAGTCTCCGCATTAAACCCCTCCGTAAAGTGAAACACCCACAAACACACTCACTAGGGCTCACTTACCTGGAGCGGTGGGCAGCCCTATCCATGGCGCCCGAGGAGCAGTTGGGGGTTAGGTGCCTTGCTCAAGGGCACCTCAGTCGTTACTGTCAGTTCAGGGAAGTGCATGGTGGGCCTTGGGTAATATTGCTGTGCTACGCTAATAGCTAGTTTGCAAGTTTGGCCTGTGCCTTTAACAGTGAGTTGGGGGGAGGAACACAAGCTTTGTTTCTGCCCCAAGGCAGTCAAGGCAGTCTATACTGAAGGAAAGGCATTGATCACTGCAGAAAGGAGATCCAATGCTCAAGATCTCGCCATATATGCGTATGTTTAGTAAATAGCTGTTCTGTTTCTTATTCTAAAATGCTAAAACAAATATTCACATATTTAAAGTGCATAGTGGGTCTTGGTTAATATTGCTGTGCTACGCTAATAGCTAGTTTGTGAGTTTGGCCTGTGCCTTTAACAGTGAGTCGGGGGGATTCCTCCTGTAGCTACAAGGGCCAGACCCCTTACAAACACAACCTCATCATATCCAATGTGGGACTGTGTGGAACAGGGCGAAGATGGGGTAAAGGTTGTGATAACTTTGTCACAGAGAAAAGGTAAGTTTGAGGAGGTACATTTATAAGGTGTTAGCTCGGAAGAAGGAGGGGTTTCCAGTACATTCCTGACCCCCAAACTGCAGTTATTATAAAACTCTATTAAAACCACTCTAAGTTTAATTCATTATAGAAATATACAGAGGTAAAAGTAAAATTTCTATGACGTAATTATACTAGTGGGTGAGCATTGCAGTAGATACAGTAGTTAGTGCAACAGGTACTTACTGTCTCCCCCTGTATAATTCCTATATACCACAATCCTCTCTTTCTTTGTGGCAGCCTGGGGAAACAAAAACACTAAGTAAAAGGCTTAAGCCAATATTCCCCCACCTGAGATGGTGTATACATGACATGCCTTGTACTAACAAACAACCTGTGTTTTATTCCCAGCAGTTCCTTCCATCAAAAAGATCTTGACAGCGCCAGCTGTCCGGCCGTCACACGTCCCCTTAATGGAGGCTGATGTGTCAGATGTGGACCATTTCAGCTCAGATCGGAAACAAGGCTAACAATGTGTCACTCGCTAGTCTGCCGCTCCTCAAAGGAATACGACAGTCGCTTTCCCGCTGCCTAGTGCTCTTCTCTACTCTCACTGGTCCAGGGAGTGGGCACAAAGAGGATCAGTGGTGGAAATCACAGACTGGAAGTGTCTTCTGCAGTGACCTCAGTTTATCCTAAATTTCACAATTATGCTGTTATAGAAGTATTTTGGCCTCTTGTTTTAACAGGGCTGTTGTAATTGCAGTTGGCGTTTGGGGAGGTTTGAGTAGGAGGGTGTAATTGATATGGAGAAACCTGACTGGACAGGGTAGACGGAGTGCACTGGGATCCAATTTATTCAGCCTGTCACTATGCATTCAACAGAGTAACTACACAAGATGCAAATTCACATCATCAGCAATACAAAAAATCTATCCTGTAAAATAACACTGTACTGGCAGCAAATAGGGTAATATGAATATAGAAGGCACAGAAACACAGACCTGCAGATGGTTTTAAAGGGCATACATTTAACATACACACATACAAAAATAAAACCAACAACTTATTTTTCATTGTGCTCACACAATTTGGGTATCTGAACTGCCTACCATCACGGAAGTTCAAAAAGCATGGGCCTTAACATTTAGCATTTAGATTCAGCTCTTCTCCTTATGTCAAGTTGGGATGAAGTATGGGCTCGGGGGTTTACTCGCAAGCACCAGAGTATGTATCTAGTACCACTAGTATTATGTGGAAGCTAAGAGCTGATGGTACTAGCTGACCACTTTGTGTCTTACACAAAGCTGAAATTGGCTTCTTATTTTGCCAGTTTCTTCTTTGACTTTTCCATTTCCACCTTAAATGGCCCAACTGTTACCAGCACATCAGGCTGCTTGTCCAGCTTCCTGCTTAAAATTTCCCATTTCACCTTAATGATGCATCGATTACACCTGGCCATGTTACATGTCTAGACTTCTCATTCTAGAATTTCTTGTTACACCTAAGTTACATTCTGGTGCTCTTGTTCAGCGGTGTTAAATGCTACCATTTCCACCTTAGAATAGCTGCTGAGTTTATATGCAGGACAACTGGTATTTCCCAGTTTCCGACATGACTCAAACACAGTGTAAGAATCTGCCACGCAGCCTTCTATGTCGTCTGGGCTTTTTGTTAACTCTACAATGTAGTATTGGCAACACAACGCAGGGATTTAAGCGTCCGTGGCTAAACTGCAGACAAGGGAAATGTACGTATTTCCAAAAAAGAATGCTGTGTTCGCTTAGCACTAGCCATGCTAGCAGCTAAGGTAATATATCGCTGCACTGCTGTAGAGTAAGATAATGGGAGAAAGAATACTAAAGACAGAACTCCATGAGCTTGAGGTAAAGTAGAGATACCTAAGGTAAAATATCCTTCTTGTAAAAGTAGAAGCTCCTCCCTTTAAACTTCCACTTGAGTAAACGTACTATATTATTTACCTTCAAATGTTCTTCAGTATGGAAAGTATGATGTATATATTTTTTAATACATATTTTTATGGCTCTAGTGTTCTGTTATCATTTCTGGAACAAGACTCCTAATCAGCTCACTTTAGGTGTAGAGACTCTAGTGTCTCTCAGTCCACCAGTCTTCAATAGAAGGTCATCAATTAGCCTGTCACTGATGTCTATTACAATGATCATATGACCAGAACACTGAAAGAGAACAGTTTCCATTAGCTAGAACCAAGCTCTGTCCAACAGGTCAAACCAAGCTCAGAACAAAGTGACCACTGTCCCCTGTTTGGTGGTCTCACTTCACGCTTCATTTACTTGGTGTTACCAGATTTGGGATAATGTAGTGGAGTAAAATCCAACAGAATGGAAATACATCAGTAAAGATAAACCAGCACAGGTTTCTGAGTTAATGTACACCAACACTCTACTGACAGTACACTAACGCATTACACCTACTAAGTTACCGCACACCAACACACTACTTACAGCACACTAACACATTACACTTACTGAGTTACTGTACACCAACACACTACTTACAGTACACTAACACATTACACTTACTGAGTTACCGCACACCAACACACTACTTACAGTACACTAACGCATTACACTTACTGAGTTACTGTACACCCACACACTACTTACAGTACACTAACACATTACACTTACTGAGTTACTGTACACCCACACACTACTTACAGTACACTAACACATTACACTTACTGAGTTACTGTACACCACACACTACTTACAGTACACTAGCACACTACACTTACTGAGTTACTGTACACCGACACACTACTTACAGCACACTAACGCATTCCACTTACTGAGTTACTCTACACCAACACACTACTTACAGCACACTAACACATTACACTTACTGAGTTACTGTACACCAACACACTACTTACAGTACACTAACACATTACACTTACTGAGTTACTGTACACCAACACACTACTTACAGCACACTAACACATTACACCTTACTGAGTTACTGTACACCAACACACTACTTACAGCACACACTAACACATTACACTCTACTGAGTTACTGTACACCACACACTACTTACAGTACACTAACACATTACACTTACTGAGTTACTGTACACCAACACACTACTTACACTACACTAACACATTACACTTACTGAGTTACTGTACACCAACACACTACTTACAGCACACTAACACATTACACTTACTGAGTTACTGTACACCAACACACTACTTACACTACACTAACACATTACACTTATTCAATTACTGTACACCCACACACTACTTACAGTACACTAACATATCACACTTACTGAGTTACTGCACACCAACACACTACTTACAGCACACTAACACATTACACTTACTTATACTTCATCAGTTAGCATCATGCACATTACATGTCTGTATCATCACTGGCTCTAACCATACAGTTGCTAGTAGAACTAATCTGAAGTAGCCTTGCTAGGCGATTTCTGATATACCCCTGGAATGTAGGTGCTGGAGGTACTGCAGCATGTTACACAGTCCTTAGCGTAATGCTAACCATCGCTCTGATCCATTTTGTCCACTGTGTAGCCACACTTGTGTACCAGTGACCCAAAAAGCCATGGTTCTAACTCTTTAATGTCTATAGGTTGTGAAATGTTTGCTCTCCCGGCTGTTGTGTAGGCTATATTACCTGTACCAAGTCTCTTTCCCCTCTAAAAGTACCTGAGTCACTCAAAACAGAATGGAGCTACTGAAAAACTGTATCTCCGAACAGCTCAAAGGTGACACTAGCACTGGCTTGAGTAAGAAGAAGTCAATATGTAAAGCCTACTGTTCAGCCTGCGTCTGTTCTGAGGTGATTAGATCGAGGTTAACCATGGTTCTGACCCCATGTATGGGCCTTGAGATACTGTGAAACTGACAAATTCGATGTACCAAGCGAGTGTGCCACTGATCAATGACCAAAGGGAGCTCTAATGACCAGCGTTTTAGCTTTTTCCTGAGAGAAGCAGGTAGCAGATCAACACCTTTCAGGGCCTGGGCCGTTTCATCAAAGCCACCACGTTGGCTCAGGAGCACACTAATTACGCTGCATGACTAACACCATTCCTCACCTTCAGCAGGTGCAGGTCGGAGCCTGACAACTCCTCCGCACGGCTGCCCTCTAATTGGACGAGATGGGAGCACACCATCCTTTTTTTTCCTCCCGGGGGCTAGTGGGCAGTCTGGGTAATTTGAGGAGCTGGAAAAGTTAGCAAAGATGAGGCTTTGACAGTCTGTTAGAATTTGATGAGCCGGCTGTGCCGAACATGGAGAGCAGGAGGGACACGGCGGGTTTCTAATCAGAGGCGTCCGGCGTGGCCAAGTTCGGAAAGCCAAGCATTATTCATGCAATCACGAGAGGCCCTGCTGGGGTTAGATAATAGGATTAAAGGCAATACGGCTCGGGCTTTTCAGTAAAGGTTAGTGCAGGTGTCGACAAGCTCAATGCTAATGGCCTCCTGCTGCTGCTGCTCAGGTCCTTGTCGCATTTGTGGCTTTGCGGCCACTAATAACCCTCGGTCCATTAGGCAAGAGTGCATTCAGTGTCCAGAGTGAGATGATGCGGGAGGAATTCCTGAATCTCCTGTGGGCAAGTTTCCACCATGGAGGATGTATCCTAATAGTGATAATGTGTTGTAATCTGATAAACTGTCGGTATTTGGCATGGGTGGTCTTGCCATCTGATCTTGCCCTCTAAGTCTATGCCCTGCAGAATTGCATAGCCTATGGTGAAGAAGGAAAGAACACCGCTGCAAAAGCTGTTTGACCAAAAGGGTTTATTCACACCAAGACAATCTGAAGTCAGTCTGGTCTCAACCTGCACTGTAAAAACGCTGTGCCATTCAACCTTAACACTGTATTTGGAAAACGGGTGTTATTATATAAGCACAGCAGATGAACTAAACACTGGGCCAGGGCGAAGAGGACTGGGAACTTACTGTGAAAATCTCAAATATTGTATTATTCAATCTAGTTTTATGTGATATTCCTGTAATTGTATTTATTTATGTATTTATTTATTTATATTCTTTAACTGATGGGTGCCATGGAGATCGGAATGGGGTGGGCGCTCCATTTTAATGATATTAATTATATTAAAATATTAATATTAAGTCAGTTTAATTCATTAAAAGCTTTTAATGCAACATTTGATTACCAAAAAAGCAATGAGCTTCATTCACCAGTATCTTCCAAAGTTGTTTCCTAAATGGGCTCCTAAGGAAAACTGGCAAATAAGAACACACATGTGAATGTCAGAACCCTCGATAAAACTGCTTAAGTGGCTTTTAAGAAGACACTTCTTCTAAGAACGCCACCACTGCCTGTTTAGGATTTTATGGACAAAATTTAAAGACAACTTTTGCCAACGAGTTGAGAGCGAAGTGCATGGTAGAATCTTAATGGCAGAGCCTCTTTTTCCAGACAGAATAAAGTAGCCACTTCATCAGAAAGTTATCAAGTCAACTTTTAACATGAGCACAGTGTGAATAATAAAACAGACACAATCATTATATTACTCTTCTCAATAAGATGCAAAAAAACAAAAACAAAAACAAAAGAAACAATTAGGCATCCATTAGCTCTCACACAACTTCCACCTAATAATAAATGGAGGTGCATCAGCAGACACAAGCTGTGCTTAAAAGCAAATAAATGAAATAAGGCAGAACGGAAAAGAACAAAGGAGGTTAATCTTGATTAAAATGTAACCATTAATGAATCGTGTTCGCACCTCCACCCGCAGGTTCACAGGTCTTTCGACATGGGGCCGCGATGGAGAGTATGCATGTGCATGTTGCTCTTGTGATCTACGGACAGCAACATATTAGCTCCAGTCTCTTTGCGGAGCTGAACGAACGCCCTCGTCTGAGGTTTAGCCTCTCATGGAGTTGCACCCGAGGCTGCTGGAGGAGCCGATGCGGTCCAGCCTTCCCCCAAAGCAGCCAGAGAAGCCCTTGCTCCTCGTGGACAGGAGGAGATCAATGAGGTGTTTCTTCTGTGCCTCGAGGTCTTCTTCAGGACTGGGTTCCTCACCTGGAGGAGCCTGTTCCTCCCTGTTTCTTTCCCAGCCTGGAGCGGCTTGGCTTTGGCTTGGCACCACGTTTCTGTCCTCATAATCCACGGCTCCTTCAGTGCCCTCCTCTGTTGCCAATGCTTCTTCGAACTGCTGCAGCAAACTCTGTGGAGCACAGTGGAGGAGATTTAGAAGTAGTAGTGGTAGAAAGTCAGTGGACTCAGTTATCCTGGTCTTGCATACCTTTTCAAACATATACTAAGCGGCAATGCCTTCCAGGGTTGAAGAGCAGGGACCAGGATCTGGAATCACTAGGCTAAGTGGTTTTATCAGAAGTGGGTTAAAGGGTTTCCATGTTCTGAAGGTTATCTAGAAAGCTGACTGGTTCTTATTTTATTGACTGCTTGTCAATCAAAAAGTTGCCACCAACTACTGGGGATGCATCTTTATTCCTTTATATATACACTGTGTTCTTTGAGCAGGTTCTAGAGCAGGTGAGTTGCTGAGGCCATGGGTGTTCATTTCACATCTATCTTTTGAAAGATGGTTAGGTCACACTGGCATGGAAGACCATAGGTTCTTACGTTTTGGGACTAGACTGTGAGAAACTAGCAATACTACAGAGGACCTTATAACACCCAGCTTGTACCAGATCACTCTCTCTATGTCAGGTCTATACTACACAACAGAATAATGAAATTAATATTAATAGAGAATTAAGCTGATCCTCAAGTAACATGTTTCTTCTCAACCATCCAACAAATCCAGTTCACTTTCCAAAAGCCCCAAGTTGTATTACAGCTTAAAGCATTCCTAGCTCATGCAGGTGCAGCAAGACCAGGAGTGTTGTGGTCAGAGGTGTCTTATCCCTGACTCTTTGGTTCAGCTAAGTTTTTATAAAAAGCTGCAGACGTACCTTAAGTTTGCTGATGCTGTTGGCCGAGTTGTGTCTAGTCAACACATGGGCTTGTACGGCTACCTCGTGACAGAGCAGAACAAGCAGTCCTGCTAGAATAAGTCCTTTAACCATCCTTGGCTTTCTATGGCTCTTGACTCTCGCTCTCTGGCCAGGCTGCGTGCCGGGCTCCTTCTTTTATAGAGACACTCGACTGTCCAGGGCTCATCCTTTCACGAGCGTGTGAAGTGCATTCCAACACCTCAGCTTTGATAAGGCTTCAGGGTAGATTTCCATTTAAGTGGCTGTTTGGTGCTACGTGATGTGCCATGTTGCGACAACCCGTGGCGGGCGGCAGGTCGGATACAAACAGTAGGTGACCTCAGGCGCATTTTATAAAGGCAGAAACGAAGACGTGGCGTGCATCATCAGGCATGCATCCACTACACATACCCTGCATTGTTCCAGCATCACTTGACAACTTATATCTTCAGCCTACACCATGGTAAGACCGTGGGTGTTCCATATTCACACATGGAGGTGGAGAACCGAGGAACCCTTGTCTTGGATATTACAGAAGATTTTATGTAATGAGCTGCGGTGACCTTTAAGGAGACCCAATTATGGCATGTGCCATAAGTAATCTTAGTCTGATATAATGCATATTGCCCAGCAGCCTAAAGCTCTAGCGGAGTCTGTTTGAGTTCTTGGCTCCTTGGGGGGGCAGGAAGGGGGAGGGAAGGTGTTGCAGAAATGGCATGGAGAAGTCGTGATAGGGTCACGGAAGAGATAGGTCATGCAGTGGCCACTGTCAATTATTGCTTCCAAAGGTCCCGGCTTTAAAAGTATGGTTCATCTAAAAATTCTTATATGTCATAAAAATTTATGAGATAATGAATGCAAATCAGGTCGTTTGGCCAGTTGGTCCTCATTAACTACACAGTCATTGTGAGCCAAGTTTTGGGTGAAACCACATAATGTTCACATAATGTTCTAATGATCAGTGAGGAATAGAGCACGCCGTGTCTATTGCTAAACTCTATTTGGGCTCTAGGGAAGCAGACATTCCCTGTAATGGTATGCCAACAGGATCTGGTCATTTTCCCTCAAAGTTTGCTTCCCTCCATCGCTTTTGTGACCTTGATGTTCTCTTGACCCACCCAAAGGGCTGTCAGTCAGACTGACAATCATAATGAAAAAACATTGAGGGCCCTCAAATTAAGGTTGTGTTTGTGTCTGTGTCCCGAGGGGTGACGGACATAATTGAAGTGTCCTATGCAATGGGCTTTTGTCACTCATCCTTCATTTTTTCACTTAATTCTGTTTACCGAATATCGTCCTCTCAATTTAGACTCCAGGTCCAGAGAGTTATGTGGGTGCCTTCTGACAGACAGGCCTATTTTGCAAGGACAGCTTTATTGATGAGCACAGAGAGCCCGTTCCCTAGAAAGCTGAAATATTTGTTAGTAAACAGGCTGGATGTCCTGCGTGTCATTTATTAGTTATAGAAAATGGGCATCTACTGTGCTTATTAGGAGGGTTCAGCTTCCTTCAGCATTATGGAGTTTGTTCGCTCTCCAAGGTGCTGAACTTAAATTACAGTGTTATTCAGTCATGCCTACGGCATTTACATATCTTCACCACCCTCCATAAAAAAAGTTTTTCTCCATTTGTGTTTTTCTCTGTAATCTGAATAAAGCAGATTTACTGTATGTGCTGATTGCTGCACCACTAGAAATGTTCCAGAATAACTTTATTGCATATATGGTTCCATTAAACGCATTTATTCAGCTTTTTAAAACTGTTCTCTGATGTCTACATGGAAGGTATGGGACGCTGATCAGGGTGTAGAGTGTCCAGGTACATTTTTACTTGCCCATTTACACCCTTTGATTTAATCCTAGAATTAAAGTTAGTTTGCCTCTTCTGTTGAGCTTAATAATGTGCTGTTGTTCTCTGGTCTGATTTCCTGGTTTACAGCAAGGCACCACAATGCCACACAAAAGCAACATGCTGAAACAGACAAATTAACCTCCTTGGAAGTACTACCTGGCTAGCTAGCTGTAGCTAACATTTCTATTTCAACATCAACACAAAGTTGTTTTTACCATAAAACTAAGTTGCAGCATACAGCCTGGTGTTGAGGTTGCAATGTTAATAAAGTCGGATTTCAGAGTTAAACGCTGAGTGAACAGAGCAAACTAATAACTCCAGTTTAAAGATTTCCTGGAAGATGTGGGAGCTAAAGTGGGTTTTCTCTATGCCTGCTTGTTTGGCCAATTCCTGGTCCACTATAAGTGGTGCCATAGTTACATTTCGTGGCCTGTTCAGGTGCAGCATAAAGAAGTTGGCAAGTAGGAAGCCAACTTCAGCCTGATTTAAAAATTTACATCAACCATGTCCATTGACAGTTTGGTTCATTGGAAAGAGTATTAAAAACAATACAATAGTTTTCATCACAGAGTTCCCCATTTTTATGGTTGCACATTGCAAGGCAACTATACTGTTATTTGATTTTTCATCGCAGACTAATTCGTCCCGCAGCTTTTGAGATATCGACTCCGTTCCATCTCCAGATTGTCTGGTATGATACGCTGATGTGGGCTTGTATACAGCTTTTTGATCGGATGCATGGACTCTGAGTAGGAAGGAAATTTTTCGGAATTTTTTTCCCATAGAGAATGAATAAGATCAAAAAACACGTGCCTATCTAACCTGCTTCCGCTTGACCTAGAGACACCAAATCAGATACACTAGCTCGGGGCACAGCCCCGAGCAGGAATACACTGTTTGATTGACCTGCACTCGTTCGTTTCTCCTTTTTGTTTCGCATCCCTCATTCCTCCCTAAGAGTCCCAGTCATTTTGGGACCCCTCTAAAGCCTGCTGTTTTGTTCGACCTAGAGGCGCGAAACTTCACATACGCACTAAGGGCAGTTTCCCGGCACTAATCCACAGCCATACTGACCCACACTCCTCTATCTGTCATTTATTCATCCCTCATTCCTCCAGTCCCAGTCATTTTTGACCCAAACCAAGCAGTAATGCTTTTGTTCACCCGAGAGCTACCAAACTTCACGTACTCACTAAAGGCAGGTCCCCAAACCGCTAAAGACCAGGCCCTTGTGAGTGCTTGTGTCCATAGACCCAGATAGATACAGTTTTGTTTGTACAGCTCCAATTCCAAAAAAGTTGTGAAGCTATGTAAAATGTAAATAAATGTAAATAAAAACAGAATGCAATAATATGAAATCACAGACCTTTTCACAATACAGCGTAGAACACATATCAATGTTGAAAGTGAGGCATTTTACCTTCAATTTCATAAAAATTATTAATTAATTTGGAACTTGATGGCAGCAACACATCTCAAAGTTGTATTGGGGAAACAAAAGGCTAGAAATGCAAGTGCTACAAATTAAAAACAGCTGGAGGAGCAATTTGCAACTAAGGGACATGACTTAGAACCTTGTATAAAAAGAGGATTTTAGTAAGCCAGAGCAGAGATTCCCCAGTCGGCTTAAAAACTCTGTGGAACAATTTCAGAAAAGTGTTGCTCAACATAAAATAGACTTTTGTAGAGAATAGACTCAGAGAATCTGGAAAAACCCCTGTGCACAAGGCACAAGGCCGACAATCAATATTGGATGCTCATGATCTTCGGGCCCTCAGGTGGCACTGCTTTAAAAACAGGCATGGTTCTGTACTGAAAATCACTGCATGGCCTCAGGAACACTTTCAGATATCACTGTCTGTGAACACAGTTCTCAGTGCAATCCACAAATGCAGTTAAATTGCTGTATCAAGCCATACATCAGCACGATCCAGACACAATGCCAGGCCAATGTTCATTTAAAATGGACTGAGGCCAAATGGATAACTGTTCTATGATCAGATGAATCAAAATTTGCAAAAATGTCCTGTCGGCTCAAAAGGAGAGGGACCATCCAGCTTCTTATCAGCGTACAGTTCAAAAGCCTGTTCAAAATCTCTGGTGATACGGGGTGGCATTAGACCCTACAGCATGGGCATTTAACACATCTGGAAATGCACTACATCAATGCTGAACAGGGAACTCGTTCAGGAAAGACATTGCATATTTTAGCAAAACAATGCTAAACCACATACTGCATCCATCACAACAGCATGGCTTTGCAGAAGAAGTGTCCGGGTGCTCAACTGGTCTGCCTGCAGTAGAAAACTTTTGGTGGATCATGAAATGAAAAATTCACAGCTAAAATCCTGCATCAGACAAGACTAGGTCAACATTCCTTTCCTAAAACTCCAACCACTGATTTTCTACCATTGCTACACAATGGTAGACATGGCGCTGTCGCAACTTTTTATGATGCGTTGCTGTCATCATGTTCTAAATAAGTTAATAATTTGAATGAAATGTAAAATGTGTCTTACTTTCAACATCTGGCATGTGTTCAATGTTCTATTCTCAATACAGTATATACGACAGGAAACATTCATTAATATGAAAGAGTTGATACAAAAGAAATGTCAAAAAGATTTATTGAACGTTTGCATTACAGTATTACAATATTAGATATACAATACATTTGAAGTAACATTAAATTAAGGTCATATATAAATAGAAATGTAAATGTAGACGGTTCAATAAATATTCCAATAAATATAAATGCACAATTAAAAGTTCATTTGGCATTAATTGCAGACAACTATATCGAAGTTCCTCTTAAGACTTCATTTCCTCTTTGGATCTGAAAAAAAGTAAGGAATAGAAGGTTGGTGAGAAATAGAGCAATGGGAAGTGCGGCTTAGCTCAGCCGTTACTGCTTATTTCAATGGTAATGAAGACCTCCATGTCAAACTGTGTGTCTGAAACCAATGTGCTAGTCAAATAGAGTGGCCTTGAGTGGCCTAACTTTAAGAAACTCACTGTTGCGTCCAATCGTATTGCATCCCAGAGTGGACATGGAACCGATCCTGTCCAATCGGCGCCCAAAACAGGCAGAGTATTTCTTGGAGCCGGAGTCAAATCTCACGTTCTTCAGGTCTCGGGCTGAGAGGTAATCTCTCGGATCCACCTGGGGCTGGAGATGCTCTTCTACTTCTGAAACTACAGCGTCCTCCAGCTTTGGCACCTCGGGCAGCAGTGGCTGATCTTGCACTGGAACTGGAACAACCTCTTCAAGATGAGCCAGTAGAAGCTGCAAAGTGTCAAAGACAGCAGTAAGATCTACAGGCTTTTGAGGCATTACCTGCTGAATACCTCATGCTAGAAAGCCAATACATTAAACTTACCTTTAAGACATCCATGTCTTCATGAGTGAAGGCCCCATTTTGCAGTGGGAGTGCGTTCAGAAGCTGGGCGCTTAGGAGCAAAAGAAAGCAAGCGGAAGGAATGTAGGATGGATGCATGTCTTCTTGGTTCCTTTAGGAAAAGATGCTATTGGAGTCTTTTTTTTTTCGCTGTGTCCGTTGTGTGTTTGACCCTGAGTGAGCAGTGGAGCTCTTTTATACTTTAAGTTCCGACACGCAGAGTTATGTGAGGAATTGCCTGCTGCATGCCAACACCTACTCTGATAAAGCAAGCTGTCGGAAATAAGTCCTTTTAAAGCTTCATCATGGTAGATATGGGCCATATGACATCATCCCCGGGGCTTTGTTTAGAACCAAGCTCGGGAATGCGTGCTTGTGCTTCCGTGAAAATTACACATCATATGCTGACTCTTATGATGGAGAGTTGTACTCCTCCCTCATTCAGGCCCATCATTAATGTGTTGCTATTGACCTTGCTAAATATGGCCATCATTGGGTAATTCTTAGTCCATATAGGTGGCTTTATAGCTCATAATGTGTCATTTTAAACCCTAAAGGTGCCATAAAGGGTTCATTAGAGCTTTTTGCCACTTTGGCCTTGATTTGGATGGGTCTTTAAAGAACCTTAATATTAGGTACGCCTGAATAGCAATGCTCCTACTATACAGAGCTGTGTTAAAAGAGATGCCCTCTTTAACAGTATAGGTAACAAGTAGCTGGGAGGTGCTAATACAAAGCACTATGTATTTATATGGGGTTAAAATACTTCCAAAGCAGTAAAAAATAAACTACCCTGAAATGGTCAAATGGTTCTATTAACTAGTAACTGTGAGGCACAAATTTCACAGTAGTGTGTAAAAATTATTTATTTATTTTTATATTATTTAACAATTTTTTCTAAACAGATCACAAACAGTTGTTTATGGTATGTGTCTGTTTATTACCTATAAACATAACTGGACTGTAAGGAAAAGCTATTCATTCCTGTTATGGCCTTTTCTGTTAACTTCTCTATAAAAGTACCTGGTACCTGGAACTGTTTCTGATGTGATCATGACATCACAGTAAAAATAATGATGTCCTTTATCTACTTAATACCTAGAACCTTTTAGACACTTCAGTGTGATTTCGTTGCTTCTTAGAACTATTTTACCCTAAATATTTTACAGTACTTTGGGGTGTGCACCCTTAGTATTTCAGTGTAATGTAGTTAGATTGTCATAGACCCTTATTATCCAAAACAGTTTTCAAGTACTTTGGAGTTGGTACCTCACACATACATGCGTAATACCTACATCTCAGGGACCTGGAAAATAAATCACTGCTGAAGGTTTGTAAGCATACAGTATGTGTAGTATCAAAAAGATTCTTCATTTGATCAGTCTATCCGTCTAGTACAGTGCCAGAGTACCACTTAGCACTCGAGGGGCCTATTAATTAGAGGTTACATGGAATCTAATGGATGTTAAATGGACATCCGCAAGGCATTGGTGTAAAGTGCTGTTCATTATTTATATGAATGATAACACATGTGTATTTGAGATTCTGCAACCATGGCCAAAGTCAGTTCATGAAGGTGGAGCAAAAGCCCTTCACGTAATGAACAGAACGCAATTTTTACAGAAGTTAGTGTGGGCACCAACAATATGTGATCCCTTCTGCCCCCAGGCAGCATCTCTCTCTCTCTCTCTTTCTCTCTTGCTCTCTCACTCTCTATAAATAAACTACACTGATATATATATATAGTATATACAGTAAACAAGACCTATATATTTTTTATATGTTAGTCTACAGAAACACTTTCTATGCAGGACAAGTATTTTATTTATTATTGTTATTCACACCAACAGAAATCATCCGGGCTAATTCATGGGGGATAAACCGCTTCATTCAACCTTTATACACACATTCATTTCCAAAGAATGTTTTTTCACAATTGTGCATATAAACAATAACATAATTCATGAACAAAAATGATTTTGTCTCTCAGTATTTTTTCTTTGACTGTACGTGTGTGTGTGTGTGTATATGTGTGTGTGTGTGTATATGTGTGTGTGTGTGTACATTGTAAATAAATGTTCATCTGTCTTTACAAAGACCTACTCTTTAACTTACTCTGAGATATTTTTGTTAGGTCCACTGGACTCCTTCACATTTATCCCCGCTTTGTGAAGTTGGCTGCAGCATGCTGCTCGGTTCTCTGTTTAGCTTTGGGGTTATACTGTTTCTAAGCAGTCCTGCATTTGTTCTGTGGGGTACTTGGTACTTGAGCAGCTTTTCTTTTCTTGCTATGTGTGCTTTTACTCTTGTCATCACTTTATTACAGTAAGGTGTGAGGCGACTGTACTCACCTGTAATACAAAAAACCCTACTCATCTGCAGCTGTGGGTCTCTGAAAGCAGTACATTTTATCATTCTCATGTGTGATTCTATTTTATCACGTTTATTTGAGAGAAAAGTGGGAAAGTATGACAAATTTCATCTCTGTTGTAGAAAATCCTATGTCTCCAAATGGTCATATCTTTCTGAAAACGTATAATGCACATTAATGTAATATGATTTCTGTTTGTCCACGTTTGTCCATTCATCACACAGCCTTGCCCTATAATATGAGGCAGCTAGCATTTAAAGGACTGTCTGTTATGAGAGTAAAAAAAATTAGTGTAGATCCATAAACTGGGTGTCAGGGGACTGCACTACCTCAGAGGTATTTTTGCTGGGGGATAGGGCTGGTTGTATCGATACCTAAATATCAATATACCTAGCATTTACTTTACGAATCAATTCTGGTGCAAAAATATTGATATCATTTGTTTAGTAATTTAGCAGAATTAAATGTCACACATACAGTTTTGTTCGCATTTACCGTTGTTGAAAATCACATACTTTAAAGCACTGGAATCATTATTGGGATGCTGGCTTTAGCATTACCTCACTGTAAAAAGTGTTTTGCCGATCCAACCTGAAAAAAATGCCCTAATATATTAGGAGCAAATGAATTAGGCTTATTCAACCTAACAAAAGTACTTTGAAAAAAATGATTCCTTTTATTTAAAGTCTTTTCTGGAGTTGAGTAAAAACTATTCAGTTGCTTGTAACAAATTAAAGTACATTTTTTTTCAGTTGTACTTTTTACAGTGTTGGAATCACATTGGGAAATCAGTGGTACCGCCCATGCGTACTTCTGTTTAAGTTCGGGCTTACCTTTCACTGGCCCAAGCACTGAAGTGACCCAGGCTCTATATAGGCCTTACAATCTACATGGGGAATTTCATATGTGAAGTTCACGATTAAATTCTCCATGTGTATTGCTGTAGCCTAGCATCTTCCAATTCTCCCAAAGAGTAATATATATAAATATATCTATATCTATATAGCTATTATTTTCTAATCGATCTATTTATGAAGTTTTCTTTGTAATTCACCATGTGTATTACTGTAGCCTAACACTTAGCAGTTCTGTGAAAGAATCACTTTTATATGTGTTATAGACGGGAGATCAGAAAGGCCTTGACCCTTGATCTCTTTGGGCCTTTACTGTAATATCTATATTTATACCCATTCCGTTTAATACCTGCCCTCAAAACTGCCCCTCATTGCCATAGCCATCCGTTCAGACTAATGCAGGGATTAAGGAGATTCACACCAGCTCGTCACATTTATTATGCAAAATATTTATTTGGCCTCCACATACAGCCTATATCATATACATACACTCTATAACATGAACAGATCTGGACAAGAAATAAATAGGTACATTGATGAAACAGTATAAAGCAGCAGATAGACAATAGGATTACAAAAAAAACAGATATTTACAATTCTACACAGTTGCCACTCAATAAATAATACTCAGACAACAGATCATACACTGAAAGAAGTGCATTTAATTTACCCGCTTCAAAATATAACATCAGCAGTCGCCCCCTCAGTTAGCCCCTGTTTCTCATCTATTGAAGTAGTTTATGTGTGTTGAATACACATTTTTGAAGCAAGTAAATTCAAAGCAGGATTTTTTTTCCACTGTGCTTTGAATACACATCCACTGTAAACTCCAGAGTTAATAGATTGAAAACAAAACAAACAAACAAAAAGGTTTAAAAACCATACAAAAAAATACAAATAAAAAGAAGATATGCCCTGCTCGAAGAGTTTCAAGTAAGAAGGGTCTCAGTGCCCCCTATTCCAGTAGCCACAGAGCCTGCAAGAAAGAAAACAGCTTTACAGGACAAAGAAACAGACGTTTAAAGATGAACAGATGGTTAAACTGTTTATTCCACTTCCTCCATGCACCCTCTTTATTTGCTCTGTGAGCTGCAGCCCCCGTTTTACCTGGCGCTCAGCAGCCCAGACCGCTAAAGGAGCCGATGCGCTCGAGCCTGACCCCGAAGCAGCTGCGCAGTCCGCCCTTCTTAAAGCGGCTCCACGAGCGCTTGGACACGGCCAGCAGGTCTCCCAGCACGCGCTCCAGCGCGCTGTCAGTGGCGGAATCCTCCGGGCTCGAACCCCTGTGCTGCTCCATGCTCGCGTCTTCAGTGCCCAGATAAGGCGCGTTGGCCTCCTGCTCTTCCTCCAGAAGCTCTTTAATGGTCTGGTGGGTGAAAGTTAGTCGCTATTAGTAACGACACTTGCTTGCAATTATTTATGGCCATTGTTAACTTCTAGTGCGCCAATGTGGAATTGAGCCGTTACGCGCTATATGTAACAATATGCTTATATCCCTATACAGCTTAGCCAGTAATGCAACGTGGCGTCTGTAAACTCCAATGAAAGGAGTAATATAAAAACCCGATTAAATATCAGCTGCAAACTGCAGTGTCTTTATTGCCTGTGTTTTACCCGCCTTATAAGTATGTTTATAAGTCAAGTGCCACTTATTTCTAGCCCTCAATGGAACATTTCTGTAAATGCAAACTATATATATACATAAATATAAATCGGATGCTTAGCGGCTGTTGGTGCAAGCGCACAAACGTAGGAGCGCTTTGGAATGGACTTGCGTAAAAGCCGCTTCCACGCGAACAAGACAGATTCCTTCAACACCGTCGCCAAAAGCGAGTAAGCGAAAAGCTCAGTGATGCTGATGGGATGTAGTTGCTTCGTGTGGAAGCCGCACACGCGCTGAATGAGTTCAATTCAAAGGCTAGTTGATTTGTTTAGCCGTGCGTAAAAATGAACTCACCTGGAGACCGGAGAGCGGTTTGGCACCGGCCAGGTTGAGCAGCAGCAGCGAGCACAGGCAGAGAACGGAGACGCTGGAAAGCATGGTGGGTGGGTTAGGGGTGTGTGTATGAGCGAGTGAGTAAGTGAGTGAGTGAGTGTGAATGTGCTGGCTGGCTGGTTTGGCCCAGTGGTGCTAGCGCGCTCCCTCGCCCTTCAGCTGTCCCACCTGGTGCGCTCTTATAGGCGCATTGCTTTCGTCACGGCTCCTGCCTGAAGAAACGACAGGCACAAGGGAGGAGGGAGCGAGCAGAACACCCCCTCCCACTCACTAAAAGTCGTACAGGCTCAACAGCAGGTTGGGGCTGGGGGAGGATCGTTGGACAGGTAACCCGCCCCTACACGACATTGTGATGGAGGGGGGGTTCACAAATCAAACCAGTCTGATCCAGCTCTCGACAGGTGGTGAAGAATCCATGATTCGGTTCTGAACATGGCAGATTTAGCTTAATATGACATGTGACATTGCTCATATGGACTGGATGATGGAGACAGGGCTTGTTAATATGTGATACTAAAGGGACACTCCAGCATTTTTAAGCCTACCCTGTATTGTAGCACACAATTAACTATATTATAACACAGTAACTGTAGCACATTTCCATATACTAGCGCATAAACTGTTAACCCAACACTCTTAGTTAGAACAGAAGTCAGTGGGCAGGTGCCTCAGTAGAACAGGCACAGATAAATGGTAATCTGTGCACTGCAGACCGAAATGATGAGAGTATTCCAATCCCGAAGTGAGTAGAGGTCACTGTGCAATGACACCTTGCTCTGTGTCATAATGTTTAAGAGAACAGTACAGGAGAAAAGCTCAGGCTCTTTCAAACAGGACTGAGGAATGCTCATGAATGGGACTGTGGGACATTTTCCATGCTGACAGCCCTGGATACACAAACTGACAGCTGGAACATTGCATAGTTTGTTTTGTGCTGGGTGTCAACACTGGAGTTTCCGTTTGACTCATCAGTGCAGGAAGTTTAGCGTGATTTGAAAAATTCCACTGGGATAGAAATGTAGGAGTTTTGCACATGCAAGGGAATAAGTGACCAACACCACTTTAAGGTCTCAATGTTTATGTAAGTGTTATATCAAACCTCCAGCATGAATGAAAAACCTCAGCATTATAACCACTGATCAGACCTGTCTGAGCACTGTGTGGGCGTGGCTAGTGAGTAACTTGATTGAAAGCTTTCTGTCCAACACTCCTAGCTGGCTCCGCCCCTCACACAGAACCTAAATTATTATCCAGTTTTTATGTGCTGCTACCGGGACGAAAAAAAAAGACACAGACAAACAGATGTGCAGACAGACAGATGGATGAACGAAGCAATGCATGAAGGACTGAATGAACAGATATGCAGATGGACAGATAAACAGGTGGAAAGACTAACAAACAGACAATGGAACAATATTGGTGTATAGATAAAGCGATGAACTGGCGACAGGCAGCTAAAATCAGGATGTCTAGCTTGCTAGCTTTTGGTTACTCTGAGTTAGCTCGATAAGTTTCTGTGACTCTGAAATTGTTTTGTGTGGGTGGAGAAAGAGAGGTCAGCCTTGTGATTGGTCCGGAAATGCTTACAGTAAGCATTACCCGAGATGAACACCATCAGAGATAAGTAATATGGTGGAGTACAGCAATTATATAATATTTATTAGGCTGTGAGGTATTAATAGAACATGCTTTGTACATGTATGTTGTGGTCCAGGTGAACAAGATTAACTTAACAGAGATTTAGGATCCCTGGGGCTTTAAAATTCATGAACATTCAGTGCTTTGCTGCTCATGCCAAACGCATTAGCCTCAGTGGAGTGCACACAAAGCCATCATGAATTAAATAAAAGCTCATTAATATTGATATTATTACTGACATGATCATTTTACCTTTGCACTGGTTTTGTGCCCTAGTTCAAACAACACGATCTGCCAGAATCTGATTTGCTTTCAATAAAATAGCAACCTTCTTCAAATATATGTCATGAAGTATGACGTTAGGAAGTGGCATCATCCATATGGGCATTGTCATTAGATTCATGCCAGACATCAAAAGGCACATACTAGAAATATATGCCGCCTCCAAAACCACATAGTCAGAAGTAAATGAAAAGTAATACACCACCATTAGAACTCCTGGTTTAGGAGGCTGTGTGTAGTATAGCAGTATAGGATTTTGGATGTAGCCATATACTGAATAGGCCTATAACTTGCTGTGATAATGGGGTCTTTTGTGCCATGTATATAAAGAGGGCAGCTCATTATGTACTTCGTTCATTGGTGCCATGGCAGCCATTATGTGCTGACCTGTTGATGATCTGCAGCACTGAGAGAATTAAACCTGCTCTACAGCTCTGTCTTAAAGGAACAGATCAGCCCAAAATCTACCCAAATTTCCCACTTTACCTTTAATACGCTCCATTAATCTTGTTAATGGTTTCTAAGGTTAGCTTCTTTGGTCTTGCAGTGCTAACATGTAGTGAAGTGCTTACCTTACCAATAGACACTTTTCACACATCTGGATACGTCACAGCAGCGGTGGCATTAACAGATGGAAGTTCTTGCATGTTTCAAAATGTATCGAGACAATTTTCCATTGAAGCTGGTAAAGCAGTTTACTTTTCAGAGAGGAGAAAGCTTGACCACAGCTACAAGCCTGTCTCTAGTGTTGCTTTTTGTTTAAACGGGTGGCAGTGGTGAAAATGGTTCAGCCATCGTTGCATTTATTCTTCCTTTCATTGGCTACCTGTACTTAAATGATCTAACCAGGATTGACAAGAAGTTACAAAATGCCTTTGGGACAGTCTACACCTTCATCCTCTCATGTAGGACTGATTAGACTCAACGCTACAGTGACTCACCATTGCCTCTTTAGGTACAAGTGACAAGGACAAAGCAAGCTTAGCATGCTAATATAGTAGATATCTCTCCAAGACAACACAGTACATAGGTGTCTTCAATTCATCAATCGTTATCTCTCCAATTTCTGTGTATAATTTTAGTTCCTTTTGGAAAGCTTAAAAAAATCTTACCAATTTCATATTTAAGGACCTCATAAACATTCCTGAATGAAAAGTTATCTCCTAGTGTTGTGCAGGTTGAGAGTTTAAGTTAATGTAGTCAGTTATAGCTCATTGTTCAGTTATACCTCATTCAGTCAGAAGTTATGTCATAAAACATGTGAGGTGTCTAATGTTGTAAATGTCCTGATTAGTGCTAATATGTATTTGCTTCACTGGTTGAGCAGTAATGTCATGAACGCTAATGTTTACTGTAGAAAAGCACCAAAAAATAGGCCAGAAAATGACCTACCGCCAGACTCGCCACACAGAACCCGTGCAAGCAGTCCACACAGAGCTCACCCGCCTACCTTGGGTTACATCACATTCACTCTCCCATTCACGGACAGCTTCTTAACCTTTCAACTAAACCTGCATCGCTCATCCATGCAGCGTTCAACCACGGGTGAAACACAAGGTAAACACCTTGTAAGAGATGTGAAGGTGTGTAAATCCCCTACCATTGCTATAAATATAAAAAATATAAATATGCCACCATTACTATACCATTACTATATTGGCTCCTGCGATTCAGAACTGCCTCATTCATCACACACTTGCCTCAAACTGTCATCAAACGATCAAAAATCCTCAACAGTCTTGCTTCCTTGGTTTCTCACACTGTAGATTAGGTTCTTGACAACCTTTATTAAAGGTGGGAGCTTTGTTTAAACAGTGTACAGAGATAAATCTTTATTCACTGGTTTCTGAATTAACACCAGTGCTAAGCACAATTACATGAATATATATATTTTAATGGAAATAAATAAAGAGACATTGCTTTCCATATAGTTTGGACCATTTCTATAGGTTGGTCATCATGAATTTTTGACTTAACATAAAGGGCAAGGGATATTTTCAAATTACACACATTGATAAAAGAGTAGTTGCACCCAGAAGGAAGTGTTGAATTAAGATAAAGGTTACCAGGAACAATAAAGGATAATAACTATAGACTGATATGGTCAATATTTACTGAGGTACACATACAGAAGTAGGGTCTCTCAGTATGGCACTGGGCTGCCATATTTGCTAATGCAACAAGCCAGACATCTCGCAATGGAGTTATAGAGATTCCGAATGGTACCTAATCGATCCTCATGCAGCTTGAATATTCTCACACAGCTCCTGCAGATTGTGCAGTAGGCATGGAGGTGGAGTGACACCAGGCCTTCTGGACATGTGACGCATGACAACAAACCATTCATCTTGGTGCTGACCATGATGCTCCACCCACAAAAGTCACATCAGTCAGTGAGTTACAGCTCATGAATCATTCTTGAATCATTTACATGCTTGATGATGTCAAACCTACCCACCAAGTTTCATTCCTGTTATCTGTTAACTATTTGTGCAGCTACTCTTCTGATGATGAATTTATTCAAAATGGAGATACGGTTTTGTTATTATTACCTGATCTCCATCTGGGATGAGGTGTAAATTCCATCTGGCATAAGGAGAATAACTATTGCTTTAACCTGCGGTTACCTCTTCTTATCAATCTGTCTGTGTGTCCGACATATTCTCCGTGGGCTACCCTGTCTCTATTTCAAGCTCCCACATTTCACCTGGGCAGCTCCGCCCTCCCACCCAGCACAGATCACTGAGCACGGCTCTTTCCGTGATTAAGAGCCATAGAGCTAATTAAGATTTTTAATGGCAGGCCATGCCAGAGTCTGTTCCACATGTCCTTTATCTGAAGGACAGATCATTTGAAATGTCACACACTGAGGTGGCCAAGCAAAGCTTTCGGTAAGGCCTCAACATCACTGGAGGGTTTTCATAAGTGCCGATCTTCACTTCAATCATTCAGAAAAGAGAACACAACAGCATTTGTTTCAGTACTTTGTGCATTAGTCTTAGCCTAAGGCAATAAGTGCAATCAATGAAACACAGCTCTTTGAAGGTTTTAGATTTTATGTAATGATCATAATGTTGAGCACAAGGATAGGCTTCGGAGTGTTTCACTCACTGTAGATGCCAACAGCCACTAAAGGCCTAATCAGTCCCTGTCTGCCTCCATAATGCTAGCTCCAGTTCAGTGCTAGCAGGAGACCATCGCTCATGCCAGCTCTTTCGGAGTGCCTCCCTCACGCAGGATGGCGCTGGGCCTCAGGCCATGAGAGCTGGGTCTCTTATGCTTTCCCTAGCGTCACAACTGAAAAAGCCAGCAGGAATGTTAAAGGGATTGGGGACATTCATCTTCCAGGATCATTTTTATTCTGCCTCCTGCGTTCTTCTCTTGAGACACAAGCTGGATTTCTTTTTTTAGCCTCTCTTTGGTGCTTGCTCTTTGCATGATTTAGCACATCACTTTCGTTATATCAACTGTTAATTGTTCACGGAGACAAAAACATGATTTGACTAATGGATGGATTGCAGCTGAGTGGATAGCACCAAGCATGCAAGGTTACTGATTGAGGCAAAGGCAGACAGCATTGCATACAGTCATAGTTTGGTTTATCTAATCAGACTGTCCCCAAACATGGCAAATCGGTCAAGACATGTTTAGTCCCTGCTAGAAAAAACAGATAACCAGCAAAACCAGCATATTTTGTGTTTGGGATTCTGGGTAACCAGTTAAACCAACAGCAGACCAGCACTACAGCAGCATAAACCAGCTTTGGCCAGCATTGGATTTATCTTGGTATTCAGCAGGGCTGTCCAAAGGTGAACCCTGACTGGTGAAACATGTAATGGGAATTGGCTTAATGGGTTAGAGACACTAGTTTCCTATAGGACTCCTTTCAATCACATTTGGAAACCATCAAAAGCTTCTGGCATTAACCACAGAACACATGTTAACACTGTGATATCAGCCTTTCAGCAAAACACAAAATATCTTTTGTGATCATTTCACACCACCAGAAACCAACAAACCTTTAATGCTTTCTATGGGTAGTTTCATCAGGGTAGTAGATTGACATTTACGTCACCACTGATTGATCCATGGAGCGATAAACAGTGAGCTACAGATCTAATTCAACTTTTTTGTAGGAATAATGCTGCATTCAGGTGGTCATTTGAAGGCTGTATGTGCCAGATGCATAACTAGTAAATATTACTAATAAATGCACATATAATAGAAGCACTCGTCCACTTGCCTGTCTGGTTCATATTCCAGGTTTAGTTTTTTAATTATTTAAACGGTGGCTCTATAATGTGTATCACATCTCATAAACTCATGCATCATCTAAAATACCAGTTGTAAATGCTCCATGCTTCAATGCTCCAAAAGTTCCACTGACCATTTATCAGCCCTGCAGGATCAAACTGCCAGCCCAAATCAGATTTCTGGCATATCTCGATTGGTTTGTGATAATCTGGACAGCCAAATAATCTATGAAATGCATTTTTTGCAAATCAGAGCACATTTGGAGGAAGTTTAAAATGAAATTCCAACTTCATTTTCACAGATGTGTCTCAGTCTGTGGATGTCAAATACAAAGTGATGGAATTTGCTATGTGGTCACTGACACCTATGTGGCCACAGCAACCTGTTCATCTCATTTGGGCATGTCCGGACATATAAACCCAATCTCACCCCTTACAAACAACAGTGCGGACAGCGGTCACCTGAAGAGATCTGTTCAGATCTGCCTGCTTTCTAAATGCATCCTTAATTTCTGACACCACTCGAATGCAGTATTTGCCTACAGCAGCCGTATGACAGTATGCCAGTATGCCGGTGTAACATTGAAGGCCTAAAAGTGAGGGGGTTTTAGACATATTCTTTATAATTAACAAAACATTTCCATTTATTTCATACATCATGTTTTATTACTGAACATGTTAACTATTTTAGGAATTATGAGTCTTATCAGTCAGTGTACCCTATAAGTACCCTTTAGTTTTGCGCTGGAGCTTGGAAGGCTAATTGCTAGAACGTAACAGCACAGAGCAATGTGTAAATCATTTCATAGGACTGTTGTCGATGAGTAACCTCGGATCAATTTGTTTATGTGGTGTCTGGGACAGATATTCAGTTTCGAGATAGTTGTTACTACTGTTCCACCTAATCAAATATGTCTTGACTGGCTATATTTGGGTGAAGCAACAACTATAGAAATTAGATTGTTCACTAGTTACTATTCCATTACTCACGCCTGTTCGTCAGGTTGACTGTGTGTTATGTATAATCTCCACAGATTACCTTGTACCTATTTCATAGTACCATGTTTTAAAACCCCATTAAACAGCTAAACTGCATAGCTAAGCATTAGCAGCTCTTTTGAAGCTTGTCCATACTTTTGTCCATTTCAATACTCCTCACGTTACAGGGGTAAAGATGCTCTAAAGCTCCTTCTCCTGTTAGTTCTGTCTTTCTCTCCCCATCCGAGATCGGCCTGAGGAGGCTGGGGTCTGCCCTTGAGTCTGGTTCCTCTCGAGGTTTCTTCTTTACTCAAGGGAGTTTTTCCTCGCCACTGTTGCCTCTGGCTTGTTCAAGGTGGGATTGGACCCACCCCTCATCCTCCTATGTCTGTACATTAACTCAGTGTTCTTCTTATTATAACAAACTGATTTTCTGTGAAGTTGCTTTGAGACGTTAGTTGTAAAAAGCGCTATACAAATAAATATTGATTGAAATATTGATTGATAAAGAACATATCGTCGCTGTCCAAAGAAAAACAGGTATCTCCAAAATGGCAGCTTTACAAGAGAGGCCAAAAACCACATTTAATTTGAATGGAAGTCAATGGAACCGGACGTTTTCCCCAGCAATTTTGGGCCGTTTCTGTCTATCCGTTCTTCATGAACTTTCCTTACAGTGTAAACAGCAGCCCATGTGATCAAATGAGTCATTAAAGTAAAAATCAACAAAAATGGAGATACATGTTTTTCACTGGACAGCGACGATATTTACTCATTGTTCTCACTGAGCACTGATGAGCCTAAGCTTTTCAACCCCCTGTTCACTGATTGCACCTGTGCCTAGTCACGGTCAGGGTGTATATTTAGCCAGTATTGGCTGGTTTTGTTTATGTCTTTATGCATTTCTGAGCTCTATTTTCATGTTTCTCATGTTCTCTTATTAGTTCTTTGTGTCACCTGTGTTGACCTGTTTCTTGACCGTTCTTTTGGCCTCTTGGTCTTGATTATGGATTAAGGAGATGGATATGATTTCTCTTCTACTTCTTGTGCTCTGCCTGCTGTTCACAATCACAAATCTTAGCTCCAACAACTTTGAGGCACGGTTTTAATTAAAAGAGCCTTAAGAACCTTGAGTTTTTGTTTTTCCTTAAAGTTCAGAATTCTACCATTCTATTCATTCATCACTTTATTCATTTAAACATTATTAAGTCATTTAATGTACAATGATGTTTGGACAAGCTGTCCAGAGCTTAATCAGCAGATGACGGTGATTCATCTAATTGCTGAATGATAATTTAACATAGGTTAAAAAAGAAAGAAAAAGGCTTGGATGCAGCTTTTAATGAGCTTCTACCATTTGTAAACGTGTTCAAATCTAGTCAGTCTGACTGAGAAACTAAAAACAGGATCCACTTTATCAGGAACATTGTACTTCCACTCACTTACCTCTTAAGTCCACCTTTCTTGATCTGTTGTCATGAACTCAAGAACTCAAGAAAGTTACAGTCTTCTACTTAGCAGTTTCTGTTCTATAACTACTATTGACCAGATATTATTATGTATCAGGCTGGAGTGTCACTGATAAGTGAAAAATCCAGTGGTAGGAAACTAACCATTGCTCCCATATTTTGGTTAAAATACCAATGAGTCTTTTTAAAACTTTGGAGTTTGGGTGCAGTAAATAGGATGCATGGATTTGGTCATGGCCAAGTCTGTTCAACAGTTGCCAAATACCACTCGTATCAAGTCATATTAATGCTTATTCGGCTTTTTTGTCACACTAGGTAAATTAGGTTGAAATTCTGCAAGATACATATGAACTTAATAAAGACTCCAGTGTGTCTGTTATAAAGTTTCCTTGACAAATGCAAGCGAAAACAGATTACAATGAAAACAATGTAGCATTTTAATGCTTACCAAATATAACGTCTGGGAGCCACTGGGAGCCTTTTACCACCACGGAGCTCCTGGCTGTCCTGCACTGTGGAAGCTTGGCCTGCGCCTGCGCCTGCTGACCCATCTTATGAACCACCAACATAATTACTTTCTAGTGCTGTCCTGTATCTGGTGTTGACCCGAGGAGGATGGGTTCCCCCTTTGAGTCTTGGTTCCTCTTGAGGTTTCTTCCTTCCTATCTAAGGGAGTTTTCCTTGCCCCTGTCGCCCTCGGCTTGCTCACTGGGGGCTCGAATACCAGATTCTTTGTAAAGATTCTTTGTAAAGCTGCTTTGTGACAACATCTATTGTAAAAAGCACTACAAAAATAAATGTTGATTGATTGATTGATTGAACATTGTTACTGCAGAGTTTCGAAATTTCTAAAGCTAAAAGTAAAAAATTACTAAAGGTAAATTATTGACCAACTGTATTTGCATTCATTGTTTCTGAATATAGACTTTGTCAGTGATACACGTCTAGATATCTTTTCTATAATGTCTTCTTGATTTGATGTTGTGTTGTTTTGCTTTACCACTGCAAGAATTCTGTGGCCATCATTTTAGTTGTATTCCACGGTCTTCCAGGCCTTATGGTGATGCTGAACTCACCAGTGCATTCCTTCTTTTGCCATTTCTAAAGGTTCTGCTATCATTCTGAAGTAATTGAAGTATCAGAAAGAGCTTGTACTAATAATGATGTTTTTTTGCATTGACTCCTCTTTGGACTACATTTGGAGAGATCCCATGAATGGCTACCAAATGCATAATCAACCACTGGAATCAACTCCAGACCTTATATTAGACCTTAGTCTATAAATAATGTGAAAACAGACCACACCTGGCCGTGAAGCTACTCATCAGTCAGATGCCCAATTATTTTTGAGCCTATGAAAATGGAGAGATGTAAAAATGGCTGCAATTGCTAAACGATTAAGGCGACATTTTTGTTAAACCTCTTGAATGGAGTTGTGTTGACATGCAGAAGGAAAACTACAAAACATTTGTCAGTGTCTTCATACCAATGGACCTCACTAATGTGTTGTAGTAGCACAGTCCAGAGTATATGGAGTTTGCAACCTTTGCTGCAAAAACAGCCTCTACTCTTGGGAAGGCTTTGATACCCGGTGAGGATTTGATTGCATTCAGACACAAGTTCTAGTTCTGAATCACAAATGTCATTCCAACCCACCCTAAAAATATCGGCTGGAGCTCTACCAATCCAGAAGCTTCACGGCCTAGTGATAGGGAGCTTTATACCCCTTTACCCAAAGCTTGGCACTGGGCATTGTGATCACAGGCTCATGTGTGTGCGCCATTGTCGCCTGTGACAGCAATTGGTTCACCTTAGAACAGCTGAATTCTCAAATTCAGAATGGGTGTCTGAACACTTTTAGACCCTGAGGCAAAAAAGTTGTGCTGTCCCTTTGCTGAAGTGTCACAATGCCCATTATCTGCTTAAACTGATTACAACCCCCCCTGTACAGATCAGGTCATAGAACTGGCACCATTGAGGTACTGTAAGCGGGCATGACCAACGTGCTGTTTACGAGCAATCAGTTCTTTGTCCTTTATGGCTCACATAATCAGGAGAAAGTACTTCCAGAAAAGAGGCTGGCTCCCTGGATTGTTGATGTGGTCTCCACAGCAACACACTGTGGAGGGGAGTTATGTGAACTGGAGTTGTCCAGTTCACACAAGGACTAACCAGGAAAACAGCATCACGGTCCCCTCTAGGGGACTTGGCTGCTGTAAACGTTGGTGCGGCTGCAAGTGCACAGTTGTCATTGCCTATTTTGTGCATTGCCACCTATCAGTGTGTTTTATGGTAAGCTCAGCATGAGCGCATGGCCTGCTTCTTCCAGGGAATAGCAGCACCAATGATGAATCCCCATTTGAAGTTTGTTTTGGTCTAAGATTAGCTGTGATCTGGCTCTGGGGAACAAGCCAATGAAATCTTGTTTTGGAAAATCTGGAAGATAATTATGAACTTAGTCAAAGAACAGGAGCGTTACTGAACATTACTTTATATTATTTTTATAACTGCCCATAACTATGAAACGTTGACTTTGTGTAATGACTGGCACTGCCCAGGAGGCAGAATAAAGTGTACGAGTGTGTTTAAATATACATCGGCCAAGCACTTTATTAGGAACTCCACACTAATGCTGGGTAGAGCCTTCCATTGGTCTCAAAACAGCTTTAATTCTTCATAGCATGGATTTCTGTGATGTTGAAAGCATTCCTTTCTAATTCCTGTCTGTAGAAACGGTGATTGTAACATGTAGTTCCTGTATTCAGGCCTCTAAAGAACTCAATGTCATGTTTTCAATGCCATGAAACCAGTTTGAAACAACCTTTGCTTTGTAAAATGGTGCGCTATCATGCTGGACGTAACCTTTAGAAGACGGTAAATTGCGGTGATCAAAAGAGGCACATACACTGTTTCTCTGTAATACTTTTACTCGTGTCTTGGTCTATTGTCATGGCACAATATGTGGACTGTTTTGAGCGGGTGTTTCCTTTTCTTGGAGTTGGAACATTCATTTTGGGCAGTAAGCCACAAGAAGCTGAAAACTGGTGATATGTGCTATCCTAGCTAGTAATTAGCAAGACTTTTCCTTTTGCTTCCCAGAATAAAGGTTGGAGGACGTTCTCCAAAACGATTGTCATCTCAGGTCTCAGTTACATCCATAAATCATTTTCTGAATGTTGAACTGGGAAAGTTCCTCTGTTGTTACCATGTAGCATTATCTTTGGCCCTGACAACATCCTTTCAACATCCTCTGAATGCTGCAGTTAAAGCATTATGTCTTAGTTAACATTTTCAGGACCTACAGGAACATCATAAACATCTTTAAAATGTTCTTGGAAAACTTTGTTAGAACTTTATCAGGTAGTATTAGCCAAAGTTCTGGGAACATTCCCTGCTAGCTGGAATATTATCTTAGTCTTACATAACCGTGAGTAACCTGTAAGAGGCTACGATGAATACCTTCCCATCATAGCTACGGAGGTGTGAGTGGGCCTGCACTTTCTCTTCACATAGTTATTAATGTATTGCTGCAAAGTCTTCAGCTAATCCAGCTGGAAAGGGTCTGATTCACAATTCAGGGAACTGTGATTACAACTAGGAAAGTGAAAGTGAGTGGATGATGTGTTGAACTGTTATTCATATTATACATGTGTCCTGCTAATGTTTTTTGTTGCATGGAAACGTTTGGTTGCTCCAGATCTTCAACACACAGACACTTAAAAATTTCCAAGAGATAGAAATGATCCAATTCCCATCCAAACCTAATGGCAATTCTGAGCTAATCATCTAAAATATGAGCACTCTGACCCCTCGGCATTACTCACACATATTCATGTCTCTTGGAGGAATCTCACAGCTGATAACGGTCAGGATGGTCTGTTGTACATGTCCTTTCAGAGTTAAACCTGTCAGCAGCATCTTCACACATTGCTGGATGACACTGTCATTCAGTCTTATCTTGTGGGCATAGCTGCAGTCCAGCAAGAATGCTAGCCCTAATGAACAGCTGACAACCAAAGCAGCATGCTAGCGTGCTAACGCTTCCTTTCCCATTCACAAATCATTAAAGAGCCCTGCTAAAAATACCTAGTAAGGACCTTTGTGAAAGCAACCAGGAAAGTCTGGTTGACGTTTAACCATCTGCAGAAAGGTAGTTCAGCCAAATTTATTTTGGGCTCCGCTGGAGTGTGGCAGTCATGATGTGCATGTAATGATTGATTTAATGGTTCTCCTAACCTGGATTTATGGTCATCAGGTTTTGGAAGACTCGGCAGATGATTGCAACTGACTGGTATTACTGCAAAGATGCTCTTCAAAAGATGTAGCTGTAATGACATGCCACACTGACATGCAATGCCATTGGATTTCATTTCTCATTCTGGGTATACCAGGAAAATGCATGGTCAGAAAAAATAATTACTTAGAAAATGCCAGTACTACCAAGTATATCCACAAGACTTCTGAGAATTAGTTTTAGTTCAGTGAAAAAATTACGTTTTAATGGAATTCATCAATGGCACACTTATAGCCAAAATGCAAGGGAATGTGGGCATATGAATGGAGCTTTTATGGCTAAAATCTAGAAAGCAATCATAAACAACAAGAAGCAGAATACAGTGTGATGTCATTAATGGTACTTTTACTGTAATAAACAATAAATCTGAAAAAAAATTAAAATAACCTTTGAGTCTTTATTACAAGCCTTTGAATCCGGATACGGCTGGTTCCTGAAATAGTTACCATTTTCCTGGGAAGCTATTTTACACGACCATGAACATGAATTGACAAGTTAAATATTGCTGGAAAGTCATTTGGGATCAGGCAATTAGGTGTAGCATGCAAGCGATTCAGTTTGAGCCGCACTATGCTATCTTAGATTACCACATCATCTCTTGAAGTGCTGGTAAAGGAAGGGTTTACGGACACTTCTTGAGACATCCTGCCCCATCCAACACTCGTAGCGCATCCACTCCATTACATCACATCCCGGAGGTCAGCCGCTTATCCATCCGGCTACATTCCTGCCCGATGAAAGGCCTCCACATGACATGCTTGTTGTAACCTCTGTGCTGTGGCCTCTCTCAAAGATAAAGCTATTTTAGAGGAACTAAGACCTAATTTGATATATTTAGCATGGGTTACTGCTATATTTAACTTGGAAGCACATGTTAGCCCTCACCCTCTTATCGCTGGCCGTGTCGTGTAACTGGGGGAGACCTAGCTAGCAAAAAAAGGTGGTTTCATTTAAAGGGGGCCTGTTCATTGTTTGGCACTGGGCCCATATGACTGAACAGTTCTACTACTTTTCTATCAAACTTTGGCATTTGTGGGTGGAACACGGGTAGGTTACAAATGGTCTAAAGCAATAGAACCATAAGAGCACTTTCTAACAGACTTACACTGCATGTTATTAAATGGTTAGAATGAGTAAAATATATCCAGCTGGTCAGTCATATGCCACAGTAAAGAAACGTGACATATTCCTAATTCTCACTTACAAAATGCAGCAGCTCAAGCTTGATGTAGTCAGCTGGGAGTCTACTTAGTTTCCATTCTCACACAAAAGGGCATGTTAATGTGGGAAATGCTCTTTCACTGGGTTGGGAGAGATAACCTGCCCATGCGCTTTTTAATGAGTTCAGAATGACGTTGTTCCATTTAGGAGCCCTGTTGTAGCTGGATTTGTGTTTGTAGAGTGCAGCAATGAGTAAGAGAGAAATTAACTTGGCTTGGCATGACACCTTGAGAAGGTTTGTTTGGCTGGTAATCTGTTCTGACTCACAGATATAGTTATGTGTAAGTTTGTAAGTTTGACGTTTGAGATTTCCTAACTTTTTATTACTGTTCATTGAAACTTAAATAAAGATTTAAGGACTTTCTTCTTTCACAGGATCAAACACCTGAATCAGTTCTGCCATCACAACAAGCTGATAAAATCTGAAAATTGGCAAGAATTGGGCAATATGGTGATAATTTACCCCATATGTGATATATTATGTACAATGAGTATATCGACTAAAACTCATTGCAGTAAAAGCTTTTGACTTGCTTTTAATTTGTCTGGGTGTCAAACTATAAGGAAACTTTGTAAATATAATTAGGTATGGTATATCAAAATATAATTAAGCGCATTGTTGATCAATTGATGCACAATTAGTTGCACCCAGAAGGAAAAAGCCAACAGGAATGAAACTTGGTGGGCAGGTTTGACATTATAAGACATGCAAAGGATGAAAGTTTCACACTCAGCCATGCCTGACTTAAGCAAGGACAAACCTTATCACTGTGCCTGCCTGACCAGACAGCCACGGTTGCAGAAATTCAGCAAGCAGTGATGCCCTCCATAAGTCATCCTGTTAGTGTCAGCACCATTGGCAAATGGCGTCATGATGCATGACTACATGCACACAGACCGTTACGACGACTGTCCTTAACACCACATCTGCAATTGTGTCGTGGCAAACTTGCATGGACTGACTTAGAATGCAACGGGTCATCTTCGGTGACGAGTTCTGCTTTAGTCTTGGTGGAGACGTCCAATGAATCTGTGTATGCAGGCACCGTGCTCACTCCACCTCCACCACTACCACAAAATCTGCATGAGAATAATCAAGCTACATGATATGGATTATCACAGGGCACCATTAGGAACCCCTATAACACCATGCCAAGACGTCTGGCATGTTCCGTTAGCAACAATGGCGGCCCAACACCATACTGAGAGACCCTACTTCTGTGTGTGGAGCTCAATAAATATTGCCCACATCAGTCTAAATGTATCATCATTTATTGTTCCTGGTAACCTTTATCGTCCTTCCCAATAGCCCTGCGCTTTGACATTTCCTTCTGGGTGTAACTATTCCTTGATAATGAGTGTCTAAGATATTGTCTTCCTCAAAAGACAAAAATGATATGGTGTTGCTTTTATGTGTAGAGTGTTAGTTGTGAAGTCATAGGCCATAGTTTTATACAAACGTACTCTTCATACCTGAACATATGAACAGAAAACTGGGAATTTTTATTTTTAAACATTTGCATTTTTAATTCTTTGAAAGGAATAAAGAGAAAAACTTCATTTCCATGTGAGACAAGGTGTTCCTGAAAATTTGATTGCATGTGATCTTTAATGAAAGGTGGTCAGATGGAACCAACTAGTATATACAGTGAAGAGGAAAGGTCTTTGGTCAGCTGCTGTGCTCTGCTGCTTTAATTAAGAGAAGATATTGTAATTTCATTGCCTTCTTATATTTGTCATACTTCCAGTACATCCTGTTTGTCTTTTTATCTGCATAGCTTCTGCATGAATCCATTAGCGCTTCCTTAAGAGTCATTAAACTGTCTTTAGCGCTCCCAGCCCACTCCCCCGCAAACTGGCTGACAGATATGAATGACTGACCGTGGGGCTCGAGCTTCCCTGCAGTGGCGGATGTTGGAACAGCAAAGCTAAAAAAATGACTACTGCCAGGATAAAAGATGCATTTTTCCCCTTGACATTGTCCCTTTTAATGCCACATTTCAAGGACAGAGTACGCTTTGGAATAAGGTGGACACTGAGTAACCAGTAGTTTTTAATAGCTTCCAGCTTCTGCTTTCTTTCACTGTTTTAGCTTTTCACATTTGTGACTAACAGTAGTGGCCGGCTACATTGTAGACTTTCATAATTAGTGGTATTATTAGTCTGTTTCGTGCGGATTCAGGGGGCTTACATCACAGGGCATGCCGGTGAGTTCCTAATTAATAGCAGTTCATTGTTATGGTCATGTATAAGCTTTGACTGCCGTCCTTTGAAATTCTGCCAAATGCCCCACAGCACTGGCTGTGCCATTCAAGCACAAAGCTCTGCTGAATAGAATAAACATGAACAAGAGTCATACGGAGTGATCTGCATATTTGGCCCTCGTGTTTGGCCCCTTATGCACTGGCGCTCCCTGCCTCACACCACTGCCATTTTTGGGGAGGAATGTGGCAGGCCCCTTGTGCTAGGTGGCCACACATGAAGAGCTCACCTTGCAAAGGGGTGAAACACTCAGTTGTAGTGGGCTAATATCCTGTCCTGATGTTTTGCTCGCTTGTTTTCATGCCTGTTGGTTTGGTCATAGAGATGCATTAGCAATGTGCAGCAAATGCAATGGCATGCAAAAGTTTGCGCACCCCTAATCAAAATGACTGTTTACTGTGAATGACTAAAGAAGTTTCCAAAAAAAACAATAAAGCAATAAAGTTACAAATGACACATTTAATAACAATAATTATAATAATATAATATATTATGTTTCAAAATAGCAACAAAAGAGAAGTGTGGGCACTCTGCTTGGTCACTAATGTCAGTAATAAATACAAGTATCATAGCCTGTGAGAGCTTTTTGTAACTAAACACTATGCAAGATGTATTCAGATCATCACATATAATTCAAATGTTTATCTGTAATAGATTTGGTGTGTGATTTCTAATATTGTATGATTGTATGACCTTGCGATGGCTGATGTTCTGCTTCTGCTATGTTTTTTTAGCGTTGATTTGCCTATTTTTGTAAGCAGTTGCATGCAATACAGTGTCAAACACATTCCGCAACACCTTGACATGGTTTAAGGTGTGTGATAAGGAAAGCAGTTTGCATAATTCTAATTGGTGATGCTAACTCTTACTAACACACTGTAACACAGTGTACTCTTTCTCCCTCTTTTACTCTCTCGACTCTTAAAGGTGTGGTGTGTAAGATTTAGGAGGGATCCATTATCAGAAGTGGAATTTAATCCACAAAACTCATTTTTTCATTAGTGTATTATTACCTGTAACTACACATTTGTGTGTCCTAATTAACTTTGAATGAACCCTTAAAATCTAGAAGGATATTCTGATGGCTTAAAAGCACTTGCCAGCTAAAAATTATAAGGCTAGAGTAGACTTCTTTTAAATTTTCCTGTTCCACCTTAAATGCTACAGCAGCAATGATTTCAGGCATCAGAATGTAGCTGCGGGACCATTTGAGGTGGAACAGGAAAACTGAGAAGCTGGCAAACATCCTAAAAATGGTTCCAGTAATAAAAGACTAATTAAGAGGTTTTGATAGTCTAACTCAAGTTAGAGTTATCAAGTTATCAAGTTAATCAATATAAAAAAGCAAGGGAGGCTGGATCCTCATCATCAAACAAGCAAAAATATATAGAAGCAAAACTAAATAAAGACAGACGACAAGAAAAAGAGATTTCTCAGAAAGAGAGGGGTTGCTTGGGGGGGTGTTGCAGTTGGTCATATGCTGCAACCATACCGCTACAGTTTACACACTGTTCCTTTAAGGCTTTCTTGTGGGTTTCTTTCTTTAAACCTTTGCCTTATATGTGTCTTTGCCTGTTATGTGCCTGTTTGCCTGTATGTGTGCCTGTGCAAAATTATTTGTATCCATTTGTGTCCATCCTTTAAATTATATTTCTGTAATCTATTCTACTATTAATATCCAGTATGTGCTCTCTAGTTAGTATGTGGTGTATGACGCATCAGAGATTTCATAAATGATTATTTTTCCTAAATTTCTAAATACATATTTAAGTCTTGCTGTGGTAAATTATCCAACAATGCAAACTTCCATTGCTTGGTAGCTACAACCTATCCAGTTACTTCATACAAGAATTACAAATGCTGCAAACTTCACCAGGCATGCTTTGGCTGACCAGCAACATCTGGGGTAAAGTTGTGATTTTATGTAGTTAGATGCAATTTCTATGAAAGAACCCCAGTGCTAACTGAATAGGACTACTGATGCACAAAAACGGTGCCATTTGCTGCAGGGGGAACAGACTGTCCTCCCTCTGAAGAGTTATTTGGACAGCGGCCTCATACAGCATTATCATCCACTGGATCTCCATGGTGATGCTGCCTTATATTGGTAGAGAAAGGCGTCCTGATTTATTGCGTTGACCTGTGAATGAGCCTTAACCTGCCCTATTCAATTTCAAGGCAGGGATCTGCTGCAATATAGTGGGTACAATCCAATGGGAAATACATACAGCTGCCCTGGGTGAGGTGGGGGTGGGTGGGAAGATTATGCTAAGCAATCATCAAAGATAATTGAAGCACTGAAGCCAGTGCTCATCTCTCTTGGTCATAAAACTACAGCAACCGTCATCTATATTTATATATACATGTATACACACAACTTAAAGATGTACAAGGTAAGGGATGAGAAGACGCCTTGGCTTGCAGCCCATATGTTTTCTGTCTGAGGAGTGCATCAGTCTGGAGAGGGAAAAGGTCTCTTTCTAAGCTCTTGTGGCCACGAGGTTTGGAAGCTAAGCACTCGTGGCGGCATCTGCCCCCGTGACAGCCGCATTATCTTACGGAATGTGCGCCGAGTCATTTCTAATAATGATGCCGCCAGCTTCCACACCTCCAGACAAGTGAGTGTGGCTGACGTGCAGAGAGAGAGAATGAGAGAGAGGGAGATGCTTGTCAGTTTGACTTGCAGGCCCCTCATTCAGCAATATGTGATGCAGAGGTTAATTGTGGAGCTATATAATAAGTGTTAATGGTGTTGCTTCTGACGTCAGTGAAGATAACAATAGAACTATAACAGAGTGGACGGGGAAGACTCTCATAGTGAAAGGTATCCCTTCAGTTACCGATTTGGATGTCATGTTTACTCATCATCAGGAGTACAGTAAACAATGTAAGGGATAATATTAATCATAAAAATAATAATAACTGGTGAAATCATTCAACATAAGCTCTCATTTGCACATATACAGCTTGTGTCGCCTCCAGAGAGAAGCATTGCCATTAAATAGGATGCTCTGGTGCAGCTGCACATGAGCTTAGGATCACCACAATGCCAGGCGTCCACTGGAGGAAGGCTCCAGTGCAGCATTAGGATTGCATTCTCCGGAGTGATGTAGCTCCATATACAGTACATCTCCAATTTTTGTGAAGACCAAAAGTCTTCATCAGTACCTGACCTCACTAATGCTTCTTTGGCTGTGTGCAATCAAATCCTCATGTTCCAAAATATAATGTTAACCTTCTCAGAAGAGCACACATATACTGTATATATATTTAAAACGTATAAAAAATGTTTTATGATATTATATCTATTTAAAGCCAAGACTTTAACTGGTAACAAGCAAATATATACACAATCAAACAAAGTTATCATTTATAGATGTTTTATATTGAGAGGCATCTGTCCCAAACACTAAGCAATAGATTTACAATAGTGAAAATAATACATGTGTTTTTTAAATATTTCTTTTAAGGTGGGGTTGATATACACTGCCTGGCCAAAAAAGGTCACACACTCTAAAATTTTGCCTTTAGCTTTGATCACAACACGTATTTGCTGTGGCATCGTTTCCACGAACATTTATTTCTGTCCAGATTTGCCTTAACTTTTCCCCAAGATCTTGTATTGATGCTGGGAGATTTGGACCACTATGCAAATTCTTCTCCAGCACATCCCGAAGATTCTCAAAGGAGTTCTGGGCCAGACTCTGTGGTATGCCTGTCCCATCAGGGAAGAAAAAATCCGTTGATTGAATAACCAGGTGGTTCAGGATATTCAGGTGGTCAGCTGATCTCATTCTTTGGGCACATAACTGCTGAACCTAGACCTGACCAACTGCAGCAACCCCAGATAGCACTGTCCCCACAGGTTTGTATGGTAGGCACTAGGCATGATGGGTGCATCACTTTAGCTGTCTCTCTTTTTACCCTGATGCGCCCATCACTCTGGAACTCTGGACTCATTCGACCACATGACCTTCTTCCATTGCTACAGAGTCCAATCTTTATGCTCCCTAGCAAACTGAAGGCCTTCTGCCAGTTAGCCTCACTGACAAGTGGTTTTCTTAAGGCTCCACAGCTGTTTAGTCCCAGTCCTTTGAGTTTGCTTCGCATTGTGCATGTGGACATGCTCTGAGTGCATCCCTGAGTTCTCCTGTTGTTTTTCTATGATTTGATTTGATTGAGTTGAAAAATGTTTTCAGCTCTGACTACCTAATTAAATAGATATTATTTGTCAGATGAAAAGATAAATAAATAAATAAAATAGTTCTAGGCTTGAGTAAATAGGCTTGAGGCTCTGTGTAGACAGACATGCCTTACAGGACAGCAGTTTGTAGAAAATGTGAAAAATTAAATTACTCTCTCGATTACAAGGTCAAGGACTTTTAGTCAAGTCCAATCTGAATAGTGCTAATGAATTCTCATGGAAAGTGCTTCTCAGAGCTCTTCAGATCTTCAGTGTGGAAAGTCAACTGAGGAAGAGACTCACAGCACAGCACAGCACAGAGGGGTCCTCTCAAGTGCTCTCTACATCACTGAGTTTCACTTTGTTACTCAGTAGTTACTCAGTGTTTGCAGCATGTGAGAAAGGACTGATGATGGGATAAAACAGTCAGTGCAGAATGTGTACATGCTAACAGACTACACCTTCATCACACTGTACACTATTGTACACAGAATTACACTACGGAGGAATAATCTCAATAATCTCAATAATCTGAGGGAATAAGCACCTAGTAGACCCGCCTCCTGCATGCAGAATAATACAAACCTTAGCCAACAATGCCCTCTAGTGTGTGAAGAAGGAACTTCACTCCACTGCTGGCCACTGGTGGGAAGCTGGTATCCGTATGTGTATTCAGTTGTATTAAAAACAATTCAGAAAAAACTAAATTAGATATTTGTGTATGGTATATGGGCAAAAGTTTCTGTTTGCTAACTGCTGTCATGCTGACTATAGATCAGCATTGAGTATTTTAATATTACATATTTAAAATACAAAAAAGGAATTCCTCCATAAATAAAACAGACTTGAATTTAAAAATGGAATTGTATATGGAAGGCTTGGTGCTGTTTTCAGGGAAACCCATGATTTAGTCTTTAGTCTTTAAAAAAGATTTTGTAGACTGGAACGTTTTACTATGCAGATTTATAAGGTGCTGTGCCATGGGCTATTAGTCTCATACATGTATCTAAAAAGTTAACTAAATGACCTTAAAAATCATTTCTTGCTTCATAGAAATGTGAAAACATATTTCATGGTCTGATATAAAACATCATATAGTAACTGTTGTAATGATGAACCTAACAGCGCTTTGCAAACTCCCAACTGTAACCTGTTCCAAACAAATCCTATTTAGTTTATTATGCCAAAGACACTAGAGGGTGTGTGCGAGAGCGTTCAGTGAATGGGTTTAAATGGAGCTGTGCTACTAAGACCATCAGCTATTTTCTTTCTGCGTGGATAAGCATCTCCAACTAAGCTTCTTCGCTTACCTTTCTTTCTGTATTACTGCTACTGAGCGCTAATTAGTTAGCATTACTGCTACCGAGTGCTGATTGGTCAGCATTACTGCTACTGAGAGCTGATTGGTCAGCATTACTGCTACTGAATCCTGAGTGTTGATTGGTCAGCATTACTGCTACTGAGAGCTGAGTGGTCAGTATTACAGCTACTGAATCCTGAGTGCTGATTGGTCAGCATTACTGCTACTGAGAGCTGAGTGGTCAGTATTACAGCTACTGAATCCTGAGTGCTGATTGGTTAGCATTACTGCTACTGAGAGCTGAGTGGTCAGTATTACTGCTACTGAATGCTGAGTGCTGATTGGTCAGCATTACTGCTACTGAGAGCAGAGTGGTCAGTATTACAGCTATTAAATCCTGAGTGCTGATTGGTCAGCATTACTGCTACTGAGAGCAGAGTGGTCAGTATTACAGCTATTAAATCCTGAGTGCTGATTGGTCAGCATTACTGCTACTGAGAGCTGAGTGGTCAGCATTACTGCTACTAAGAGCAGAGTGGTCAGCATTACTGCTACTGAATCCTGAGTGCTGATTGGTTAGCATTACTGCTACTAAGAGCAGAGTGGTCAGTATTACAGCTACTGAATCCTGAGTGCTGATTGGTCAGCATTACTGCTACTGAGAGCTGAGTGGTCAGTATTACAGCTACTGAATCCTGAGTGCTGATTGGTCAGCATTACTGCTACTGAGAGCAGAGTGGTCAGTATTACAGCTATTAAATCCTGAGTGCTGATTGGTCAGCATTACTGCTACTGAGAGCTGAGTGGTCAGCATTACTGCTACTAAGAGCAGAGTGGTCAGCATTACTGCTACTGAATCCTGAGTGCTGATTGGTCAGCATTACTGCTACTGAGAGCTGAGTGGTCAGTATTACAGCTACTGAATCCTGAGTGCTGATTGGTCAGCATTACTGCTACTGAGAGCTGAGTGGTCAGTATTACAGCTACTGAATCCTGAGTGCTGATTGGTCAGCATTACTGCTACTGAGAGCTGAGTGGTCAGTATTACAGCTACTGAATCCTGAGTGCTGATTGGTCAGCATTACTGCTACTGAGAGCTGAGTGGTCAGTATTACAGCTACTGAATCCTGAGTGCCGATTGGTCAGCATTACTGCTACTGAGAGCTGAATGGTCAGTATTACAGCTACTGAATCCTGAGTGCCGATTGGTCAGCATTACTGCTACTGAGAGCTGAATGGTCAGTATTACAGCTACTGAATCCTGAGTGCTGATTGGTCAGCATTACTGCTACTGAGAGCTGAGTGGTCAGTATTACAGCTACTGAATCCTGAGTGCCGATTAGTCAGCATTACTGCTACTGAGAGCTGAATGGTCAGTATTACAGCTACTGAATCCTGAGTGCTGATTAGTCAGCATTACTGCATCTGAAAATAAGAAAGATTAAAAATGTACAAACTACAAGACCTTATGGTTGCCCTTCATATTGGACTGTCTCATGAGTGTCCTCTAGCGTGTGACCAACACAGAGGAGATCAAAGATGAACTCTTAAGGACCATAACATTTCTCTTCCTAATGATTCCTCACTGGATATCTTAGATATCAGTGTCATACAGTAGTAGTAGAGCAGACAGTGCACAGTAAGATTAACAGCTGAAGATCTGGAGTTTAATGGGGTTTTGGCACAACCCTCCCATCCTCAGCCTTAGTGGTTAACAAACCCCCTGCTTAAGTGCTCTTGGCTCTTCCCAGATGGCTGGGTGTGTGCTTGCTGTGAATTGCGGATAAGAGGAGGGTGCTTCAGCCGAGCAATTATCTCCACACAATGGCTCCTCCAGGGCACAGGCCACTGTCTTTTCACAGCCACTAAATACGGGGATCGCTTTCTCCAACCGGCTTTGCTATGAGCACTGATATTTCTCCATGGAATTACATTCCACTTCTGGTTATGAAGATCACTTTGTTAGTGTTACTTTAAGATGGTGATGACTGAGGTGAATGCGACAAAGGGCCCAAAACATTCAAAACAACAGGAGGTTTAGTTGTGCATTTATTTATTTGTAATTAAGGAAATAACCAGAGAACAATTTCAGTATTGTACAGTATAAAAGAAGTAGAACTAAAGAACTAAGAACAATAAGGATGAGAAGACCACACTAACAGAGAAAAGCAGCATTGGGTAATGGAAAGCTGATCACAACACGTAGTCAATACCATAAAGCATACGTGATTAACGCTGATAAGCTAATTAGATTGGTTAAGGCTAAACTAAGTTTTAAATATCACAGTGTGGTTTAAACTACTGTTTTACTCTCGGGGTGAAAATATCCTGGATCTCTCAGGGTTGCATTTACTAACTACACAAATTCTACTGGACCGGTCATTCTGTTTTGATGGCCTACAGAGGCAGCTGAGGTGGTAATGCGTGAAATAAGATGGTGTGGAAAGTAGAATTCATAAAAATGTCAATTTGTTTGGCCTTATTATGGGTTGGAGCAGAACTGATATATAACTAAAGCTAGAATGTCTCTGCTTGAAACTATCTGTGGTGTATATCTAATTATTATATAGGCATTCTGGACAGAGTTATACAGAATATGGAGAATTATACAGTATATGAACCATTCTACTGAACAAACTGACGTCCTTTACTATGACTATGCTACGAATGATTTAACCCTTAGAGTATAACTGAGATAGTAATAAGTTATAACGTCATTTATAGGGCAATCACTACTGTGAGGTGGCTGCCCCAAATCCCAGCCCTAAATTACACTGAAAATAATACTTATTTATTGTTGTTATTGTTTTTTGATTTCTTTTAAAGCAAAGATTTAGATTTATCATGAATTTTACACCAATAAACCAAAAAATAAATAATAAAAATACGGTGTCCTACATTTTTTCAATATCACTAGTGAAACTCCTATAGTTGTAGTCTATGGCTAAAGCCTTATTTTAGCCACACCCCTGCATTTTCCAGCAGGAAGTGAAGCTGCATCCCAGTCTCTCACAGCCACATAATGAGCAGTTACATCCCACTGTTTTGAGGTATATGTGCCACAAAATCTTAAAAAAAAAAAAAAAAAGTGGTACACACGAATTGTCACTATCGAAGAATATATTGTGCCTTCTGATTAAAGCTGTGTTAGCTAGTCATGTACTGGCTACTGTGATTAGGTTCTGCCCAAAATGATGATTGTGATTGTGGTAGCAACCAAATGGGATATTCAGTCATTTGTTAATAAACATAATTATGGTGTAAGGTCATTTATAATAAACCTAAGTCTGCAACATGTTTTCAGCTCTGACCTTTCCCACCTTAACAACATAAACGACACATGCACATTTAAAGATGGATGTGGATAATGAATTTACAAACATCACAAACCCTGGTTCCTATCACCACCACTGTAATGAACCATTTCATATCAGATCACTCTAACTTACTTTGTTTACATTTCAACCCTTGAATTATTCAGACATTTGGAAAGTTGGAGTTCCCCATTAAGCCTATGTCTTCATCTCCATAGAGATCTCATATCAAATCAGTTTTTCATAGTCAGTCCCATTTAGCAGTGTGGAACCAGGCCTGGTAAAGAAGGTTCTCTGTGGACCTGTGGGTTTGGGGGATTCTCCTCACCGCCCATCATGGAGCCCAGTGTACCGTAGCTGCCCGCTCGGTTCTCCACCTGCGCCGAAACACAGATAGTCACCTCTGAGCCCTCCACCCTGAGTGGAGCCTCAGCCTGAGAGACTGGCGTGGTACTCTCACTCACACTCTGCACTGTGATGCTGGACTGTAAATTCCATAGAAAACACAAAAATAACTGTATTAACCCCTTCAGCTCCGTTCCTCACTATCATGACTACACAACTTCACATGGAAGATTAATAGCCTAACATAATTTACAGATTTGGAGAATCTAAAATATCTGAAAAACCAACTGAATATCTGTGAGCTCATGGGCTCGGAAATACTTTGGAAACCCTGGACAGTAAACACAGCTCGCTGTTACATCTACAAAGCAGATGTTGATAAGTCTAAGCCATATATCAATAACATAGAGATACACCATCGACTTCTCTGGACTAAAGTTTACCTGAGATGAACTGATAATGTGGAAATGTGTGCTGTATAAAAGTTCAGTAAGGCTGCTACCTTTACCATGTGTGAAAATGCCATGATTATTGAACAGTGAAAATATACTATGACCAAAATTATTTCTTTATAAATCCAATTGCATATATATAGATATAGATAACATACATGTAGTACAGATGTACCTTGAGGTGAAAAGGAATAGAATTGTCACACTTTTTTTGGCACAGGAGTTGGAGAATGATTTACACAAGTTCACCTTTTGCCAAACACGTGCAATATCATGTCATGTGTCATGAATCATATTTATTTTATTTCATTTTTATTTTGTGCCAGTTATCAAAAAGCACCGTTGTCTTTTCAGGGATAAATGAATAAATGAATAAATAAATGTGAATGTTACATTAGTGTTTATTCCTTCATTCATATTGTGATGCAAATGTGGCAATACATGATAAATAAAAGTAATGAAACTAAATGAAATTTGCATATTGAGGTCATTTGCATGTTGTTATGCATATGGTTATTACCCTTAGTTGAGAACCCCTGCTGTAGAAGACCTGTTAACCACACAGGATTTGTTATTTTGGGTTATGAACTTCTAGTGTTCTCTTGCACTCCCTATGTCAGTATAACTGAAAAGGTGCTATAGCTATAATTACCATCTGCATTTTGGTAGCCTCAGGGAAGATTTACCCACCCTGTTCTTTTCTGGCATTTTGGTTTGATTTGATCTTCATGATACAGAAGGTTTGGGTGGACTGTATGAATCCTTAGAGCCAGTTAGGAGCGGCAAAGGAGTGGCACAGACCTACATAACTTACAGTTCTTCCTGTTCTAAGACCTGTTTTTACTCATTACCTAAATATCATATACAGCCTAAATTAACTGAATAAGGTGTGGCGTGTGAAGCATCTAACTGTGTTGCCACCAGAAAATCATATGTAAAAAGTTATTTCATTGGGGGGCATATTAATATTAATACTAATAACATTAATATAAAAGCAATAATTGTGCATACTCTCCTTAAGACAGCCTGTTAATAATTTAACATCTTACCTATTATGGTTGCTATTATATTGATATTTTGGTTGCTTTTTTCTTCTATGGATAATACAGGTATAATTTATTTTATTAATTAATGTTATTATATAATATTATATAATATTATTTACTGTAATATTAACCAATATAATATTATATTGGTGTACGTATATAGAGTTAGAAGCAATGCATTAACAATGTTTACAGCTAATGTTAAGTGAACAAATGTAAATATGAAAATATGACAACTACATGTTGTTACATGTTTACTTAAAATCATTTAACCAATATTATAACAAATAAATATTTTATTATATATTAACTAATGCTGTACCTTATGTTACAGTTAGTTAACACGTAATGTAAAGTGCTACCAAGGGTTTTAAACAGCTGGTATAAGTGATTTGCACACAAAAATACATAACAACACATATGGTCCAATATTCGATTATATATGCACTCACGTTTCCTACAGAGGCACTGCTCTCTATTGGTGTCTTCTTCTTCCTAGACAGGTTTGGATTCCAGTGACATACTAAACTGTCATTCTGGACACTGTAGTTTTTGTGACCGACCAGCCAGTAGGTGTTCATTTTGCCTTTCCCCTAGAAATGAAAGAAGTAATTAGCAATGAAGCTACATGTACAATATAGTATCATAGACAAACTTATGAACATCAAGTATTTGATTGGTGGCGACATTTCTGCAATCATTAACAAACAGTTAATGGCTTTGAAATATAGGTATGTCGAATACTGAACTTCTAGAGGAGTTAAAACAGGAGCTAAATGTTGATATTAGATGTCGTAACTGGAGGTTTACATATTTGATCTCTCCAATGTACAATAATGTACTAAAACAGCTCTCACCTTCACTTCAATCTCTCCTCTTAGCTGGAGCTCATACGCATTGTCTCTCATCAGAGCCAGGTATGTTGCTGAGCTTGCATGGACCTTCTGAGCTGTAACAGTAATCAAAGGATTATTCAGGGCACAGTCTGATGGGCCACACCATTTTGTTTGCTCGCTAAAAAACAATTGCTTGAATTTAATGGCCATTTTGACTGGAAATGAAATATGTGACATTTAAATAGCAGAGAATAAAAAGAAAACAATAACTGTAGACTTCTAGGGGTTCAAAGTATTACCAACGTTATGTACCAATGTACCAAACCTGTTACTGCTCTCAGGCCGATTCTGTTCATATCTGCATATCGAACTGTGTAATGCTAACTGTTACCCATGTTAAAAGAGCTCACGGTTTGCAGAGAGGGGAAGAGACGCTATGACGTGGCGTGACTCAAATGGCCATCTGTCTCTATGGTGATGTAGTGACTGAAAATATTCATGAACATCAGAGCGGCAGAAGACAGACCCTCCCCTCTGTACAATAGCTGATTCGTTTTGATAGAATGCCGGTTGTCCATGTGGAGCCACACACAGCAATCATTGCCGAAACTTGATTATCAGTGACATTATATATATAAGAGTGTTTTCCAGAGAGGTGTTATGTTTGAGACACATACGCAGACTGGTCGACTCCATCCGGGAGGCTGTGTTGACTGTGTCTCCAAATAGACAGTACCTGGGCATCTTGTAGCCCACCACACCTGCTACACATGGCCCTAAGGTGTAAAAGAATAGAGAAGTAAAACACTGGCCACGTACCAAGCTGAAGGATCCTGAGCTACTATACCAAACAAACACGAATGTGCAATATCCACAGAAACTAATGCGAAAGTTGGTGCCCCTGGTTAAATCGCATGTTTAGTTGATTGTATAAGTGAAAATACATGAACACATTCTCTACAGAGAACACACTTCTGCACTGTTATTCTGTATTTATTATTGTTTATTTGCTGAATTTAACATACTGGGGAAAAAACATGACCCGTGTTGTATTTTCTACTTTACTTTCAAATAGTTTACTTTAGTTTCGAATGTACTAAAAGAAACTGCACACTTAAAATAGCACACAAATGTCATATTTAAGTTGCTTCCCTGGAGAGGATGCATGAATTTATTTTCACTAAGAAAATCAACAGACCAGGACTGCATAAGACTGTACTTTAAATTTTAATAGTATTACTGATTTATGTATCATCACCATTTTAAGAACAACCTCCATATTCTCTACAAAGATAATCTCGTAGGACAAAGAAAACGTGTGCTCTCTTTAATTAATTTTAATGTAACAAGATTTGGCTCTATGAAAAACCATATATTAATACTGTATTAATGCCATCAGTAATAAGTAGTAGTACTGTATTTATGTCATCTTAAAAAAAATTTAACAATAACAGCCTTTGAACTTTACTACTATTCAGATTTAGTGTAAGATATGAATTGTGGGCCCAAATGCTGGCTATTTAAAGTTTAAAGCATTAAATTACAACAAAAACAAACACTGAAAGGTTCTGTCCTGCTACTCTGTACACATACCTGTGTGTATCCCCGCTCGGAGTTGAAGGCGTTTGTGGGGCATGTGGGGAATAGGAACCTGTCTTACAGCGGCCACCAGATCCAGAGACATCTTGGCAATCTCGTCCGCATGTTTCTCTCCGTTTCTCTCTGGGAGCCCACTCACCACCATATACGCATCACCAATAGTCTCCACCTGTTCCACAGAACAAGGTGAGCTTTAGTTGACTGAGGTTGACTGAAGTTTTGTGGTATTTATGAACAATGAAAAGAAGGAGTCACACAAGTAATGTGCTGAATTTCCTTTTTAGTGATTTTCTATGATTTTATAATTTTACATCTATTGTAGTTAGTTTGTCCTAACTACAAATATTATCATATATATTATGATTAATAATATAGATATTATGATATATATATTATCATTTATTTGGTGTTGCTTTGAAGTAGAATTTATTGGATGTGAATATTTATATTGGTGAAAATGTACACATTGGCAAACTTAGCAAAGTTTATACTGATACTGAATCCATATTGGACATGCATATATGCATACTATAAATTGTATATATTTCTCTGAGCCCTGGTTGAATACATACCAGTACAGTTTCAGTTGCATATAAATATTTAACGTGTCCAGGAACAATATTTTTATTAATTTCATGCTTTTATGTGCATGTATTGTGAGTTTAGTCATGTAGCTATTATACTGATGTTCACTGCATTAGGAAATATATGGAAGAAGGAAGATGCAAAAAACATGCATAAAAAACGTATCTATCTATCTATCTATCTATCTATCTATCTATCTATCTATCTATCTATCTATCTATCTATCTATCTATCTATCTCTCTATATATATATATATTGCTATATATAGATTTTAGATATATAGATATATAGATTTTAGATATATAGATATATAGATTTTATATTGCTAAATATATATGTGTTAGACATACTCATGTGTGTTACTTGAACTACATGATGTATTTTGTTCACAGTGGCTGTGATAGGAACCAGATGTCCAAAGCAAGTAATGCCTTTAAAAGCTCATTCACAGAAGTCATTGCATGAAGTGAATACAAACATACAGTTTGAGTAAACATTCCCTTACTTTCCTTCTTTATGACTTCTTTTCTATAATTATCAACATTGAATATCAAAGCTCAGAGGATGCATGTAGGTTCACCGGGTGAAGCAAATAAAAATTAATACATATGCATTGTAGACCCCTTTGAGATCCCTGGATCCTATCACCACCATTGCAAAGAAGTCACTGTGTTTCTCTACAGTTCATTACTTTACATTAAACAGCTCTGAATGACATCTATCATCTGGAGACTTTAAAATGATGCAGATACTTTGATTCCCTACTGACAGGCTCACTTAGTCTGCCTGCTTTGTAATAAATGGCATAAAAATACTAACAATTACTAAAGACTTTATTTAAGACTGATTGGCTTCATTTCTGCACTGATTGTGAATGTAATCAGGGAGGCATCTTTAAGCAGTGGCAAGTTTGCATATAGGACACGGTGTCATATCAAAGCAAGGTAGGCTCGCTTGTAGGCATGAACCAAAAACACATGTTGTAGTTCATGGTAATGACGTTTTTACCTTGTAGACGTCATAAGAGTCAATGCGTGTATCGAAGCACATGTACAGATTGTTTAGCATTTCGACGACTTGCAGTGGTGTACAGGAAGCCGATATGCCAGTGAAGCCCACAATGTCCGAGAAGAAAATGGTCACCTGAAACGAAACCTGAGCATTAGACAGAGCCAACTAGAACTTTACATGTTTAATACTAGGCTATATGGGACTATAAATGTAAATACGAAACATTAGACAATTAAATCCAAAGCATTAAATCGAAGCATGCAAAATGTGGTACAAATGATCTAGTACATTCTCCCAAACGCCTATTTTAGAGTAATGGTCTGTGTTCCAGCCAAACGCAGTAATACAGAAATCAGACATAATGTCCTTAGCCCTAAATGTTCATGTGTGCATTAATGAATGCACTGAATCTTTAGGTGAAGAACCTGCACGCTGCAACAAAAGAGGGAAAATCACCTGCTATGGGCCTCATTTGCCATCCTTCACGAGAGAACCACAATTTTCCCCTCTGCCTCATAAGCTGTTTTATCTCCTGATGAATATGTAATACCGTAATTACAGGCAATTATTGCAACAATAAGAACAAACAGAATGGGAGCATGTGTTCCTTCCTTATACTGCAATCTTGCCAACACATCTAATGAATATGGACTTCTTTTTAACCATCAGTTTGATTTGTTAAAGGTAGGACAGCAGCACTGGGCCTTTCTTTGAAAGCTTGTTTGCGAGCTGCTTAACCCAAAACAGCACATGTAGCGTAGCTGAAATCCTGCTTCGCGTTTCCATTTTCTGGGATGATTTTTGAATGTAGTTTATTTTACTGTACCAGTTTCCTTACACTACACTAAGGTGGGTAGCATTTTGAAATGAACATACTTTCTACTTGTATATAAAAGTATATTATATGTATATAAGTATATTTGTCATAAATCTGCTCTGCACTCAGTCCTGCAACCTGTTATTAATTTTACTGTTGTACTTCATTTCATTCTGGACTGCTTTGCCGCTGCTGTCACCTCCCACATGGAAGTCTGAGATATGAGTATAAATGGATATGTATATCATAAAGGGTCAGCCATATATTCCAAAACATATATACATAATTTGGATTGTACACAAATGTCTGATATGCTTGATTGATTAGATACCCGGACAGTTTTAATTAAGTTAGTTATATATGCTTAGCTAATATATCATCTGTTATCTGCATATAAATATTTAAATGTGTCCAGGAACAATACTTTACTGCATAGCCTATAATGTTCATGTATTCTGAGTTTAGTTATGTAGCTACTATATTAATGTTTACTACTTTAGGAAGTATTGGGAAGAAGCAAAGAAATAGCGTATTTTGTAATATATAGCCAGCAGATATGAGTAATATACGCCAATCTGTATAGGAATAATGTTTTCTATCATATATTGTTGAAGATATGTGTTACATATATTCATATGTGTTACATGTAAACATTTGTATACATTTATAAATGCCGGAAGTGTATGTTCTTTATTTGGAATAAGTTGTCATATATGTCACAAAAATAGTTGGGTATAAAAAGGAAAACATATATGATTATGCATGTGTTATATTTTAAACCCATATTCTGTATGGGCTCTTACTTTTTGGAGCTTCCAAAAAGATGCCAAAAACAGCAGTAGCGCTAAACAAACTGATAGATGCTGGATGCTCTAAGAAATTCAGTAGTTCTCTATACTAGCCTTCGCTCCCACACCAACAGACTCAGCTTCTTCCTTGAGGCTGACCCTGCTGAACTCTACACCGTCACTTTAGCCTCATTATTGCACTCACTGCACTGCACTGTACTATTACTTTTGCACTACTCATTCTGCACATCTTTTTTTGAAATTTCATACCTGTACAGTATTTATATTCACAATTCTGTTCATATTGCACTATTTATATCTGTCGTTATTGCTTACACTGTTACAACTTGCTCAGCATATGCTGCTCTGTGCAATCTTGCATTTCACTCATTACTGTATACATGTATAGTAAATTATATTCTATTCTATATACCACCCCCTTATCTCACATTCTGTGTACACATACATTCTATATATTTATTTATATACCACCACATGTACAATAATCTCAAATTGTTAGTCATTCTGTTTTGTACTTTATGTAAATAATAATGTATTTTGCACTTCTGGTTGGATGCTAACTGCATTTCATTGGCTTTGTACCTGTACTCTGCACAATGACAATAAAGTTGAATCTAATCTAATCTAATCTACTATAGATCTACTAGAGATTTTATTTTGTATCTCTGATCCTGCTTTGGTTTTGCTAATTGTTTTTATTTTGTTTTTATTTCTACTGGAGTCCTGTCTTTGTATTATTTCCCAGGAGGAGAAGGTACACTGAAGTATACCTGATTGTGTATGATTAATTTGTGTGCTATTTTTGATATACTACTTATATGCTAAATTTAGTCATATATATATATATATATATATATATATATATATATATATATATATATATATATATATATATATATATATTTCAGTATATTTTATATAATATAAAATATACTGAAACAGAACAAATTGTACTAAACAATACAATTTTGAGACACCACTACGATTCACTTAGATATACTTTAGTATATAATTAAAGTACATTTCTAGGACATTATATAATACATATGCTATGTATATATTTTTACCCATGTTCATAAACATAGCTCCTTTTATTTTACCTTAGACTGCTCTTCTGATACCCAATAAAGAGTCTAGGCAGAGGACTAGGTCTGTAAAACTATCTCTTACACTTTCATAGCTTTCAGCTTCCACGTGTCTGTTTTTCCGGAGCTGCTTGGCCACGGATTTGGGCAGCATCTGGTGGAGGAGATCCTCGGCGACACGCCTTTGTGTCTTCAGGTCTTCTGTCCTTTCTTTCAGGCTCTGAGCGTAGTCCTGGATCCACTCTGTCATTTCCTTAAAGGAGAGCAGCACGATGGGGTAGATGAGACATGCGATGGTCAGCAGACATATCTTCAGGCTTACACTGGAGGAGGTATCTCTGGATTTCATCTTCAGGGCCAACGTGGCCTTGGAAAGAAAACAGTTCTGGATGTTTCTTAAAGCAAAGACTAACACAGAGGCTCCTTCCATAGAGGAACCAGGGCTGTGGAGGTAAAGCAGTGGGTGAAAATCTTTCACTTGAGACAGGTGGAGCTCCAGGCCAAGGTTCTCCTTCCAACAGCTCTGGAAGCTCTCAGACATGTTTTGGAGGACGATCAGAATAGCCATTGTTTGTGACCATTTATACTGGAGGTCTGGGCTTCCTTTACTGAGCATCCACTGATAGTTCAGTTCCTGGAAAGTAACAAGAAGTTTGAGTGTGAGCAGGTCGGCCCAGTCTGAGCTGTGCTTTAGGAGACCAATGTCCACATCGCCAATGCTGGAGGAGGCTAAAATGTTTTCAATCGCAAGAGTGATGAAAGTGGTTCCATTGACACCAGCTGACTCATCACTCCAGGACGCATTAAGAAACTCCAAAAAGTCTAACTGAAGATGCTCACAAAACCTAACAAGGTCTGCACCACAAGGTTGTCCAAGGCCATCTATTGCTACATCTATACAATGGTGATCGATTACCGACAGCACTTCCAGTGTTAAACTCGAGATGCTCTCTCGGGATGAGCAGGCATTTCTCATCATTTGGAGTTCAGTAATGATTTGGAGCGTGGCATTAGTCCTACAGGAGGTCAGTTCATTGAGGCAGTTCTCCCTCGCCTGCCATTGTGCCAAGCTGGAGCTGAAGTCCATGGCCATTGCGGAAAACAGGGCGAAGAAGGAAACAACACAAGCTACCAGGATCCTGCGGACTGTGCGGTTACGACTGCCACAAGCAGGGAGAGAGAGACTGTAAAGAGAGGTAAAAAAAAAAAAGATATATATATTTATAAACATGTAAACTGGAATCAAACTTCCTAGTCATTGTGTTACTGCTATGTTCAAAAGTCTGCAAAAACAAGAAATGATTTTAAGCTGTGCTTAAAATATCAATCAATTCCATAAACCATCATAATAGACTGAAGCAGGTTGCAATTTAGTGGGAATTCTAAGAAGACAAGTGAGCTAAGAGCCAGGATGCTTGTAGGACATTCAGTGAACCATTTACTGTCTTGTCTTGAAATTCGAATAAAACCTCTTACCTGCAGACATCACAGTCTCCCTCTGTATCCTCCTGGTCGTTTGCTAGGAGCTTCTTCCCTTTGTGTCTTCTGCTCTGAATTTTAGTTAAAGTGCCTTTTAAAGAGGTGGATGACAAGGTCCCAGAAGCTAAGCAGTCCTTTTTCATGTACTCCAATGATGACATGAGCTTCCCCTCGTCTATGTGCTACACGAAACGAATCCAAGTGTCTTACCAAAGTGAGTCCAAATCCAGCTTTAACCATTTAATGATGATTACTTGGTTGAATATGCCTCCTTTTCCTGGGTCTGCTCGTCTGAGCTTCCTCTTATCTCTTTTGCTGGACGTAGAAGAATTCAATATGTGACGCTGTCTCTTTACACACCGAGGGGCTTTTAATATACAGTGACGGGCTGCTTAATGAGGCACCATGGTGTGCACCTCTACACATTTTGTAGCAGCGCAGGAGAAGAGGGTAGGGAAAATACGTAGGTCACAGTTATAAGCACAATAGGAATCAACTATGCATACATTCTTAGTTTAAGTGACTCTGTGTTATTATTTTTATGGTATGGAGCTCCTAAGGGCTTAAAGGAAAAATAATGAATGGAATTTTGCACACACACTAATATTTATTTATTTATTTGTTTGTGTTTATATATACTTATATATACACACATTATATACATATATATATACATATATATATACATATATATACATATATATATATATATTTATGAGCTGTGTAAAACAACACATACGCCGTAGTGTTTTTTCTATTCAATGAATAGTGGGTTTTTGGTGGGTTTAAATGAAACCAGAATTCTTAACATTATTATTGACCACACCAATTCAGATTGTGTCAGTCACTGAATTGGTAACATTTAAATATCACTCATTCAGGATGGTTTGATGGGAAATGTGCAATTCTACAAAAACTTGTCACATCAAAATCGTTTCCAGTGGTGGTGATAGGAACCAGATGTCTTAAGTGTTTACTAGCTCTTTAATAGTGTTTAGCTGATTTGTGGTCACACATATGCTGATGTCTGAGACATTGTTGTATGACTGAAATTATTTTTTTATCTAAAATGTATATTTGTAATTCATTTTATATTAAAGAGACATTCATTAATAGACTTACTGTTATTATACATCAATAATACATTTTAGACTAATCTAAACAGGTTCACTGGTGGGTTTGGACAGTAGACGGGTGGCTCCCATCACCGCCAGAAATATATGGAAAAATGAAACCTGTTAGAATTCCACTTTAATCATACAACAGTCAGGGCCACTATGTATCTGGAATCAGTGCGGTAAGAGACAAAGAACAGTCATCTTAAAGACAAGATCTTGTATTATTTACAGCATTCACTCCAAAAACAGAATTTTCATGAATGTTAAAATATAGTCAATATTCCACATACATTATCCACATAAAGCACATTTTTTAAAACACAAAACTTCTAATTGGGATATTTATTACAATCATTTTTTAACATTCAACACACGTCATAACAAGAGTATTATGGAAATAACAATACAATCATTCAATCTTAACAGAATAATCCATCTGTTTAGTCCTTACAGGCTTTCCTCTGAAATCTCCAATTGCCCCCTCTTTATATCCAGCCATATAAGAAGCATTAATATAGCCCACCTATTACCACTACTAAATAAATCCCACAAGAACACAGTTTCTTACATAAAGATCAGTAAATTCACTCCTAAAAAGACCCTAAATAATATTCAAAAGAGATGCTACAGGTTACTAAAGGTTCTTTCACAAAGAGAAGGCTCTATATAAACCACAAACACTCAAAGGATCATTTGCATGCATATGCATGTAAGAATACTCTCTTCAGACTGATGGAGAATGTGCTTGGAGTATGTGGTTCTACGGTATATAGCACCAAAAGGTGGCCACATCTTGTTACGAGTTTGATATTGTAACAATAGGAGCACATTTTCTGGTGCTATACAGAATTAATTTCAAAAAGGTTCTGTATAGAAGAACCCTACAAACTAAACCTGAAAAGGTCTTTTTGAGTGTTCATGGTTCTACATAGAACCTGTGCTTTAAGATACTCTTAGAGAAGCATGTTTAGTCCCCAGTATTAGTGGGAAGAGTAATGTTACACGTGACATGACATTTTTACTGCAAGCTAAAGTGCAGATTGGGTGTTACTGTTTCACCTTCATACAAATGACTTCCAGAGTAAATCCAAAATGCCACAGCACTGATTCTACTGGTCATTAAAAGCAGGTATTAAATATTCTTTGGTTTTATAAGCTCAGTGCAAATGATTTAGTAGTAGGATGCCTTACACCTCTTCCTCAACATGATTATTATATCAAGCTTCACATAAAACCAGCATATGAGAACCTTATTCATTAGATGTGAGGGAAAAAAAGATCATGTGTCATGGTGAGGAATTTAAAACATACACCGAGATGTGTAAGTCATGCAGTCCTCTAACTTCAGCGACCCTTCATTTTGATGGAACATTTTTTTTAACAAAACAAGACAGAAAAGTCAAAAGCTCGCTTTTACTCATCACTGCCTCGTAGCTGCCTTCACTCATATATCAGATTTGAATGACTCTGAGTCACTCACAAAACCTTCTGCTCACAGCATTTAAAAATCTCCTTCTCTTTTAGTCATGCTGCACTTCCATCAATTCTCTTAAGACTTCCATAGCATGAAGCAGTCCTTTCTAAGTCTGGTGTCAATCAAGTCTCTTGCAGAACTGAGAACACCACCACCTAGTGGAATTTCTTAGGGCTACATTCTATATGTCAAAGTTTGGGCTCCCTGGTCAAATGACTGCGAATGAACACAACCTCTTAATACACATGTACTTGTATATTTAACATATTGGGGAAACATAAAACTGTGGGGAAAAAATGTGGCCTGACCAAATTTATTACACCAGAGACTCTATGAATGGTCATGGTCAATGGTTAAAAAATATAAATGGGATAGCTTGTAATGTTTACCATAGCCCACTTTGATTAAAGAAGCAATATGTAAGATATATGTGGTATTATGAAACAGAACAGGTGGGGGCTAGCTGGTAAGTTCAGCAGGTATCTCTGCAATATAGTATGTCAACATTGACATAGACATGTAACCAAAACTGTTACTTCTTTACATTCTGTCGACAACTTTAGATGACATTTTTTAAATTGATTACATAATCTTACAATTATTGCTCCTTTAATATAGCATTCAATAAACGTTGAGCACAAAACATATAGTTTTCACCATAAATTACTAAAACATATCAATTGACAGTTGTGCAGAATATACACATTAATATATATTTAATATGAATACACTAACCCTTTTAAATATTAACATTAATATATTAAAATTCGAAAAAAACATATATAATTTTTTTTGTTCTAAGTTTATTTTCATAACCACATAGTCATCACAGTAATATGAGCTTTCTAAAATTACACGACAGTATGATCATTTATCCCATTGTACCATCATTTATCCCAAAACTTCTTTGAATAGATGCCAACATATAATGTGTATGGTTAACTTCAATTCATTAAAATAATTTTTAGCAAATTTTAAAAACACAGACTATGTTTCTCAGATTCTGTCATATAAATAGTTTCATCACGATCTGTTGTTAAGCCAGTTATGTTAGAGTGGGAAGAAGCTACAGTGGTTGGTATGGATTAGCAGATACAACAAACAGGGCCCTCTGTTATGAGTGTATGTAGAGCTGTGGTGACTGGTGTGAATTTTACCCGTCGTCCTTCGAGCTCCCTGAAAGGTCTTCCTCCTACAGTTCCGTTTCATCATCTGTCTTCATTACCTAATAGGGTCAGAGGTCACCATCATGCTGGAGATACTCAACATCCAGATATCAGGGATAAACTGATTAAGATACTCTAAATAAAGCTGATGACTTAAACAGGCACCCAACTTTCAAAATCTCAGTATAATTCAAAGGCTGAGAGGCAAACGAGGTCATTCAGAGTGGGTTGATGTGAAATAGTTCACTGCAGAGAAACTTCTTTACAGCGGTTACGGCAGGAACCGGGGCAGTGACGTGTACAATGGCAAGAGGCCCATTTTTATGATACAGACCAAACCACTGAACCCACACATCTTGTTGATAATGGTAATATAGTGTAAATAAATTTCCTCTGGAGACTATTTTGTCTTTCCACACAGTTATTAAAACATGTTTTACACAAACACCTTCTCTCACAACTACTGGAATATCTGAGGTATGGGTTAGCGTGTTGACTTTCTGAAAGGTTACGTTAGCTCATTAGACGTCACCACCATGTACAATTCATGCAGGCAAGTCACATCACATCAAACCTCAGTAAATGACTTTGTTTACGTCTTAATGATGCTTTGTTTAAAAATAAATCATATTCATAAAGAAACAGTATATTATGATCAAATAAAGATATTCTGTCTGTATTAAAATACTATTTTAAGTTTCTGTTTATAAGGTATTGATACTAAAATGATTCCTGATTAACAGAAGCAAGGGACAGACAAAAACTGAGCAGGTCATTCTTTAACAAATTTACCATTTTTGGTATCATGGTTATATGATGGCATGGAGATACAAAACGATGCACAGTAAACCAGCTGTACATTTTATGTAGCCAAATATAAGCCCATATATATATTTGTAGTGGGTTGGAGTCCATATTTGAATCTAAGCATAACAAACATTTACATTTGCTGGAAGGCTAATGTTTCCATGGTTCCATAATGTTGGATGATAATAACCTGCTCAAGTTACAGTGCTGCACAAACGTCAGAGACCACCCTTTCATGTGTTTCATTTCCAGTCAAAGTATTAAAGAGTGGTTATGGTCAATGGTTAATGCTTTTACGACCATTATTCTGGAAACATTCTGAATACATTTCTTGAAAAACCTACAAAGGTTTGCACTGCTAAAGAAAGAAAGAAGAAAGAGACAGATAGATAGATAGAGATAGATAGATAGATACTTTATTGATCCCAGAGGGAAATTCAAGGAAAAAGAAGCAGGAAAGAAGCAGGAAAGGTCCAACCAAAGTGAAAATTCCAACAGTGGAGAAACCTGGGGTAGTTGACAGACTTTATTTTTCTGGAATAAGAAATTCAGAAATGATGTGGTTTGTTTTGGTTGTGTCAGAACGTATGTTCCTGAATTATGTAGGCAACATAGCTACATGCAGCTCCATTAGGTATTAGTCCAACCTCAACGTTAGCCATGTTTATCTTTTATGTAATCTGTGTGTGTGTGTGTGTGTTCGATAGCGTCTTCATTGTAGTTTTAAGCTTGTCTGTAATTTTCTGCTAAACATGTTTTTTCTCATAGCGGAAAAAAAGTCTAACCTGTACGACTGTTTTGACTGGAACTGAAAGAAATGAAGGGTGGTCTCTGACTTTTTCCACAGCACCTACGGCTGTTTCAATAGAGACCACATCCGTGGTTAAATTAGTGTATTCCTAGTTGAGACATCAATGAAGAACACGGTTACCACTGATTCGTTAATTTAATCATAGTGAGTCAATATAAAAACACAACACAAATAATGACTCTAAGAAATGCAACACCACAAAAAACTCAGCACCCAAGAACTTCAAAGCTAACAGAGATGGAAAAAAGACAAGCAAAAAAAGAAAAGCACTTTCACCCTGAATTTTTCACCCAGTTTACACCAGAATTGTCACTCATGTTGCAATCAATGCAGTTTTTTCACATTTATTAACAACAAACTGGAAGATTTCTTTTTTTCCAATTAGTTTGTACCACCTATGAATAATGGAATTCTTGGCTTTGTTTTATGGAGCCCATGACAATTAAAGTGGATGTAAGGATGTGTGGAGGCTTTAATGTAAGGCATTGGGGACTTATTCACACTAACTTTTATTAAGAAATATGAAACTAGAGATGGCACCGATCTGACACCAGGTATTCATATCAGGCAAATAACGATAAATCGGAAATCTATCAGAATCAATCATGGACCTAATCTAGTCTAAGAAATCACACTTACATTATGCATTGTGTTGTTATCCATGCACTGTTTACGGTGGGGAAGTAGAATAAAATAGCTTATATATAGATGTGCATCTTAACAGATGTGCTTCAGTTTAAACTTGCATAAAGCTCAGCAGCTGAAAAATATACTAGGGGAAAAATATACTATATCAGCCAATACTTCAGGACTCTATATTGATATTTGTGTCAGAAATGAAAAGTGGTTTTGTCCCATCTCTAATGAAAAATTAAGTGCCTTGGTTGATACGTTCGTTAGACATGACAGTCATTCATTAATATAGATGCAGAACATGTGTGCTTGCTTGGCCTAGTAACCAAACAGCACTGAGCTTAAAAATGAGAGTGCCAACCTAAGACTTGCTTCTCTTTGCCCATATGTTCATAGAGAGTAGGGGATCAAAGAATAATCCACCTAGCTCTACCTACTACCTACCGACTCTGCAGATCCCCGTTTTATTTTACCGCCTTCATCATGCCTTTCGGCATCAGCAATGTAGCATAACATCTATTGTGCAGTGCTCCGAATGTGTTGTATTTTGTATCAAACTGAGGTGGTAAAAACAATTGTCGAAAAAAAGAAAGAGACATGTAAACAAACCAAACAAACAAACCAACCAACCAACCAACCAAAAAAAAAAAACACTGGAGAAAGACGGACATCACAAACAAAAGAACCCCCACACCAACTTGGAAGAAGAAAGGCTTGAAGGCACCAGTGAAGAGTTTATGCACAAATTTTCCATTGAATAAAAATGCAAATGCTCATCCACTACTTCATCAGCAGACTAATTCATATCACACTGTTCTTCGAACTGTAAAATGTGTTGTCTACATGAAAAAAGGAAGGAACAAGTCTTTGTTTTGAATCCAGATAAATTACATTCAAGAAATCTGTGCGATAAAATTAATTTGCAACTTGTTATTCTGCAAACTGAAAGTCAGCCTTTGTATAAAAAATAAATATTTGTTACCTTATGACTCACAAAATTTTCTAATTGTATCAACAAGAATAGGAAAGAAATAAAAAAGAAATCAAAAGAAAAACTAGAGCAAGATCGTTCAGTACTTCATACAGCAGTGCCAACCACAATTACACTGGTGCTTTCAGTAAGCGAGAAGTTCATGTCAGAAACATTCAGGCTGATGATTGTAGAGGTTTCAGTAGAAGCCAAAGCTTCAACATGCCTTAGCTCTGCAATTACGGTAGATTGTGTAAGTTTGATGGATTACCAAAACCATCATCACCACTTTGATGTATCCAGAACTATCTCTGGAAGCAGAATTTGCGAGTTTGTAAATTAGAGCACAAAAAGGAAGGGAGGGAAAAGAGATTCACCACCAAAAGGTCACCACCCGAGAGCAGATTTTTGCTGTTTTCTTCTTGGGTCTATACCTTACTTCTGAAGAGTGGCTTGGCGCCTGGCCCACAGTACTCATTGTAGATGAGTTTAAAAAGGAAGAGGTGGAAGAGGGTGATGAGGGAGGCCACGCTAAACCAGAATAGGAAGGGCAGCCCCGGGTATTGTTTGGCCATGTGGTCCTCATGAGCCAGAATGGCCTTCACGTGCAGCGTGTGCCTGAGGTCCTGCAGGTGTGTCAGGTCTGTAGAAATGTACAGCAAAGGTGTGATGGGTTGCGTCACCATCACTGGGAAAATGTGGCCTCGGACCTCAGACGTTAATTCCACCGGCTCGTTCATGCACCCAGCCTCGCAGGCGTACAACTTGACCGGCTTTTCTTGGGGTTTGACAGACACATGCAGGAAAGGTTTTCCCTCTGTGTCCAGAAGAACAGCCAGGTTGATGAGATCTTTGTTATAGTGGATGCCACGCAGTGAATAGCTGTTGTGGAGAACGTCTGGATCAGCCTGGAACTGTAGGTGGTTCTCTGTGAACTGCAGGCCACCAAAGCTGAGCACCGTGCCCTGCATCAGGCCATGTGCACCTGCTGCCACTAGCACTTTGCAGCCTCGCTTCTGGAGGGTTAGGGTCCAGAGGTTGACCAGCTGGAGGATCTGAGCCACACTGCTCACCCGCCCCGGCCAAAGGTTCTCAGCATGCATGGTTGCGTGGCCACTGAAGCAGTGGTCAGCATAGTTCAGGCTGGATTCCAGCCTGTCGTGCTCCTCTGCAGTGATCCCACTGTTCAGCAGGGGTGCCATGGAGGCGGAGAGGATGTAGTATAGCGTAGTGTTGACGGTGTGACTGGATGGAGTGTGTGCATCCATTATTTTTCTAATCTCCACACCTAAAAAACAGCATAAATTAGTCACAACTAGGGTGCAAAATAACCAATAAAATCTAACAATTTTAATAATTCACATTTTTGAAAACTAAAAATGTGTATGATTAACCATGCTAGTGTCTTAGCAACAGAATCAACAACAATAAATCTATGCAATTTCCTACTGCTCCAAACTACTGCAGTCTGAATTTGGCAGTGTTCTGGGCAGCTACCATGCTCTTAGTTATTCTTGAGAGCCTACTAGCTATCTGTCCAGAGTAGAAGCAAATTCAGCCTGCACTCAAGACCTGTCCTGCAGAGTGTAGCACCAAGTCTGGTAGAAAGCAGTATTTAAGCAATTTGACTGCTTTAAGCAAATGAAAAACAGTTCTTGATCTATGCTTAAAAGCACTTGTCATATGTGCTAAACCTGAAACAAATTATATTATATGATAGTTATAGTTACATTAGTGGTATCACTGAAGGCTCCGTGATACGATATTATAATGATACTTAACATGAAACTATTGCAATTCTGCAACTTGCTTTGATAACAGGCATTGCAATATATTGTGATTACCTTTTTGTCAGCTGCACTGCTGTGGTCATATAAAAATCCATTGCCCTTGACATTCATGTACTCTAAGGTAATGCAACCCTGCCTGTTTGTATTTGTAATTTATATTATAAAATATCAATACTTGGCACCTATATAACATTGTCATGCAATATCAGAAGAATATGGTTTATATTTGTTCCCCAGACCAAGTGCAACTGATCAGTAACATTTGAAACATCTGAGGTTCAAAATGTAACACTATCACATACTTGCCCTAAAATGTGTCGAGTTTATAAGCAAGCATTAAAAGACATGCCTGTGTGGTTTATGACACTGTTTGCCATGCAGTTTGCAACAGACTAATTGGTGAGGTATAAACTTTATTCCTTCCTTATGAGCTACCTCAGCTTTGTAGCTCCTGTACAAGACTTCAAAAGACAATTCTGGGCGCCAGACAGGTCTCACTGGTTAACTAATTTGGGGGATTTCTTGGCCACTTTCACTAAATATCTGACAGAATTACATCACTGTTGCCAGACAGTTTTAATATAATGAATTACACTTTTCTCCCTCAATCTGAAAATTACCGTTTTACCAAAGAGCAGCATAAATAATGCTTATGACTTGCCAGATATGAAAAGATCCATCCACGCCTGCTGGTGCTCCTGCGCTAGATCTTCAACATTGGCTCGTAGCACCTCCACCATCTCCTTCTTGACAGCTTCTCGTAGCTTGCTGAAAGTATCGTCTACCATGGAGTTTTCGATGGGTTCTGATGTGTAAATCACACTGACTATATTATCAGCATGTTCAGACTTTGCAGGAACTTGAAACAGCATGCTCAGTCTTTTTGAGGCCACTGCCACCAACACTATGTCCTTTCTTTCTGTAAGAACCTTCCCAGACGACAGCATGAATTCTTTGTCCTCCATCTTCTCCGCAACACTTCTAAAAGTGGGAGACTCCATGGACACCTCAACAGAAACTGCTTTGTCTGTTGGATTGCTTATGTGAACCCTCTGGAGGTAGACATTAGGTCTGCTACGGTGGGCTATGTATTCCTCTCGAACAATGACACAGTCTCGAGAAGACTGAGAGCTGTCCAGAAGGACGCACCTGGAGGACAGCACTGAGCCTTTTCGGTACCACAGCATTTTTGCTTGTGCCTCAGAGCGCCTGCCAGATATCTTCCACCGTACTATGGGAGAAAACTCAGTCTGGTGCACAGGTGCTGAGCCTGGCTGCGAGGACGAGGTTACCCAGAGTTTATTTGAATCCACGTCAACCAGGAAATGTCCGTTACCTGTTACAAACGGAACAGACTCTTTCATCTGGGGCGTGTTAACAATGCCCTCCCCTCGGTCAACCAGTGCTGTCCATCTGTTAATATCCGACTGAAGACAAAGTCCAGCAGCTCCTCCAGCTTCTCCAGAAAAGCTCAGAAGCTTCAGAATCCCATCTGAGCTCAGGTACCAATAAAAAATGAGAAAAAGAAGCAAGCCAACCAACATGCGCCGGGCCCAGCTGCTTGAGAGCAATCCAGGGAGTCCCTTAAACCTCTGCTGAAGCCACATGGTTTCTGAGCTTGTCCTTTGACCAGTGCAAGCAAAATGATCAAATGCTATCTTCAGGGGTAGCCAAGTACTAATACAGATAAACAGTGAAGACTCAACGTGTCAACCAATGGTTTCCCGACATCTGACACACATACACAGAAGTGGCGTGACAGGTTTGAGCAGCAGTCTAAACCTTTTCAACCTTTAAAAAGAATTACGTGAATTATCCATGACAGCAAAAGCTGACAAAGCCATGAGGTTCCTTCTCCTTGTGATTGTGAATCATTCGCACAGACGAGACGAGAACGGAGTTAGTTTTAGCAACTAACTTAGCTAAGTTAGCTAACTTGCCATGTTTCTGAACGAGCTGTGTCCTTACTCTGTGTGCTTCGACATGCCTTGTGTCAAAAATACTGGACTGAGATACTTCAGTGTGGAAGTATAACAGCACTAAAGTATTTATCACGAAAACAAAAGCTCGTTTCTTGCTCCTGTAACTTTACTAGCTGGCTAACAAGCTCGGCGGTCAGCTGACTCGTATTGCCATGACTTGTGCAGTTAGCTAGCGAGCTAAAGAAGCCTGTCAACGACGTTGTCGACAAAATATCATATTACGACTTCAGCCGAATGGTTGTCAGGCATTTTCCCGGTTCTTCCTGATGTAAGTCCACGACTGCTTCATTTCAGATGCTGCCCGGTCAGTTTTCAACCCAGCTTGACATTTCTGGTTTGTAGCTACATATTACCCCAAATCAGATTGGTTGTTAGGCGGAAGTGTCGTAGCTGCAAAACTGTTGACGTCGTGGCGCGCGCGCAGATCGCAGGTTTCAGATCAGCCTTCTCTCTCTCTTCCTATCTTTAACCCGTTTAATATTTTAGCGAGCACTGACCCCCGATCAGCGACTTTATCCTGCGTATTAGCCCCTAATTTCACGACACTTCGAATCGATCCAAACCTTCCTTCGGCGTGGTATATTTTATAGTTATAATGTATTGTTTTTGCACAGCACTGAACAGAAAGTCATGTTGTATATATAGTAATAAAAATGGGTACACCAGATGCTTATAAATCACAGCACAAAAGAATACATAACAGAGAAAAAAAGATATACGTGAATTAATTATGCAATAAACACATAATAATAATTAAATAATAATACACGGGATGTTCAGTCTTAGCAAACGACTAGTGTGGCTAATGTGACACTACTTGTTTAATCAGATGGTCTCAGTCTTCAGCTGCTAATCATGTGTTTTTACACTAACCCTTTGGGAAAAGACTAGACAGCCCTGCTCTACATTCTACACCAGAGGTTCCCAACCCCGGCCCTGAAGGACCCCCTGCACATTGTAGTGTTTGCTCTTCTCCTAACACATCTGACCCAATCAATCTGCTAAATAACAAGTAATTCTTGAGTTGAGGTGGGTGTGTTTTAGCAGAAAACACAAACATGTGCAGGACTAGGGTCCTCCAGGAGAATGGTTGGGATCCACTTTTCTACACACACCCAACACAGCTGCACTATAAAGGAACAGCTATTAATATAGCATTAGCTATATTACATGAACAATTTTACATAAAGAAACACCAGAGTGAGGAACCAGCTACTCTAATTTATATTGTGTGTATTTATATTAATACATTAATATTTTTAAAAATTAAAAGTGTGAAAGATTTAGTGATGTGAGGCTGCAGATTGCAGCTAACTGAAAACCTCTCAATTTCCAGGCATGTAGTAAAACCTACAGTGGCTGCCAAGTTTCTTTGGGAACAAGGATTCAGCCCCTGATTATTTTTGTGTTAAATAAAATGTGTAATTATCTATTTGTCAATATTTTGGTTCACAAAGTTCTTCCAACCCAAAGTGTTTAGCTAGCACAGGCAGCAACCACTTCTTCTTTCTACGTATATCCAATACACATTATAGAGTCAGCGCATGGCGTATGTTCTGCATACTGGCCCCTGTGTGCAGTGGGCAGAACAGTAACAAGTTCTGACCTACAGTGCTGTATACTAATACTTTACATTTACCTCAGAGCTGTTATTACTGGCTGTATTGCAGTAAAAATGGCATACTACATACTAGTCATATACTAAATCTGGAAACCTGTAGTGCACTGGAGATACCCGGATGGTGTACAACTACAGTCAGAGTTTCTAGTATAAAGAGGGGTCTATCTTCATGATGTACTGCACCCTATCATGCACCGTGCCCGCAGCAGCTCTCAGCCTGCTTCAGCCAGAGAAGGCAGGTAACACTGGATATCAAAATGCAGGCACCTCTGAGTATAAAAACGATATACAGAAAATATACAGGTCTGAAAATTAATAAAAGATGAACTCCCTTTAAAGGATCAGTATTAGAGTGAAATATCAGAGGGTAGCTAACAGCTAAGCTAAACGTATTTCAGATGACCGGAGCAGCGTTAGCAGCAGCTAGCTCTAAACAGTGGATACAGTAATAACAGCTCTGAGGTATATGTGAGTTAACTAGTCATGTGACTGTATTAGTATACTATACTGTAGGACAGAATATGTTACTGTACTGTATACTAGACACAGTGGTCAGCATGTAGTATACAGTACATACTACTGTAGTATGCAATATGCAGTATAGTAGTGTACCATTTCGAATACAGCCACTGGATCCATGGTTTAGAGCTAGCTGCTGCTAAAATACGTTTAGCATAGCTGTTTGCCCCCCAGTGTTACCCACTCCCATTGTCTTTGACTGAGGTGGTGAGGTTGCGGATACAGCACACCATGTATAATAGAAACTCTGACTGAAGTAGAACATCATTCGAGTATCTTCAGTGCACTCCAGGTTTACAGTTTGGTCGCATAATGCCTACTACATACTACTTTTAGGCAGATTTTGTATGTGAGTATGCCATTGCTAATACAGTCATGGTTTTGTATATCAGTTTACATTTCTGCTAATGAATCCCTCCTAAAATCCACCTTTAAATGCATTTTGTATATTTGTTCACTATACATGGATAATTTAATATCTATCAACACATTTAAGTCTATGTGAGGAGCAAACTGACACATCATTGTGTTTAGCAATGTATTACTTTAGTCAGAGACCCACCATTTATTAGTATGCGCTTTGAACAGTGATGGAAAAAAGTTAACGTGTAATAGCCTATTATCTCCTGCATAGTTATATTTCATTACATGTATGTGGGTCATTAGGGAGCTTTTAAAAAGGGCTACTTCTAGAGTCCCCATCATCCTTTGAAACTGCTCAGCCATTGTGGTCTGAAGCCCCCTGCGGACCCTGAGCACTGACTCCACAGGTCTGGTTAGTAATCCGTCCCTACCTGTGAGGCAGTTGATAAACAGGGTTAAGAAGGGTTTACCAAGTATGCAATGTAGCACATGGACTACAGCCTGTAATTGTAGATCTACAAAGTGTACCTATATGTAAAGTGGAGCTGATAACCTGCAGACCTATCATACCTGTAACGCAGTGACTGGTGTGTCACTGAAGGACGTCTACGTGCTGTTGAATGTAATTAGAAGATTTATACAATTGTTATTTATGATGGAGATGAACAGTATTGTTAACTGTTCATCTGAAATCAGGTAAAAGCCACTTTGCTCCCTGTACACCTCCTCCTGCTGCTGCTTTCTGTCTGCGGGCTGCGGCCAATCCTGAATCCAGCCAGAGGCTGGGGAGGCAGTGGCCTCAGTTTGTGGGTGGAAGAAGGGGAAGGCAGGGCAGGCTGTGTTTATAGGGGGCCGCGGTATATAACTTCAACTAACTTTTGTTCGAAAGGCCTCCAGCACGTTTCTGCACGTACACATTACCCCGGGAGTGCAGTAGCGGAGAGCGGCGAGCCAGGATGAAGGCTGAGACGCTGAGCTTGCTGTTGGGACTGTTAGGTTTGACTGCGTTTGCCTCGCTGCGCTGTGAGGCGAAGGAGTCCATCATTCCAGAAGGTACCGTACGCTATTTACGGCGGAGAGTGTTTACTGCAGCTGAACTGCTCTACAGAAAGCTGTAGATAGCATGCAGCTAACACAGCGACACTGTGTTCTTTATTTTGGATGGAATATGTAGTATTAATGTGCTTTTTCTTGTTGCGGTGACAGTGTGAACCAGTAGCTGTGTTTAGTTGTGCTACGGACTGTCGACCGTTCCCAGGCCGCTGACGTGGAGGCTGCATGCCGATGTGTAGCGGCGATTTGACTTGATTTCTGCGGCGCTGCAAAACTAGCTAACTGTTTTCTGTTGTTTGATAAACATTAGTGTGCGAATAAACCGTGTAGCTGATGAACATATGCATCGTTAAATCGATTAGTTCAGTTAATAGAGAAAGATCGTCTTGTATATAATGAAGTATCCCAGCTAAAACATGGGCTGTCCAGCTTAGCTAGCACTATTCTAGAAGTTTTCCTTTAGCACCTCAGCCGCCGTTACTATGCTAGCTTAGTAGCCACATCTTCACCTCTCATCTTCACTTTTATTGATATACTGAGGTAAACCTGGTTAATTTTGCGTATTCTTTGTATATATGTTCGTCTTGACACCGAAAAATAAAGGTATTTAATATTTGGTGGCTATTTTCAGTATGTTTTCCTCACGGTCTTCATACAGACAGAACTTCTGTCTCATATTCAGTGAATTAATTCACAATTCAGTCACTCTGGTTCATGTTAGCACCGTTCTGGCTATTCGTTCGTCATTTGTAGGTCTCACAGTGTCTCATTTAGTGAAATGTCTTAGCTTCTTAGGGTTTTTCCTTATATTGTCCAACTCTATCAAACTAACGCTGACAGCAGTTTTCACTCTGCAGTAGGATCCTCTTTCCCTCTCAAAGCTGTTTCCCTTTTTGACATGAGAGCTAAAAAAGTACGGCTTATGCAGATTTTCCCTGCAGATAGCTCCAACTTAGCTCCAAAAATGTCTTGCTTATTTGTGCCAAGCAGCCTAACTAGCTGGCGATTCCGTTTTTTCCTGGAGGAAACCTGTCCGGATCCAAATCCCAGGGAAAAAGTGGGAGATGTGTGGTGTCCCCATTATGCACGCTCCGTAAGGCACGTAGCCTGGAAGGGCTCTAACCCTCTTCTTCCCAGGATGGGGGGACAGTGGAGCTCTTCATAAACACTGCTGTTCTTCTAGTGGCAAAAAGCCTCATAAAAGATTAAAGGGGAACTTCCCCAATCTTTATAAAATCAAAAAGAAATTAATTCATTGTGCTGTAAACAGGGAAATTCAGATTGGTTTGATGTGGTGTGGTTAATGATAAAGAAACTTACAGGCTTCGATTTCTTTATAGTGGTGGTGATGGGAACCAGGGGTCACACCAAATATAGAGGTAGAAGTGTGGTATTTTTATTGCCTATCCAAAAGCACCCGTAAACCTAGACATGTCTTTTGAGGTTTTATATCTAATACGGATGATGGTAAAGTAATTATAAATATGGATAAAAGTAGTTTTCTTTAGAGACTACTTGGTTATACAACAGGCAGCCATAAACAGATTCATATAAATTAATTAAAGTACATTTTAGACCAAAACTATCATGGAACAATATGTCAGATATCAGGCAACTTATTTATTGCCATTTCAAGTCATAATTTTTTGTGAAGGAGCTTTAAGAGGTGTTAAACTTATCAAACATTCGGTTCCTATCACCACCACTTTGAACCACTTCTGGCTTCTGTCTGAATCTATGGACTTGCGGTAAGGTACACCGATTTTAGAGCATGTCATACTCAGAGAATGCTGCACAGAATAGAAAGTCTTCAACAGTACAGCACAAGAAAAAGTTTTTAAAGAAGCCTACTATGAATTTAATCTGCTTCTAACATGTTTTTTTTGCTTTTTTTCACCTTGCAGGAAAACTTCTTGTTTTGACTGTAGCTACAAAAGAAACGGATGGATTTAAACGGTTCATGAGATCTGCACGACACTTTAATTACACGGTTAAGGTATGGAAAATAAATCCATATTAAACTTACGTTTAATGTTCATTTAGCTCTAAGACAGTGGACCATTTATTAAAGCTTACCATCATCTTTAACCGGAGTGGCAGTTTGTTCCTTTAAGAATGAAGTTTCTATGCTCCTTCTGTGACCATGCACACTTTTTATTTTTGCAGGTTCTTGGGAGGGGTGAGAAATGGAATGGTGGGGATTACATGTCAGCGCCAGGAGGAGGACAGAAAGTACGTCTGCTGAAATCAGCCTTAACCGATATAAAGGAAGAGGATCGGGTCATTCTCTTCATTGACAGGTACCTACTTTTTTTGTATTTTTAGTTTTTTGCACATTTATTTGTGTCTCTGTATATCCATATACTGTATTAAAGCAATAGCAGTAGTTTAACAAGCCCAATTTTGTCTGTAGCTACGACGTGATCTTTGCCTCTGGGCCGAAAGAGCTGCTAAAAAAGTTCCAGCAGACTAAACACAAGGTGGTCTTCTCTGCTGAGACCCTCATTTGGCCGGACCGTCATCTGGAAGACAAGCACCCGCATGTCAGAGAGGGGAAGAGGTTTCTTGGAGGAGGAGGCATGTGCTTGACTCATTGTTAACACAGTGCACATTGTTAGTTAAATTGTTGGCTGTAATGTGAGTAAAGAACCAAGGCACCCATAATAATTGTGTAGCCAAGAGCTCATTAGTTTATTGCCCTTTAGTTTATTGCCCATTTATCTATTTAGCAGGACAAAACATCACTTTCCTTCTCATCTCAAGGCCTGTACCCTGCTGTTACAGTTGCATGCACATAGACAAACATCGTCAGATCTGCTATTTGAGAAATTAAGTGTAGGGGTATGAACATGTTGCTTAGAAACAACATTAATGGTTTGATAAATACATTTCTCTGCTATTAATGATGTTCAGCGAACCTCCCCCAACATGTCTGAAGTTGCCCCTTTTTTCCCACACAATCCTCTGTGACGTTCCAGAACAATTTTCGGAATGACCATGTTACTGCATGGTTATGAGCTGATGTAAGAAGCTAACAGCTGTGAAACAGGATTCACTGTCATTGTTGCTCTCTGCCTGTCCAATTAGACACTGGTTTCCTCCTGGTTTTATGGATAATGATTGTATCAGATGTTTGATGATGAGCATAGCAGAGACAAGGCCATTAGGTGTGCTAGCAGATGACTGTTTTTTTTTCTGGTACTCACAGTAGCTCTTCCTTTTCTGTATCCAGGCTTCATTGGCTATGCTCCTAACCTTAAAAAGCTGGTCTCAGAATGGTCAGGCGAAGATGATGACAGCGATCAGCTATTTTATACAAAAATATACATCAACACAGAGAAGCGGGTAAGTGATCTTACTGGTGATCGTTCAGGATTAGCATCCATGTTTTGGCATTGAGATTTTTTCATTTTTTTATTATATGACCATGTTGACATTCCTCTTAGTTTTTAATGAGGCCTTGGTGCAGCGTTATGAAGTTTTCTTCCCTGTCATTTTGCCTGTAGAAATCTATAAATATAACTCTGGACAGCAAGTGCAGATTGTTCCAGAACCTCCACGGAGCCCTTGGTGAGTATGTCATTTTGTGTTTTTTCTTCTGTGTAGAGAGACCAGAGCTTCACTACAGAACCTAGCGGCTGAGCCTGTGTAGGAGACTTTGAGGCAAATCAGAGTTGCTGGCATCAGCTTTTTAAACCAGTAAACAGCTTTTTTTTTTAATTCCAGAAACTTTAAAGTGTAGCATCAATACCATTATTGCACCCTATAAAAACCCCTATAGCGAACCCTGTCGAGAGGACCTGTAAAAAAATCTCCCAGCCTTCCGGAAACTTCCCTCTTAATGAGGCTTTACCTTTGGTGTGCCTTTGATGAATAGGTGGAGGGCTGAATTGATGATTACTGTCGTATGGGCCCTGGCATCTTATTTTCTCTGGAAGTGCAGGAGCCTCTTCCCTGTGGGGGCGCTAGCTACAGTGCTGGCTTTGGGCCAGGCTGCTGTAGGCCCCTTTCTTTTTTTTTTTTTTCCCAGTCATTTCTCCTTGCCTCGGGGACTGGAATCTGAGAGTCAACTGTAAGATGTGCTTGTGCACACGTAGGCCAGCTGAGGGAGTTAGGAGCTGCAACTTTCCACACTACACCCAGGTGTTTGACAGAGCCGCCTCAGTTGGGTGATAAGAGAACCCTGCTGGGTTCTTTTTTCAGGACTGAGCTCTCTCACACTAACACAACTGTGTTTAATAAATATTGTATAGCTCTGGGGCCGGATTCAGAAAAGCTTGCTAAGGGGAACCTTCAGAAAGCTTATTCAGGAGAGTTCTGTGGAGTGCTTCAGCATACACCGAGTATAACTCAATTCACTGTTTAGAAGTTTATTATATCAACTATATCTATCTAAGGCAAATGTGAGGATTTTGTACAATTAGGAAAATTTGTACTTTTTTTTAAAGAGTTATAGCATTTCTTAACTTCTTTGAAGGCAGAATGTGCAAGAGCACATTTTAAGGAGCTTTTATTACTAAGGACTTGTGATTATGATGCCTGGTTCATTTACGAAGACAGAGGTGCTATGTTTGAACATCCAGTTAACTGATCCTTGCTTTGTATGTTCTCCAATGATATGTGTAATTTGCTGAGAAAATTAGTTTGGCAACAATTCCCAAAAAGTAAAAATAAGTTATGTGGCCTTTTCCCACATTGTGCTTCTGTTTTGGCTGTAGATAAATGATACTCGGATCAAGTTTAGATGGGATTTCCAAGCACATAAAAGAGATCTGTGTTCAGATACCTGCAAAAAAAAAGGGGAGGAAATGGTGTGATACAAAAAGGCTTTTTTTCCGTCCCAGAGAAAAGAGTGGCTTTCTAGGTCATTTAACAAAAAGATTTCCAATAGATTATAAAGTTACTTAGATACCTGCTATGAATATGGACTGAGAATATTAAATGCATGTTTTCTCATGGCCAGATGAAGTGGTGTTGAAGTTCGAGGACGGAAGGGTGCGGGCCAGAAACGTGTTGTATGACACGCTGCCTGTTATTGTTCACGGCAATGGGCCAACAAAGGTAGGCAGGTATTTCTTACCTCATCTTAGAAGGATTTAAACACTATAAACACGATTTGCTAAATTTCCTTCGGGATCAATAAACTATCTATCTATCTATCTATCTATCTATCTATCTATCTATCTATCTATCTATCTGTCTGTCTGTCTGTCTGTCTGTCTGTCTGTCTGTCTGTCTGTCTGTCTGTATGTGTGTATATATATATATGTGTATATATTATGTATGTATAAAACATTAAACACGCAAAGTGTCACTTTCATGAGTACCATTGTCTGCCGTTTTATAGCTTCAGATAAATTATCTTGGGAACTATATCCCAAACGTGTGGACGTTTGAGACTGGCTGCACAGTTTGCAATGAAGACATGCGTCCTCTTTCAGGTCTCAAGGTAAGAAATTTTTTATACACGATGACTAATGTTCAGTTTTCATCTATTTAAGTAAGTTTGCATTTGAATTTCCTGCTGCTAAACAAGATGTAAGAGGAGTGTGTTTATTTATAGGGTTGTGCATTGTCTAATGCAACTGCATCAGATACTTTGGAATAAGATTAGGTTTTGTCCAGGTGGTGTTTGTTTATTTCTTTATTTATGCACATAAAATATATTCACTTATACAATACACAATATTGTGTTGCCTCATTAACATGATGCATGTACAATCTGGCTAATGTACATGGCCAAATCTATGTACAAATTCAGGTGCAGTGCAAAATGTGCCTTGATGTGACCATTGCCTGAAGTTTAGTAACAAAGCGAAACTTTATACAAAGGTCTATTTATTGTCCAGCTAAATTTGGGAAACTGTGCACATTTTATCACCTCCTCAAGATACATTTACGTCTTCTTGCTTCTGTACATGAGAGTTGAAATATTTTGTTGATATACTATTATTCTGTTGGAAAATAATCAAAAGTATGGACACAAAAGCTGACGTCTGATAAAGCTGTTTGATGTGGGATGGATATTAAGTAACAGAAAATCAAATGATGTGCGAACTATTTTCAGTCCTATGTTTAACAGACAATAGTACAAAGACAATATATCAATAACATTGTTATTGTTTTAATCTGCACAGCTTGTGTGCTTGTTTCATATGTAACACCATGTTAGTCTTAACATGAAGCTCTACTGTACAAATGCTGATCTTACTGATCTTCTTGTTATCCACAGGAAAGCGAGTATCCAGTGGTTGTCATCGGAATCTTCATTCAGCAGCCCACTCCCTTTGTGTCTGTGTTCTTTGAGCGCCTGCTCAATCTCCAGTACCCCAAAAATCGTCTCAAACTCTTCATTTACAATCAGGTGAGACATTACATCATTTTTAACCTTTTTTAAAATCTGAATTTGTGTTGTAACATCGCACTTGGAGTAAAGGAGCTAGGTTAATGAGAACAATGAGAAACAAACAGAAAGATGACTGGTCAGTTACTGTTTTGCACTTGGACAAATACTGATCCAGGGATGCAAATTGAGATCCCAACGACTAGAGCAGTCCATGGCTGATATAATATTTGCATGTATGTACAGTGCCATATATTAAAAAATGAATGCCAGACAAGCTGCATTAAATCCTTGGACTCTCTTAAGGATTTTATGTTTGTAATTGTAAAGATGATAAAAGAATGTATTAAAGTTTAACAATGTACTTTTTCCAGGAGCCACACCATGACCAGCACATCCGTTCATTTCTAGAGAGCCATGAAGCAGAATATCAGGGTGTGAAGCTGATTGGTCCAGATGAGGGGGTAGATCCTATAACATCGCGGAATATGGGCTTGTGAGTTTAAATGTCATTGATTTTACATAATAATGTAAACATTAGCATGAATAATACTTACATTTAGTTCACTGAACATAATGGTTGTCATATTTCTGTGTACTAAGCCTGGAATGTGAGGGTAATTGTCTTTCTGTTTTTCTGGCAGTGACATGTGTCGAGATGACATTGACTGTGAATACTTCTTCAGTGTTGATGTAGAAGTGGTTTTGAAGAATGACAACACACTAAAGATACTTATTGAGCAAAACAAGTAAGCAAGATTGTTTAAATGGTAGAGCTGTTGTAGATGTTTGGGGCAGAATTGATAGGAACTGTTCATTTTAATTAAATAAGCTATGCTACAGATGCTAAACTGGAACTTGCCACTGATGGCCATTTTGTAGTACTACAACAAAATAGATTTCATAAAATAATACTGTGATTCTATAGACTGCAGTAGTAAACTTGATAACTTAAATATGCCAGTTCATTTGCAAGTTTGAATTAATCTTTCTTATTTGGCCCCTCTAAGACCATTCATAGCACCCATGATGACCAAACCTGGTCGGCTGTGGACTAATTTCTGGGGAGCCCTCAGTGCAGATGGGTACTATGCCAGGTCAGAGGACTATGTGGATATTGTCCAGGAACGCAGAACGTAAGTTACATTTGAATATATTTACTTGCACACGACTTGAAAGTGTCAAACACACACACACACACACACACACACACACACACACACACACAAAATGGACAAAGATATTGGGACACCAGTTTATTAATACTGAGTTGGCTCACCTTTTGCAGCTATAGCAGCTTTTTTGGTTAAGATTATGGAGTGTGTCTGTTCAAATTATTTTCCTTTCACCCAGAACATTTATTCACGCAGGAGATTTATGGGGTCAGACACTGATGTTGGATGAGAGGCCTTGACTCTGTTCATCCTAAATGTGTTTGATGAGGTTGAGGTTAGGCTCTGTATGGGCAAGTCAAGTACTTCTACACCAAACTCACACAGCCATGCCTTAATAGCCATGCCTTACTTTGTGCACTGGAGTACAGTCATGATGCAACAGAAAAGGGCATTCCCCAAACTGTTCCCACAAAGTTGCATACAAATATCCAAAATATCCCGGTCTGCTGAAGCATTACGATTTCTGTTCAATGAAACTAAGAGGCCTAGGTCATCCTCTGAGAAACAGCTCCGTTATCCTTCCTCCACCAAACCTTACAGTCGTTACAGTGCAGTCAAGCAGGCAATATTCCCTTGCCGTTGCCGAACCCAGACACGTCCATTAGACTGCCAGATAGAGAAACGTAATTCGTCATTCCACAGAGTACGTTTCCACAGTGATGGTGCTTTACACAACTCCATCCAACGCTTGCAATTGACATTTGAATCATCAATAAGGTTTGCATGGAGTTGTTTGGCCATGGAGACCTATGTCACTAAGCTCCCAGCGTGCATGTTTTGCACTCATGTTAATGCCAAAGGAGGTTTGGCACTCTGCAGAGAACTGGCGACTGCCTCAGCACTCGGCCACCCCACTTTATGTGGTCTGCCACTTTGTGGCTGAGTTTTTACAAACTCACTTGCATCCTGTTACAGAACCACAGTCCAATTCAGTGAGCTCTCAAGAACAACTCTTTCTTTCACAATTTTTTTTAAAGGCAGACTGCGTGGCTTGGTGCCTGGTTTTATACACATGTGGCAATGAGGCTGAATGAAACACCCTGATTAAGAGATGTGTCCTAATACTTTTGCTGATACAGTGCACCTCAACAATTTAAACTGATCAGCGTACAAATTCATTTTAATCCAGACACTCAGAGATCTATAGAAATGCACATGGACATGTGAGAATTAGTTAGGATGCCCATCACATGTAGTAAAAGGTTTCATGATTTCTCTAATTTCTTATTCACGTATTCTAAATTGTAATGTGGCAATAACAGTTAACAAACAATATATTATGCATAATATTATATTATGCATGTTATATAATGTAGTTTAATGGGTTTTTTTTTTGGTACTTCTCCAGGGGGGTCTGGAACGTTCCATATGTATCTCAGGTGTATCTGTTGAGTGCAAATGTTCTGAGGAGTGAATTGAAAGCTGATGACCTCTTTCATTCTGCTACACTTGACGCTGATATGGCCTTCTGCTCCAAAGTGCGAAACCAGGTCAGTGGAATTACTAAAAAAAAAAAAAACAAACTTATAGCACAGAAACTATAGGTCTCTTCTTTTTTTAAAAGTTTGGAAGGGGCAAAAGCTGCATACATATTTAATGGATGTGAACGGATGTGACGTACTTAAGTAAGTTCCTGTATATAAGAGCATCTGCTAAATACTGTGAATGTAGATGTAATATTGGATGAACTTTGACTTTGTAAGTACTCAGTACAGCTGGAAATCTAGTGTTGGAACCCAACACTGCCCCACTGATTGGTGCCTTTGTTGTGTATACTACCTGTTGACTGTGTCATAATTTAGTTTAATTTTGTTTTTCTTCAAGGGAGTTTTTATGTTTGTAACAAATATGCATACATTTGGCCGAGTCCTAAATACAGAAAACTACCAGATGGATCACCTGCACAATGATCTGTGGCAGATCTTTGAAAATCCTGTGGTAAGAATAAAATCTTCATATTCCGAATAGATTCCAAATTGCTGGTGTTGTATCACTTTCTTTACTTTTAACCTGTTGCTTAATACTTTTATAATAGGACTGGGAGGAGAGATACATTCATGAAAATTACTCAAAAATTATGAAGGACGATATAGTTGAAACTGTAAGTATTGGCTTTAAACAGTTCAGTGTGGCAGTTTTTAAAAGGCTAGATAAAAAGCTTTTTTTGAAAACTAGATGAGATTTGAAACAGTAACAAGTTTTAACGTTTTCCTGCAGCCATGTCCTGATGTATACTGGTTCCCAATTTTCACTGAAGTAGCCTGCAGACATCTTGTTGAAGAAATGGAAAACTTTGGGCAGTGGTCTGGAGGCGGCAATGTGGTACGTATTTAAGATGCATTTAGGAACTGATTTTAGCAGTTGATCAATATACTGTACGCTGATAGAAAAGATACAGTTGTGGTCACAAAATAACAGCTGAGCATATTACTTTGTTCTTTCAACATGTCTTCTTTTTCCTTTTGCCTCCTTGCAGGACAAAAGGATCCAGGGTGGATATGAAAATGTTCCAACAATTGATATTCACATGAATCAGATAAAATATGAAAAAGAGTGGCATAAATTCCTCTTGGACTATGTTGCGCCTGTCACAGAGAAAATGTTTCCTGGGTACTACACCAGGGTAAGCCGGTCTTGCTTTTGCAATTCTTTTAGAAGAAATATTTGTCCGCATATTTTCTTAGTCGTTATTAACCAAATTTTGTCTAATGATTAGTTTTGATCACAATATATAGCGTGCAAAAGTGAATGAAAATTACCAACAGTTTTGTTATTTTTCACTTTAATCTTTTGTTGTTTGTGGACAATCAAAACTCTTATTTGCTCATAGTGGGAGCAAAGAAAAAGTAAAAAATTTAATTGTTTAACAGCCATACAATACTTACTTTTTTATTAAATTAATTTAATTTCAAATACCTTAAATTTAATTAAGTCATTAGAAATATCAGAAATACTATCAGTAATAAATAGGGGAAACTTTTGTGGTCAATATCTGTTTTATGGGGCTAAAAATTAGCCAACACATACCGTGCCTCCAAGTAGTATTCAACCCCCTGCACATTTTGCAAATGCAAAAGTTGCAAATAAGTTACAGTCTTCCATCTCTGAACAAAAGTAGCATTTATTAACAGATGCCTAAATATTACAAACAAAAATTATAAGTTGCTCAATTAAATTAGAATACATTGTAAACATAAAAATGAGGGTCAATAATTATTCGAAGAATAAGTTTATTTAAATATGGCTACATTTATACATGGTATAAATGGGAAAACCACCAGAAATCTCATATGACTTTTTAATGAATCAGACACAGAGTGCTTTGTAAGTGAACTACTCTGTGCTCTTTGTTTACCTTGATGCACAGGGACCTTAATACACAGCAGGGGCTATCAGTTCCGGTTTAAAGGACATAGTTCAGCACTGTTTGGTGACTTCCCTGCTTTAAAGCACCAGCTAAACCTGGTAATAAATTAATGAAGTTAATAAGGGACACTTTTGTAAATGTTACTCACCACTAGGGGTGTAATGGTATATTAATATCCCCTTTGCCCTGATGTGTGGGGTGCAAGACATTTACACGCTTTGTACTGCTGTATCTTAAATATATTATGCTGTGGTGTAAACATAACAGTACATATTGTGTAATGAAATTTGTGTGTCATTACACCCATACTGGCAACCACTGACCCATTCATTTATTCAGTACAGCATTGAAGTAGTGACACTGTGTAGAGGTTGATTGGTTGTTTTTAATTCAACCTTAATACCACAGTTTCTTTGGATGCTTTAGCCCTAGTTGAGCAGCCCTTACTCACTTCATGATGTGTCCACTTTTACTATTAGCCTGGCTCTTAAAAGCACAGACATTGACTTTCAGGTAAACTGTTGCTGAGCTCAAAGAAAAACTCTAGCAAGGGAGGGTGTCTATTTTCTTTTTTCTCTCATGATCATTCTTGCAAAATGCCTGTTGGGTAAGAATGTTAGTCTTGGTTGTGAATACTGCATGACCTCTTTTGCCTCTCTTTGTGTCTTTTCTCTCTTTGCAGGCTCAGTTCGATTTAGCGTTTGTAGTTCGATATAGGCCTGATGAACAACCTTCTTTAAGACCACATCACGACGCCTCCACATTTACTATAAACATTGCTCTCAATCAAGTGGGGATTGACTTTCAGGTGAGTGAGAACTATTGTGGTTTGAAATGGCTGCTGTTTTCATTTCAGTAGTTCTCGTGTGAAATTGACCTTTTTGTTTGCTTCTATATTCACCTCAAAACCATGTACTCTACACAGCAAGGTTTTGAGGACAGCTTTTCAAAATGTTTTTCATAACTGTAACTCCACATCAGTGCAGTAGTTTATAATGCAGTGGTTGAGATGTAAACAGTCTTCAGAGTGTTTTGATGTAAATTGGTCGGTTATACAGAAACTTCTTGATTGTATATTGTGGTGGTGATGTGAGCTAAGGTTGAGACATCATCAAAGCAAATTTAGCCTTCATATTTAATGTCCAAAACCACCAATGAACCTACACATCTTCTGGATTGTATAAACCATTTTGATATCTGTGATATAGTAGTACAAATTTAAAAACTAACTTTGGAGACTATGGCATATCTCCTTGCCATGAATATATTTTTAAAAATGCGTTTTAGGTCAACTCTCAGTAGTACTGTCAACAGAGTCTGAGGCATTAGGCAGTGAAGTCATAACCATTTTGTGTAGTCATACTGTGAGGTTAGTCTTCTACAATAAACCATTTCAAAACAAATCACTCTGAATGACTTTTGTTTACAAATATTGAAATATTTGTAAACAACTAAATATGTTTTCAGAAGTCTACATTTTGAAACGTGCTTGCAGGTTGTGAATATATTGGAGGGGTTCTGCTATATAAACATGGCCTGCCTGAGGAATCAGTGGATATTCATAACATAATGTTGAGCAGTTTTTGACTTTGCTAAGTCTAAGCGACTAATTTTCATGCCCTCTTGTCTTGTTCTTCTGTCCAGGGCGGCGGTTGCCGGTTCATTAGGTACAACTGCTCCATAAGGGCACCCAGGAAAGGCTGGGCTCTCATGCACCCAGGCCGCTTAACCCACTACCATGAAGGTCTCCCCACCACAGGGGGCACCAGATACATTGCTGTCTCATTTGTGGACCCTTGAGATGATCTCAAAAGAAATTTTTTAGGAAAAAATACAGGAAGGTTAATATCCAATATGAGCGTTAAAGGAGGACCAGAGAGACAATCACTTTAACATTGCATTGAAAGTCATTAAAAGATACTGTGCCTTATATCACCATTATGTTTATTTTATTTTTATTTTTTTATGTTACTGACAACTGTATTTAGAAGGCATACTGTTGAACTCAGGAGTACTTTGAATGCAGTTGAGGCAGATGTGCAGTGTGTACCTTCCTTTGAAAGAAATTCTAAGTTTATTTATTGATCCATTTTCAAAGCAGTCATGCCAAAGTTCTTATATAGATTTCAGTGATATGACTTTGCTTGGTATTTGGCCATTTTTGTGTGATTGGGATAACCAGGGGATTACCAGATCATACATCATGCTTTTTCCTTGGTCATTTTCCCCAGGTAAGCGGTGCTACTGTTAGGAAACGGGCTGATGTGTGTTTTATTTGTCTGTGCTCTCTTGAGTCATCTGTGTCTTTTGTTTTTTATTTTGATGTTTTATGTTTTTTTTTTATGTTTTGTTCAATAAATGTTTCAGTTTTGAGTAAATGTTTTGTTATCATTTTTATATGAAATTTTTGTAGAGAGTGATGAGAGAAGTAGACAATAGTCTGGTTTGGTTTATTCCTATACAAAAGGACTATTTGGAAGCCAAACTGATAGGCGGAGAGATTCTACACCAGTGGTGCTTGGCATAGGCATGCAATCGAAAAGAAGCAATTTGGCACATGTACACAAAATAAAATAATGTCCAGCTTCGGCTGAATATTACAACAGTCTGCCGTACTTCTCCCATGCCTTCTGTGAGTTTTTAATAAAGTGTCTCTAGTGCAGTCCTGGAATCCAGCAGTACAAGACATGATTTTCTTTTAGTGCCTCATTAAAGACCAGTGTGCATCCCACTAGCTAGGCAAAAACTTTAAGAGAAGGAATAGAAATAAAGTGCACCAACGTATGGCCTTAATGTGGAACTTTATTAGTGCTCTCTTTTTGCAGGTTGTTTCAGTTCCATGGCCCCTACCCTTCAGGAACGGCCACGTGCAGGGGGGGCTTATTTCTATGAGCTCAGTGAATGGAATAGTGAGGAAAGTGGGGTTTTCTCTTCAGTTTGGCATTCAAACCAATGTCAGTCTGATCACCCAGGTAAAGTCAGGTGTCAAAGCAGATTGATGCACAAAAACAAGATGTGTGTAAATCATAGTTGGTGATTATGTGAAAATATGCTTAGCAGACACTTAAGGCCCAGGCAGTGTTCAACAAAGCAGGATTTCCCACTAAGCCAGAACTCCTGGGTCAATAGAAGAAGAACTGAGGGAGTTTCCTATTGGTCAGTGTTTATCATTTGGCTTAAGTTATCTGGCCACTGGGAAGTCCTGCTTTGTGGAACACCCCAAATACGAATCAGGACTATTGTGTAATTCTACACACATGCTACCATCTATATCTCTGTACCATCATCCATGTTTTTTCACTCTTAAATCCTAAAATAATCAGGACAAGGGCGTAGGGAACGAGTCAGCTGGGTGAAGGGAGGGAAACTCAGACGTCGCCTCCTCTGATGAGAGCCGTGGCGCTTTCCGATGATGTAGGGTTTATGCATTGTGCAAGCAGGCAATGCTAACGCTCACTGTCGGGCTCTAGACAGTTTCAGCAGTGAACGGTGCGATTTGCTGAAATTTTTTATGCACCTCATTTACGGCCATTAAATTGCGCTAAAATTAAGTATAACTGCCTCGCTGCTGTTATTGGCGCACTGGTTGGGCTAGCTTGCTGGCTAGGCTACTTTCACTATCCCACTAGCAGGGCGGGCTTAGTTTCGTTCTTTCCAGAAGCGCACCAGGGGCAGCTGCTCAGAGAACCTTTGGAGAAATAAACTTGACCATTTTGGAGAACACAGCTTGATCACCATGCCTGAAGACTTGCTATAACCTCCCCGCCTTTCTTGGTAAGTTGCTAAGGAGCTAGCTAGCTAACTAACTTTATTCGTGTCAAGCCCAGCCTTTGCAGTAGTTGTACGTGACGTACCGTTAGCTAATGTACTAATGTAAATTTCTATCCGTATATACACATTGACTAGTTAGTTTAGTTAAGCAGAGGCGTGTGACTAAGTACATTAAGCTAGCTTTCTCCTGTCAGAACCGCCGTTAGCATTAGCTGCCTGGTTAGCTCAGTTTATTTTAGTGCGTTAGCAAGGCTGTGTTAGCTAGCTAGGTTAGCTTGGTAAATGCGGTAATAGTTAGGCTGGTTAACGGAGTATTTAATAATCATTAATGAACTAAATGAACTCTAACTAGGTTGTGGTTTGTCTGGCTAAGTTTACTTTCTCACATGAAGGCAGCTACCAAGGCCGTTTGTACACTAGCTAGTAGCTACATTAGCCAGCAGTTCATAGCAGCACTCTTCTTATCTGAGTTACATAATCTGAATCTGAGCTCAGGTCACACTGGCTTCCTACACTGCCGCTTTTATTACTTTAATTACTGATGCTCGAAGTAACGCGTAGCCTATCTGTCTAACAGTGGGCAGTGTGTCTTTGGCTGATGCGACTCTGGAGGTGTGACCCTCATAGGTTTGTGTGGTGGAAGTCACTGTCTGATCTGCGACACGAGGAGATGAACTCACACACCCCTCCTCCTCAACCTTAGAGGGCATGTGCCGTCGGATTAGCTCCCCAGATAAGGTCCTTGAGTCTGGGTCGTGAGGGGAGTTGGTGTGACATTGACATCGGTCTCTTGTTTTCGCTGAAGGAGAACACTGGCTCAGCCCCTGACTCAGCTAGTAGCTGCTAAACTAGCCTGAGGTCCGCCTCGCCCCCATGCCTCTCTTGTAGTTTGAGGTTTGTTTGACCGAGGCACGCAGGTCTGCTCGGGGATCTAGGTGAACGGTCACGGCGTGGCGGCTGGTGCTGGAAGTGGCGAGTTTTACAGGATACAGGACCCGGTATTTTACTTCAAGGTTGTTCCTGTTACTTAAGGTAAGATGGCTAACCTGGCTGACATTTAAAGCTGTCCGATTTTTTTTTATTCGGCTTGTTGTTCTTGGTGCTGTGAGGGTGCTGAAGCGTGTTTAGTTTATCCGCTTTGGCTAACTGGCTGGAGAGTTCTCCTCACTTAGACACACGAACAAACGGTGGGGACTAAATGACGTTTATTCTATTCTCCCTCTCTTCGGTCTCAGTAGTTAAAGTTAGTTTAAGGAATATCACTTCCGGTTCTGGTTGGCTCAATACAGTATGCATGGACCAAATGCTCTCCGCAGTGTAGTAAGTTAGTCTGCAATAGATTCATATAGAATAGCTTGAACGCAAAACAAAAAAATGTCCCGTCTGCCCTGTCAGATCTCCTGATTGTGATCATGATGTTGACAGATTGCGTGGTTCAGGATGAAAGCCTCATGGCTGAGGTGGCGTGCTAACAGACTTCTTGATCTCTGGACATGTGCACTGTATGTCTGTCAAAGATTTTGGGAAATGTGCCCCTCTGAGGCACAGCAATGCCAAAAACACAGTCTCCCCGACATTAATACAGAACACACAGTGAACAGGTCGAAAGCAATGCAAAAAATGTCCGTGCTTGTCTGTGATTGTGATGTTGACAGGTTTCATGGTTCAGGTTGAGCAGCTCACGGCGAAGGTGGAGTGCTAGCCTAGTCTTTATCTCTGGGCTGCACCACCCAGGGGTTGGGCTGTTTTACTGATTTTCGGCTGATACACAGCGTCCTCTGTTCACACACCTTACGCAAGCTTTGACAGTATTTCCAGCTTCTGAATCCTGGTTACCTTTCTCAGCCTGTTTTGGTCCTGCCTCTCTGAAGGTGTCTGTCCTCAGACTGTGCAGTGAAGGTGACTTTCCATGCCAGGTGCTTTTTGCTGTCTACAGTGAATCTGGCAACCTCACGTACACACACACAAACACTTCAGTACCTCAAAGTGAAACCGCTCTGTTGCACGTCCTCATTTGACTCTGCTGGCACTATTATGTTATACGACCAGATATTATTATTATTATTATTATTATTATTATTATTATTATTAGTTTAGTTTATTATTAGTTAATATTAGTAGATTTTAGGATGACATGTCTTGTGAATGTTTGGTGAATATTCTTTTGTACGGACATGTTTGTACTTTGTCAGTGTCTACATTGATCTCTTTTTCTTTGGAGGGGAGAGAGATGCAGATTTCATGCAGTGTACTGAAGATATGCTTATGTACACAGCTAAAAAATGCAGTATATTTAAAAGCAAAGGTCAGTTTTTCAAAATTAATCAGTCACTGAGATGTAAACAAAGTCATTCAAAGTGTTAATGTGAAATGGTTTATTGTAGAGAAACCTACTAACTTATTTATCTAAGTAGAATTTATTTACAGTTTATTATATTTTACTAGTCCATACAACCAGTAGACCTGGCTTTAGTTTTATGGTACTTTGATAGTTACTTAGATATGTAAGACATAGTGTGTGTGTGTGTGTGTGTGTGTGTGTGTGTGCGCGTGCGTAAATGTAAAAAAGTAAGAAAATATATATAATACCAATTTGTCAAAACACAGTGTCTCAAACATCCAGCAATCTATCTAAATCATCAACCGTTTCCTTATATAAAATAACCTTTTGCAGTTTAAAATGAAGTTTTATTAAATGCTGGCTAAATGAAGTCTGATCTTTTTAGTCCAGTTTGTATAACTTGGTGATTTTAAACCACTCTAAATTGCATTATTTACATCTCAGTAATTTTAGATCCAGTTTCCCTTGAAAGTCTAAAAATGCTTTGTTTCTGTAGTCCATATTATTCAGTCACACACTGACACCGTGTTATCTATTTCAAGGAATTTGAATTGTGTTTTTAGTATTTTGTGCTGTCAGCACTAATATTGATTTCTTCACACTTATAGCTTTTCAAGCAATGTTCAGTTCAACTACATCATTAACAAACAAACAAACAAACCAACCAACCACCCAACAAACAAACAAGAAAAGCAACAAAGCCCATCTCGAAATTTCCTCTCTCAACAGGAATGATCAGAGGGGCTTTGAGTTTGCATTGTTTCAGTTGTTTAGGAAGAAGCAGTTTTCCACACAGCTCTACAGAAATGAGTACTGGTGCTCAGTTCTATAGAATTAGTGCAGGATGTAGGAAAACAGTCTGGTCAAACAAGCTAGATCGGCCTATACGAATATAAATGCGAGCTTTAGTATGATCATTATATTTGGGGAATATTGGGGTTTGGTCAGTACCAGTAAGCATTAATACGAACTCACTGTAGGCTGTATGTCCCATGGGGTGAATCGTAGTGCGAATAAGTGTGACCAGCCTGCTAGCAATTGTCAGTTCCTTAAATGCTATAATGGGTATCTAGGAAAAAAAAAAATTAAATAGACCGGACAGTGTGAGTGGTAAACACATGCTTATTATTGTAGCCCAGCATATACTCAAAATATCCCACGAGTGGGCAGACTTTGTTTGGCAATCTTTAATGTCATTTTGTTTTGCTCTTGTAAGGAATATAAAATGCCAATTTGATGTTTTTGGAAGAGTACATCTGTGAAGCTTGGCTTCTGCTGAGATAAGCTGTATTTGCATGTAATGCTAGACCAGATGGCTTAAAACATGGTTCAGTGGTTAATAGGACTTTTTGGCGCGTATTTAATATGGTGTTTAAAAATTGTCTTTTATAAAATTAGCTTTGAAATTAACACCTATCAGCTAAGATCATTTGATTAGGGGCTTTTTTCATTCATCCCATCCAAGGTACAGATGAATGCTCTCTTTTAACTACTCTTTAATTTTTTTTCCTTTGGTTGCAGTGCGATGTCTCTGGTTTTCTCACGACCCAACACCAGTGCGATTGGCAAAAAGGACAAGCGACTCATGGCTGAGGTGAACGCCTCTCCGCTCAAGCACTTTGTCACCGCCAAGAAGAAAATCAACGGCATCTTTGAGCAGCTTGGCGCGTACATCAAAGAAAGCTCAGCCTTTCTAGAAGGTAAGCCCTCAAGACCTACTGTAACTTAACCTGGACAGCCTTTCTCACAATGTTTGAACCCCTTTAGGAAATGTGAAGTGGTCTGGGATTATCTTCTGCCGCCTACAGAATACAACTGAGGGTTGTGAGGGTTACTGACCTGATACTAGTTCAGCATCAGGACTGTAGAGTATATCTACATGTAATCGTTACTTTTTTATCATATTGGCCTTTTTAGTACTTATACTGGAGGAAGGCTTTAATGCATTTGATCTTCGGTGTGCTGTGAATTCCAGGGCGTGTTTCTCTGGGTGTATTGATGAATCAGTTACTTCATTTTTTTTAAATAAACAAAGCTGTATGTTCTTGGTATGAATTAATCTTTAACAGTTTCATAATTCATTATTGATGTACATGTATTTTAAAATATTCCAACATGCGTTGCTATATTTTAACGAAATAATTACACTAATATTTTCTCTACTTCTTGGAGCCCTGATTGGTGCCCTAAAATGCAGATAACTATGTGTTTACACTGTTATTAGCATGGATGCCAGTCCTGGTTAACATTCTCAAGGCTGTGAGGCTGCTGTAGGATGGTTAACGTATTCTGACAGAAAAGAAGTTATGTAACGGACAAGCAATGTTCGTTTCCCTAGGAGATCAAGCAGTGACAAAGACCAGCTTAGTCAGCACCGTGTCTGAGCATGAGCAGGGAATGCTGTTTATCTCAGAAGACAGAGACAGTCTGCCTTTTAATACATTCACTGACCAGATTCCAATGTTGAATCTTGAGCAGATTAATTTTCCCAATGAAGTTGCCATTCCATGTTTCTTTAATTATCAGTCAATAATGTGTTAATTAGGGGGCTTTTGTTCCTTTGATCAGTACAGTCTACGGTGAACAGTCAGTAGAGAATGGGTGCAGATGTCTGGCAGGTTTAAATGCTGCACAAAAAGGACAGATGACCTATCTCGTCTTTCTCACTGAACTTTTAAACCACATGTTGCTAGCTGATACTGCACTGACATGTTGTGTTTCTGTGACAGAGACCTACAGTAATGAGGAACTGGATCCAGTCACTACAGAAGAGCAGGTGGCGGAGGTGCGGGGTTACCTTTCCAAGGTGGCAGGGATTGGTGAGGTCCTGTCCCGCAGACACATGAAAGTGGTCTTTTTTGGCAGGTGTGTAGTCAAATCACTTGATGCCCAAAGATCCGTTCTATAGTTTAAAATGTCTAAAACTTTTGAAAACTTGACTGGGTTATTAAGCCAGGCTCAGACTAAGCTTAAGAAAGGGTGTGGGAGAAACATTAATGGGTTTATAGCTGCACTTAGGGCGTGGCATCTCAAATATTTCATAATGAAGCTGTGCACATGCTAATGCCTAAGCCACATGTTAATGTTAGCCACAAATGAACACACTACCTACAAGCTAATGTGCTTGTCATAGTACAGCAAGATGATATACCGACACGCATGTGAACCCCTGTGAATATCTGTGGTCCACAGGACCAGCAATGGCAAAAGCTCTGTCATCAACGCAATGCTGTGGGACAAAGTCTTGCCATCGGGCATTGGCCACACTACCAACTGCTTCCTGCGGGTAGAAGGTACTGATGGCAATGAGGCATTCCTGCTGACGGAGGGATCAGAGGAAAGGAAGAATGTTAAAGTAAGTGATTATGCAGTGATTATCTGAGAGTGAGTTATGATCGCCTACTACATGGAACTAAACTGGTATGACAAGGGTATGATATTGAATAAGTCACGTAAGGTAGTTGTTTCAAGTATCCTAGATGACCTTCTGAAGTGAAACGAAACAGCGTCGCTTCCGGACCATGGTACAACACTAAAACACAAGTGCAAAGCAATAAAACTAACACAGTGCAGACAATAGAGTTCAATAAATACAAAACAGAACCCAGATTAGATAGTAGTACAGATGCATAGCCCAGTAGAGAATCTGTGGAATTGTGCGAAGAAGCATGTAATATAAATGTAATGGCAAATTCATTGACTGAAGTAACAGCCATAACAACAGACCAAAATGCAATATTCGGATAATGAAATATTCTAGCAGCAGATGTTGTGGAAGAGAAAAGAAAGTAGATGAATATATGAATTATTAGAAGTGTAGCAGTTTGGTGTGAGAGACAATTACACCAGATGGATTTGCAGGAAACTGAGCAGAACTTGCTAAATTGAATACTGAATTTAAATAAGTACTGTAATACAGAGATCAATGGATCTTTATATATGAAGAGCCTCACCTGTATAGTAAGACAAACGTGTTTATGGGGCTGTGTAGGTGTCCGTCAGCTCAGTCTCCGGGGGATCTGATTGAAATTAATGGCTTGTGGAAAACAGCCTGTTGGTTTTAGCCTGATCATGTTAGGAAAAGCTTATCCCTACAGCTTAAAAGTCTGAAGTGTGAACGGTCAATCAATGGCACACAAGCATTGTTTGGTGTGCCATGTGTGTCACTTTGCAGCATTGCAAGATTCCAGAAGTGACTTGAATTAATACTCCATTGACAAACAGTATACAGGTTAAAGGAAGAGTTAGCTTGTGAACGCATGATATACGATAGCATTTGTGTTCAAAAGTGTCTCTTTGTTTTGTTCTTCACCATCACATGAGTCAGACATGAGTTCTTGACAAGGATATATAAGCCAACTAGACAATGTCCTGATCAAGTGTATAGTATAGGTCAAAAGAAAAAATTATACGAGGGTGCAAGAGTTCCTGTTTGCTGTCAGTTAGAAGGTAATGTAAGAAGAATCATTGTTTCCAAGAACTTGACTGACTTTATTGAGTTTCATAGCTTTGTGTGTGTGTGTGTGTGTGTGTGTGTGTGTGTGTGTGTGTGTGTGTGTGTGTGTGTGTGTGTGTGTGTGTGTGTGTGTGTGTGTGTGTGTGTGTGTGTGTGTGTGTGTGAGAGAGAGAGAGGGAGAGAGAGAGAGAGAGAGAGAGAGAGAGAGAGAGAGAGAGAGAGAGAGAGAGAGAGAGAGAGAGAGAGAGAGAGAGAGAGAGAGAGAGAGAGAGAGAGAGAGAGAGAGGGTGTGTGTGTGTGTGAGAGAGAGAGAGAAAGGGTGTGTGTGTGAGAGAGAGAGAGAGAGAGTGTGTGAGGGTGTGTGTGTGAGTGTGTGTGTGTGTGTGTGAGAGAGAGAAAGGGTGTTTGTGTGTGTGTGAGAGAGAGAGAGAGTTAGAGTGAGAGAGAGTGTGAGAGAAAGGGTGTTTATATGAGAGAGAGAGAGAGAGAGAGAGAGAGAGAGAGTGTGTGTGTGTCAGTGTGTGTCAGTGTGTGTCAGTGTGTGTCAGTGTGTGTCAGTGTGTGTGTGTGTGTGTGTTCTAGCCAAAGCTAATTTACACAGCGCTAGCTTCATGGAGGCTGTTGGACACTTTTCTCTCACTGTCAGTTGACTGGCCTATAATTAGTCCCACATGAAGCTGGGGCTCACCCTGGCCAGTTGTCACGAGGCCACGCATTTTGTGTCATCTGAACTCTGGTCTCATGACTTTACCCCTTTTCATTATAGGGTAGAGAAAGTGGTGTCCCCAGTGGAATGCCACGAGTGCTTTTTGCTGCGTATTTGCCATGATACTTAAACTTGGTTTTCAGTTACACAGCCAGTGCCATTTAATCATTCTCGCAGTTCCTCAGGAGGGCTGACATGGGCTCTGCTTCACTGAGTCAAATTCATGCTTGGGATTTGTCCTTTGGTTTCACCAGCTTATGATGACATGCTCTCATCCTTATCAACATCTAAACATAGCACAGCTACAATAGGACACGACTCCTGGCCGTCAAGTGTTTGCGCATTCCAGCGGAACTAGAGCAGGGTGCCTCCCTAATACCACCTGTAGTCTCAGTCATCCGCTCGTCTCACACGTAACCCTCTCTCTGTATCCAACTGTACTCCAAGAGAATCCATTACTGCTTTGCACTGCTGCACAACCTGATGGCTAATGCTACATAAAACCCCTCTAGCAAAGGTCTCATGTTTCATGGAGACTTGCACAGGGATGGACTTTCTACAGACCTGTACCTAACTCAGAATATTGTCAGTCAAATTTTATTTGGCTGTTGAGTTTTAAGATTAATCTCTTAGTTCCTTTTTTTTATCATATTTTTTTAATAAAATTTGTTGCAGTGAGTTTCATAAATGCTGGATTGGTTTATTATGCTGCTGTATTTCTCTTGAAACAAAATTATTTTTTATTTACAAATGAAACACTGGAAATTTCAGATTTTGGTTTTGATTTGTTTTTGTTAAGGCCTCTCTCTTATCCAGCGAAATGACAAAGAAAACAGTGATCAACTTTTTATTCAAAACATTCGTCTGTTGTGTTGTTTTTGTCATTTGTGTCTTTCGAACCACATGTGATTTTAAGACTGTTAAAACAGTTGCCAAGATATCCATCTTCACAATGTAGCCTTTGCGTCTGCCTTTGTTCTGCATTAACCAACAAAAAACAAACAAAAGAGCCCACCCAATAAACCCACCCCAAAGCAGTTGTAGTTCATTCCACCTTCATGACGCACCGTAAGAACATTTTCACTAGTCTTTAAACGGGAAGATCTCATTCTGCGAGATGCCAGTAAGCGTATTTGCAGCAGATGCAGTGATGCTTACATACTTCATTTTGCCTCGGGTTTCATTTTACTAAATAGTGCCAGTCACTCCTGCCAAGCTCGCTCTGTTGGTTTTCCAAGCATCCAGGATTTTCTCTTGTTTCGGTGCATTGCTTATACAGTCTGCCGCACATGCACTCCTGGAGGAGCATAGCAATGAGCTGGGTCTGTGGTCTGCATTCTGTCAGCCTGAGAAAGTCACCTTCTAGTTCACAAACACTAATAAAAAAAATATCGTTGACTAAATTAACTTTGATTTAAATACACTGGTTGTGTATTTTAGAGTAATCTCCATTTGATAAATCCTCGTTCGTCTGTTTATGTAACACCTTATGGTGATGTTAACTGCACCTGGGTTGTAATGTGTGTCCGTGTGTGTTTATGTATTTTGGCAGACGGTAAACCAGCTGGCCCATGCTCTGCATCAGGATGAGCATCTGGACGCGGGCAGCCTGGTGTGTGTCATGTGGCCTAAAGCAAAGTGTGCTCTGCTGCGTGATGACTTAGTGCTGGTGGACAGGTAAGCTGGCAGATCAGACATTTAATGCTCTGCTGGGTGTTAAATCCTGGCTAATTAATCTTGACAATAGTCTGTACATTTCTGTACCAGGTTGTGGGAGCTCATGATGTTTTGTCCATTTCAGATAATAGTATTTTTAGGGCTATTGAAGATTAAAATAATAAATTGAATTCTTTGTTTAATTGAATCTATTTGTCTCATTTGCAAAAATTTGACCTTAAACAGATTTTCTTTTCCACTTCCCACTTTTTGTTAGTTTGCTGCTTGATTTTTCCTTGGGCCCACTGTGAGCAAAGTCTTCTGAATTACTGATACAGCCGGCGTTAGTGGTGTTGCCTGTTAATGATACACGATACAAGCAATGATGCTTTAATGATACATTAATGCCAAACAAAGCATTTTAATTATATGTACCTCAATTTGAAACCCTCTCTGGTTAAAGCAAGGGAGTGAAAAGGATAAATGATACTGGACTGTATGTAATGCATATGACATGATCTAATTTTTACAGCCCTGGTATAGACGTCACAACAGAGCTGGACAGCTGGATTGACAAGTTTTGCCTGGATGCTGATGTTTTTGTGCTGGTGGCCAATTCAGAGTCCACCCTGATGCAAACAGTGAGTTTGTCGTTGCACGTTTTCGTTGTTCTTCTTCAGGGGCATTCAGATGCTTACTGCATGTGTTTACAGTCGCTAGGAATGTAGTGTGTGGGGATGTTGAACTGAATGACACAAAAATGGCACAAACAAAAGAGTTTTGCAGATGGTGATGTGATTATAGGTCATTCAACACTAGTCCTAGCCGAGTGGGTGGTAGTGCGTCAGTGGAGCTCAAAGAATGTCTGGAATTGTACAGCACTTTCAGCATGATGGTCTTCTAGTAGTTTAGCTAATTTTTTTTGGGATGGAACAGCTTATTTAGAAATTCACTCCCTGACAAGAAGCAGGCAAAAAACACAATTAGGCAAAAATGTGCAAGAGTCTTATTCTGTGTCTTGACCTTGTTCTCTGTAGGAGAAATCTTTCTTCCATAAGGTGAATGAGCGCCTCTCAAGCCCCAACATTTTCATCCTGAACAACCGCTGGGATGCCTCAGCCAGTGAGCCTGAGTACATGGAGGAGGTATGACAGGACTACACAACAACAACAACAAAACACACATTTCTAGTTCAATGGCATTTCTGTACGAATGCCATTTCAGAACTTGGATGTTGGCCAGCCCTAAGTGGTTCTATGGCTAGGCAAAAAGCATTAGTATATTTAGTGTATTTCTAATCGACATTTGATCATAAAGTCGGATGGGCATGTTACGTATTACTAGGCACAGATGATGTTCAACCCATTTAGACAGCTCTCTGCTTTCAGTGCTTTCTCCCAGTAACAAGACTGATCATAAGAAGCTTTATACGTTTCTTTAATCATGCTGAGAAAACAGGTTAAAGGAGGCTCAGCTACAAACACCTACATTGCAGTCTTTCAGTAGTTGCGTAGTGATGCATGTCAATATTGGGTGCTCTAACTTCAGTCATTGTCCCCAGGGCTATGTCAGATTACACGTTTTTGTTGATATTCTAATTGTAAATATAGAAGTGGATTTTTTTTTTTTTTTTTTGCAAATGTTATTACTCAAATTCTATTTATTTGCTATTTATTTGAGTTTAACCCTGTATTATGTAAATCAAATAAATGAACAGTAATCTTGCGTTCACATGAACAAAAGTATGTTCTTTCTAGAGGACTTGTTAACTTATTTTCACCTGGAAAATCACTGAAACATGGTAAGAAGCATTAGGCTGAGCTTGTTAGGAATGAAAGCATCTGTGTGTTTCAGGTCAGACGGCAACACATGGACCGCTGCACCAGTTTCCTCGTGGAAGAGCTTGGGGTGGTGGACCGAGCACAGGCCAGTGATCGGATCTTCTTTGTCTCTGCTAAAGAAGTCCTACAGGCACGAGTGCAGAAGGCGCAGGGCATGCCTGAAGCAGGTAGCAACACATGGGGCCCGATGACATTGCCGCAGTATCCAGCCAGTTTTACAAATTCACCCTAAGATTCCTTAATGTCTCATGTTCATGGAAAGCAGCGATTTGCAATCGTATTAGACTTAAGCTGCCTAATTCTCAGTAGTAGTGCCTTGTTTTTCTGGAAAACAGCCTTATGTACACATGGTTTTAGCTTGCCTAAGTCTGCAATCTTCATTCCTTTTCAGGTGGTGCCCTGGCTGAAGGCTTTCAAGCTAGAATGTTTGAGTTTCAGAACTTTGAGAGGCGCTTTGAGGTGAGCCGTTGCTCTGTCACGTGAAGCTCTAAAATAAGGTTGTATGCATGCAGCAACCACATTTTGTTGAGACCGTTTTTAATTTGTGTACTTGTAGGAGTGTATCTCTCAGTCAGCAGTAAAGACGAAGTTTGAGCAACACACTGTAAGGGCCAAGCAGATTTCAGAAGCCCTTCGACTGATCATGGACTCTGTGCATGTGGCTGCCCAAGAGCAGAGGTATGCAATCAAACAACACAACCTCTAGCAAGAGGTTATGTCCACGGTTAAATTCTGCTCACTTCAGTCATAATTCAGTGCCCTGGTTAATCAAAAAGCAATTTAATGGTGTTTTCTGTGTCTTAAAATGATTCCACCTTTCAGGTAAATTAAAGTTGATCCACTGAAATAAGTCCAACAAACAGAAGTCTGTATTTACAGTTTACTTGTTAAAAAGGTCACTCATTGGCCAGACTGAAAGAGCTGAAACAGAACTAAACTTGACCCCAGATTCTCACTAGCATTGCTCCACTTTGAGTGGAATAAATGAAGGAGAGGCTCAGAATGTCACATTTCATGCTTGCTTCAAGTTTCTATAATATACACCCAAACCCTTCTGAATACTGAAATACATGCTGTTGTTTCAATGTTGATGTGTTTAGGATACACTGCATGGAAACAAAAGAGGAGCGTGAGGACAGGCTGGAGTTTATTGATAAACAGTTGGACCTTCTCACCCTAGACTGTAAGACCAAAATCAAGAAGATTACAGAGGAGGTGGAAAAACAGGTAACAGCAAGAAAAAAAAAAAAAAACTACAGCGTTTACATCTCACTCTAAAGAACAACAACCATCTCAGTGCTTGTCCATTCTGTGAAAAGGAAACAAGTCACAGTGGCAGATTTGGTCAAAACATAAACCAGCAGGTTCACTTCCTTTGTCAGCCTACTCGATTCTCAACTTGGACAATGGCATTCCACATGCATCCAATGAAAAAACTCTCTTCCCCACTGGCCAGCACAAATCTCCACACATTCATTGATATGTTAAACATCTCCACTTTTGAATAAGATTTGGGGAAATTAGTAACGTCAGTCTTTCTACTAATTATTTGCGAAATTGAGCTTTCAGATGTACAAATACACTGCATTGGCTGCATGTGGAATGCCATTGTCCAAGTTGAGAATTTAGTAAGCTGACAAAGGAAGTAAACCTGCTGGTTTGTTTATGTTTTGACCAAATCTGCCACTGTGACTTGTTTCCTATTATATTATAACGATCTTCTGAGATGTGCCAGGCATAGTTACATGAGCATGTTCTTTGAAGCCTTGCATCCATTACACAGCTTTCAAAATGTGGCTCCCAACTTTAAATTTAAAACACCAAACTGACGGGAAAAGATTCTTTGCCTTTAGTAGTAAACCCCCGTGGCTGTTAATAGAATCTGTTAAGATTTGATGTTGACCAACATGCACTACTAGATTACATCAAGAGAACGTGATTGTTTTATACTATAGCGATAATCTACGAAATAGATAATCTCCATGGTCCAGGGAGCTGTTGTATTGTGTACAGTGGTTCCTCTAACAGAGTTGGTTTTAGGTTTGAATTAATACATGCTGTCTTTCAGGTGTCAAATGCGATGGCCGAAGAGATACGGAGACTGTACGTACTAGTGGACGACTTCCACATGGACTTCCATCCCTCACAAGTAGTTTTGAAGGTGTACAAGAATGTGAGTGGTCTATCTTTACAACCCCTTACCCTGCCCTGTTATTATAGTTATGCATAATTTCTCCTCCTCTGCTTTCACTTTCTTGTTTCCACTGTTTACTATAAATGGCCACCCCTGCCAAATGGAAAGCAAACAACTGTTCTGGTCACGTTGTTCTGACCTGTGGTTGTGTTTACAAATGAGAATTGTAGAACCTTGTCCCGTGCACGTGAAATATATGTGTGCTTGATTGCAGGAACTACACAGGCACATAGAGGAGGGCTTGGGCAGGAATATGTCTGAGAGGTGCTCCAACGCCATCACCTCAGCCCTTCAGAACACCCAAACTGAAATGATAGGTCTGTATTGCATTCATATGCAGTAGTTTACAGCACTCTGTGTATGGTTCGTGAAATGTGGGATGATGTAATATGTTAACTTTCAATTTTAAGCTAAGTTGGGGCTGCACTCACTTATTTTTAGTCAGTTTAGTATTGTGTGGTTCAAATGTACCTTTAACTCCATTACTGTCCAAGTGCCTATATCTCCTCACCTGTAGTGCAGTCTATAATTTAGGGGATCTGTGATTTTGTAAACCAGGTAATTGTATTGGAAATGTAGTAGCTATAGTTAAACGTCACTGTCCAGTAGATTGGACTGCAGGAAAGACTGCGATAGAACAGTATCACAGCTATGTTAATGAACACTCTGTTATCTCAGATGGCCTGAAGCCCTTGCTGCCCATATCAGTGAGGGAACAGGTGGATAAGATGGTGCCCAGGCAGTGCTTCAGCCTCAGTTACGACCTCAACTGCGACAAACTGTGCAGTGACTTCCAGGAAGACATCGGCTTTCACTTCTCACTAGGCTGGACCATGCTGGTCAACCGCTTCCTTGGACCCAAGAACACCCGTCGGGCCCTCATGGGATATAACGATCAGGTACTGACCAAGGCTAGATTACGTTTCTGTGTAAGTTCTGTTTCTATCTTAACACAGAACTGATTAGTTATTGACCTTATAGTTAGGTCCCATCCCCCCAGATGTGCCATGGACAGCAGATCACCTTGGACAAAACTTGGCAGTACTGCATATAATATCTCACAGTGGATGTACCAATAAATATCAAGCTCAAGTTCATTGTTACTATCTCATTCACTTGTGTAAATTTTATTGCAGGATGCTTTCAGCATGGTTTGTGAATTTACCCGTTGGGAGTCATTAGCAGTTTTGAAATGACTGCCTTACTCTGAGTAAATTTTAAACCACACATGATCTCCTATGGCTTTCTGTGGTCTGGTTCTCGATGTAATTGTACACAGTAATGATAAAATACTGAGTGCCATGCTGTGGCGTACAGAGAAGTTGACCAGTGCTAAAAAATATTGAGCATAAATGCATCTCAAAATCTCTTCTATCTCTGTTTGAAATACATATACATTTTTATATTTTACATTTTTTATATTTTATATTACAAATACATTTTTAACACACCAAATATTGAAATCTTTAACTGAATAAAAAATCATATCAAACTTAAATATGTGAACCACCAAATCTCTAATATCTTCCATTAGAGTACTCTCAAACTTGTTTAGAAATGTTTTGTCCAAGTATGAAGATAATTTAAAACATATATGTGTCTCTGCAGGTTCCAAGGCCCATGGCCATCACCCCTGTCAGCACTTCCATGCCCCCTTTCCCTCAGGGCTCCATGACCCAAGAAGAACTCATGGTCTCTATGGTGACAGGACTTGCCTCTCTCACATCCCGAACATCCATGGGCATCATAGTTGTAGGAGGCGTGGTAATTACCATATACATTTGTCCCAACATCCCCCACAGCTTCAAATATAACTGCCCTTTATTCTCTAAGCAAGTGAATGATATGAGCAGGTCAGTTGTCTGCTTTCAGGACGTGTTTAGTGGAAGCTTTGATTAAAAATACCAAGAACTTGAGTGTGTGTGCGCCCATGTCCTCTGCCATGTAATAATGCTGATTCTCTCTGTCTTTTAGATCTGGAAGGCAGTTGGATGGAGGCTGATTGCTTTGTCTGTGGGGCTATATGGTCTGCTGTACGTGTACGAGAGGCTCACATGGACCACTAAGGCTAAAGAGCGAGCCTTTAAGAGGCAGTTTGTAGAGTATGCTAGCGAGAAGCTGCAGCTCATTGTCAGCTACACTGGTTCCAACTGCAGCCACCAAGTCCAGCAGTAAGTCTCTCAGTAGTGCAGTAGTGTTCTGTATTCGGAAAACAAGTGTTTCCTCTGCTTCCTTTCAGCAGCTATATGTGCAGGTCAGAAGACAGTTTTACCTTTTTTGTGCCGACTTCTGATCCTAAACTTTATGTAAAGTGTATGCTGTAGTAATCTGGTAATAAGATGCCCATGTTGTGTTTTTACCTCAACCTTGGAGCAAAATACAGCGTCAACAGGTAGAGGCCAGAGTAATTTTCACAAGGGCCAATTTATTTATTCATAAATCTAAGATGACACAACAACCCATTATAATAATCTCTTCACTAATATAATCTTTATTTTCGCTTTGTTCATTTCAATCAGAAAAAAGCAGCGAGTGGAAATGTTACTGCAGTAACAGCCATTTTTTAGTTATTGGTAACATTTTTATTAAAACAGTTTCTCACAGTTTATTCCAGTTGCCTTTTTATTTTATGTTAAAATGATCATTGCACACTTTCTCACACTTTTTCAACTTTTGGCCTAACTATAATGTTTGATCATGAATGGAGGCTTTTTGTTGCTTGGCAGGATTGAGCTATATGCTGTCGGTTCTTCTTGTTTCATAAACCAGAAGACAAATCCCTTGTTTGTAATTTCCACTGAGTTTCCATCCTCTCAGAGCTCACTCAAGGCTGCATTATGCGATATTTCCAAGTAAAGACTCACTGATCCTCATGCTGTTGTAGTCTTGGTAAGGGAACCTTAGGGTAATCCTCTCACGACAGGTTGTGTATTAGCACTACGAGTGAGGTTGGCTAAATCTAGGCCTTAATGGAAATGTCATTTTGTCCTGTTGTTATTACATAAGACCAGATGTAATAAATAGACACAGATTCATGGTTTCTCTCTGGCTGGTCCAAGTGCTGGCTCCCTACCTCCATCTAGTGGATAAAACTATGTAATGCATTTGAGTGATTACGGCTTGGTGCGTGTCTGGTCTGTTTGCTGTTTCTTTTAATATGTTATTTTTTTTTGAGTGTTTCGTATTTTTTAATAAAGTTTTCTCATATGAAGGTACACTGAATGGAGTCATATGCCAAGGCCCCTTAAAGATCTCTGCTTTTCTTATGTCATCAGGGAGCTTGCAGGCACCTTTGCGCAACTGTGTCAGCAGGTAGATGTGACAAGGCAACAGCTGGAAGATGAAATTCAGGACATGAATCGCAAGATTGAACAGCTGGACACTCTACAGAGCAAAGCCAAGCTGCTCAGGTAACAGACACACTAAGTAAACCTTTTTTTAGTAAACAGAATTTCTCCTGAGAGGATAGTGCCGTGTCTAAATTGATTAACGCAACTGAGACCAATTGTAAAAGTTTATTTTTATTTTCTTTTTAAAATAACTAATTCCATGAGTGCTATTTTATAGTCGGATGTCTTTTACTTTTATTCAACAGCACAGCATTAAGCTAAAAATAAGGAAACCTCTAAGAAGCCATGTTTAAACTATTGACTGAAATGGAAAAACCTTGTTAGTTACTTGTTCGTACATTTGAATTCTCTGCTAGTTCTCTAGAATGTTTACAACTGAAGGTTTCATCCCAGCATGCTGTATATCCATGTGTAACAAATTTGGATATAAAGAGATTTTGATAAGAATTACAGATGACTTTGAAAAAGGAAGCACATTATTATTTCTCACTTGTGGTTTTAATCATAGCATGAACATTGATGTTTCTTGTATGTGTAAATGCCACTCCTCATAACACACACCATGTGAGAAATCGTGAAAGTTATAAAGTGGTTTGGAAAGAACCCTTTAATTTTGGGTGCTAAGTGTAAATAAGAGTAAAATGAAACACACAGGAATGTGGGAAGGTGCTTTAAATTGGAGCAGCATATTCGTGACATTCATGCAAACATTGCCTTTTTCACATTTTTGGCGATAATTAATATCAAATAGAATGTGTCATAATATGTAATAATCTGACAAAAGGCAATATACACATAACTAACACACCAGATTGCTGATGCACAACCAGATTTCACTCCTCCCCCTTATTGTGGACATATTCTATGCAAATGAGCTGAGCGACTAATCAGGTTGTTGGTATACGGCATGTTCATATTGCCTAGCTGCATGTAAAGTCGTTGTAAAAAAAAAGTAAAGATATTTAAAGATTTACCATGTGGGATTTCAGCACCCCTGCTTCCTGCAGCCCTATATATAGCAGTTAAGTAGCATATATAGGTATAATCTAATCTTGTGTATATGTTTCTGTTTGTGTTCTGTAGGAATAAAGCCGGCTGGCTGGACAGCGAGTTGAACATGTTCACCCAACAGTACCTTCAGCAAGGCCGATAAAGGCTCATCATTCTAAGCATTAAACAACATGACCAAGACCAACACTACAAGTGCTAACTTCTATGTAACATGAATTATCCTCCTGTTCTTCTACAGATGATTTAACAAGAACACCTTTTAGCCATGCTTTTATAGGAGAGGACTTTGTTTGATTATACCAACTCATTTTGCCATCAACTTTCTAAAATGACTGTTTTTGTTCCCTTTTGATGTTTCAACATGTGAAACCTGCCTTCGAGGGTACAGTGATGGCGAACTGTACCATGTTGAGGAAAGGCGACCTAATAGGTCCTTCAGTTAGTTTTCTTTTTGTAAAGAGGCTTTTTCTTTAATTATTTATTCTTTGCATTTGACTTCATGTGAAGTTGTTTTTGTCATCTTCATAGGTCGCTGCTGTTGGATTCAGTGATATTCCCTGCTTGCTAGAATAGGTTGGAGATGAGAGGCGGTCATTATGACTGCATCCTCATCTTCTCTGTGACCGTCCCGGTTGTTCCCTGATCTGATTTAATATCAGTGTCTGGGCAGCTTGTTGATGGTCACAGCCCAGCGATGGCCGATTACATTGTGATGCAACACGATGGTAAATGCACTTAGCTTATGAATGACTAAAAAGTGTAACCAAATAGCTCATGATCGCAAGGATGGGCACAAATCACTACTCATCAGAGTTGTGCGGGTTTTCATGGTGATTTGCACTGACGCTTGATAAATAAGCTGTTATGTTTATGTCTCTGCTGCAGCTTCATTTAGTGTAGATTCAAAGTCTGGTCAGTGTTTGCAAAGTAGGATTGATTCAAGAAAGTAGTCTAAAGTTGTCGATTGCTGTTTTAGACGTGTACTGAAAGGCCCAGGCAGGAATAGCATGCTTTTGGTTTTGCAACAAAAGAAGTCTTTGATCAGTGACTGTACTACTAAGACTGTAGCTGCCAAAATGCACCTTTAGGTGTGTTTGCTATGCTCTATGCCAGTAAGCACACTCCTATGCAGTAGAACTGGCACTCTTTCAGCGTTGGGCTGTGACTGCATGACGTGTAGTTGTAAAAAAATTTGAAGGAATTCTCTTTAGTATAAAATCACTTCTTCTAAGAAGGCCTAACGTTTGATGTGTTTCTTGACCTTAACGGATGACTGAGAAATGAAGTGAAGAAAGCAGGGAGGTGAACTCAGCAAAATAGAAATGAACTCAAGAAAACTAAATGAACAAGGAACTATTCTGCGATAACTGTTGGCAAAGCATTAAATCTCTAATAAAGGACATCCTTGCATTTGTGTTTACAAAGAACAGCTAGTTGAATCTTATTAAAACGATGAAATTATAGATGACCTGGCGCCCCCAGGATTTTCTTCTCTTACTTCTGCACCATATCGGCTTACACTGCAACGTGATGTCATTAGTACATGTAGAAGGCATATTCCATAAGCTTTCAGCTCCTAGATGTAACGTACATGTATAAACCACCACTAATCTTTCCCGTCTCCCAGTCGTGTGATAGCTTGTTGGGTTTGGATTATGATTTGTGCCAAGTATTTAAGAAAGCAATTTGAAAAGCTCTTTACTGATTGTGCACTTTACATTTGCTGCTCTTATGTTTTTTTTTTTTCCGTAAATTAAATTTTGTATCTTTTGCCTTGTGGTCAGCAGGTAAGCAGAGGGTAAACCGATTGACCTATAGATTCCGTGTCAGTAGTAATGTACAGATGTGTGCATGCAGTGATCGTTGTAATATAATGTCTTGTAACCCACAAATGTTAGAAATCAAATAAAAATACTGTCGGTTCATTGCAAATGCTTTTTTATGTAAATTACCTTCTGCAGTGTGTCCTCCATATATGCACTTTGTAGTGCTTTGAAGCTTGGGATACTTTTGCAGCTGCAAGAATGTCTTTTGTCAATGAAGTTTTTTAATCAAGTAGATGAAGCTTAATGAGTTCTCTACCAAACGAAAGATGCGCCCTCTAAAATTAATATTTCTGATTGTGCACTAGTATCGGCACTTGACATGTACTGCATAATTTAATAAGCTATTTAATTAAGGGGAGCTAATAAAGGGTTGAAGTCAGATATGCTGCTCCATTACAGGGAGCTAATTAAAATCTGAAATTGAGTGCTGGAGCAACACTAAAGGATGCTTTATACTTTCTAATTAATTTTAAAAAAGTGAAACTGAAGTATTGAAAAGGTTATTGCAGTTCTCTGTATGCTTACTCTCCTAACCTTCTCTGCCCCTCAGTCTGGGCAATGCAGAAAATATGAACTACTGCTCGTTATTAGTATCTGCTCATATGCGCTGTATTGAAATACTCAGTTAAGTCATATTTATTATGACCACTTCCTACTTTCGACAGTGTGCAGCTCATTAAGGAAATCTTGATTTATTTTTTGGGGGACATTCTCTGGGTGCAACTCATACATGGAATGTATACATACTGAGATGGAAGGCACACTCAACTGATCTGGATATGAATTGATCATTGCGGATCATGTACACCCACACGTACTGATTATCTTCCCTGGAGTGGATGGGGTCTTCCAGCAAGACAGTGGGACATGCCACACAGCTAGAAATGTCTGACATTGTTTGGAAGACCAAGACTGCCAAGTCCTGTCCAGGCCCTGTCAAGTCTACAGAACCCGAACCCAAATGAGTATCTGTGGGACCTACTCGATCATCATGTTCACTCTATGGATCCTTTCCTACGCACCCTCGAGCGGCTGTGGGATGCATTGCAGTCAGCTTGGCTTCAGAGACCTGTGACAACCTACCAGGACCTTACTGGGTCACTCTCAGCTGGTCTAGCTGCTGTCCGTGTTGCACTCGGTGATTACTCTGAATTATTGGGTCATAATTATGTGACTCGACTTTGTAAATGTATTTAAGCAGGGTTCCTTTATGTGGACAGATGTTCAAGGTCGGGGTGATGGGACTAAGGCCAGTGAATTCTGGCCAAAATGAGGAGCCTCGTTCGCCAGTGTCTAAGGTGCCTAAGGTTTATTTAATTTCTTCTTGAGAAGCATCCTAGGAAAAAGTCTATGTTAGGTTCATGTTGTTTCCAAAAACTGCAGAATGGTGTGCTCCTTTAGTGTTCCTGAGTGTGTGTAGATTGTGTGGTGATACATCCTGATAACAAATCCCTAAAAGAAAACCTTCCTGATAGTCAGATTTTAGTGTAAACTGCACAAGTGGGTTTATAAGAAGGCTGGTGGGGCCCAAAGCTAATTTGAAAGCATCACGTAACCCTGCAACCCGCACGTTATGCAAAGCCCCCCGGATCATAACTAATATTTCAGTGTTCAAACAGTAATTAAGCCCTTAATGAATGAGGTATGACTCCTCTCACTGTTCCCTGACCTAATTTGCATGTTAATTATCATTAGCAGCAAGGGAAAGAACCGGCAAAACCTAAATTAGCAACTCCATCACGTTCTGCTCCAAATGTCTCTCCATGCGAGTCAAAAAAGAAAAAAAAAAGATCAGATTATATTTTAGGTAGAGAGAGTTGCAGTGGCTGCCTAATCCTGAAATTAATTGAACACTCCAGTGGAACCATTATTTGATCAAATGTGTAGACAATTGGCTGCCTGTTGTTTTCAGACCTGTTAGACTAACACATTGCTGCTGGCCTAATAAGACTTTACAGCCCACTAAAAAGAAACCTTTTAATGCAGGTCAATATTATCAAAACACCCACCCGTTTTTTTGAAATGGAAGATTTATTTTCATTAATTAATGCATGACTTAGTGTATCAGTCAGCCTGATAAGCTGAGACATGCTGCTGCGCCCGCTCAGTTCTACAGAACCGGTGCAGGACAGGAACGGCTGATTTCCCGCCAAGCGCCTGTTCCCTTTCTCGGAAATCTCAGTTTATTTATTTATATATGTACCAAAATATAAACAGTATTTTATTTTGGTGCACACGGTGACCAACAGAAGTTGATTTTTTTTTGCAGTAAATCCTTAAGAAGTAGGTACATTGTCGTATAGTGAAATGATACGTAGGTTAGCTAGCAGGCTAAGTATTGTTAGTCATTTAAGCGAACTACGTAGCTAAATTCGTATCGAAATTCATTACTACGCTATTTATCCTTGTACAAACGTTTACACAGTAAGTTGACTCTGATACAAAAAGTAATTCGTATTTATCTCCTATCATTTTAACAAATTAGTCCTGCGTTTATGTTATATAACGGGTTTTTTTTTAAATAAGCTAGTCAGTTAGCTAGCTAGTTAGCATGCTAGGTAATAATTAACCCGATACTGGTAACAGCACACGGTAATGGTACGCCTGATTTTCCGTTTTGGCTTTTTTTGAGCCCTCAAACGTAAAATTAGTTGAAATGTAAGGTTTGAGTTACTAAAATCAGCTGCTTAATACTAAGTAACGTTACTAAATGAACTGTTGGGGTGCTAAAACAGATGATGAGTTAAAGGCAATGTTTCCCCGACTTTTCTAAATGTCTCTCTAATTCTACCACGGGTCTGTAAACACGGAGAGACTATCCCTGAGACTAGGGATGAGAGATTCTTATTTCCGCTCCTGGCGTTTCCGTTTAAGTATGGATTCTGGCACAAGTCATTTGTTTATGTAGCCAGTAGGATGGGTGTGTATCCCGTCTCTCATTGAAAGTAATACAATGCTGCTGTACGTGATGGTGTAGTAGAGGAACTGCTTTTCCTTCCGCTTTATTCCTCCGCTCCCAAGAAAAGCTGGCGGGTCAGGAGCTCCTCACACGTAGTGTACAGAAGTGACTCTGACCTGTGCATGTATAACTGGTAGACTTCTCCGAGTTAATAATCAGCAGACTTGCGAGCAGAAGTCTGAAAGTTTAACACGGCTCTAACACTGTGAATAAGGGTAGGAACGTAGAAAAATATTAGAATGTTAGATTAACTAATTGTTTTACTTTTATCTGGCATAGTTTTGATCATGCTTATTTAAAAAATATATATGGTGATTTAGATATTAATCAAATTAGTACACATAATTTTCACACAAAACATTTAGCGGACAGTAGGCTACTAGTTTAGGTGAACATATTATTTGAATATTATCCAACACTGAAGTGATATTTGTTATCACTGAATTGGATTATGTTATATTTCTGATTATGTGATATTTCTGAAGATTTATTTCATAATTCTGTCTGACCGTTTTGATCTGAAACTCTTAATTCTATTACCTATCTACTGATTGTTCTGCCTGATTGGGGTAAGCAGGAAGTGTTTAACACAGCACCTGTTAGACAGCAGCAAAACACACTACATGCTTGACGAAATGAAGGATTTAAATATTTTTTATCTTTTAGATCAGTGTTTCTCAACCCTAGTCTTGAAGGCATCCTGCCCTGCACATTTTAGTGGATTCTTTGCCTCATCACACCCCCTGCAACTCTGAATCAGCCTGTTAATGAACTGATTAGTTGAATCAGGTTGTTGGGAGCAGGGAAAGCAATAAAAGAGGCAGGGTGCCTCCAGGACCAGTGTTCTAGATACACTGATCTAGGCAATGTATGTTCATATTTCCAGTTAAAGTGCCTTGATGTTTGAAAACAGCCCTAACATGCAGTTTGAGTTTTATATTGTGTTAATATCTTACTGGTTTATTGATAGTCACAAAGCAGACTTGGACTTGGAGTTTTTCTATTATCTGATTACCCAACTACATGTAAAAGAAATTACAGGCAAAATCTGATTTTCTACAGTTATTGAATTATGCGTGTAGAGTAACCTAACGACTCAAGTTTCTCTAACATGGCACCTTTCAAACCACTGAATGACTTTACTGACATCTAAACAATTTAGTTAATGAATACATTTTTGCAAAATCATGGAAATCTGCTTTGCATACTTCTAACTGGGTACTGTCTTCTGAAAATGTCCCTTCTTTGCAGGATTACAACTTAAAGAGTAGTTTGGCATACAGTATGGATGAACCTACAGATCCAGGAGTTACTGGAATTGCTTTTTGGAAGGTAGGGCTAAAATCTGAAAATAATATTAAATTACATTGTGTATGTATCTGGTAATGACTGGGTGTGTACTGCCCACAAATGTTGGGAGGGGAGAGAAAATCTGCCTTAATTGACAGTTGTCAGAATCCATTGACATGAGGTTTGGCGGTCCTGCACTTCCTTGTTTGAAAAACGAACAAGAATGAAAGTAAATATTCCACATTAAGTTAACCTTTAGTCAGAATACAGTTAGATATAATGAATACAATCATCTTTAGCTTTGTGGCTTCATCTGGTAATCTTGTGGGTATCTGGTCATTTCTTTGGCACTGTGGGCCAGTCTAAAATATTTAGGCAGGATATATAAATATAAGGCCTGTATACTGTATCATGGTGACATTAGACTGAATATCCACATCAGTTTAAATCAGTTCTGCTTTAAAACATGACTGTATTTGTACCTTTTTCTTATTATCTGGTACCGAGCGATTATTTTGTGGTAAGGCGTTTGTTCCTGTACTACTTAAAAATTGCTTATCCCCATTTTTAATTTTGAGTGTACGTGAACCTTATAAAACAGGTTTTCTCTTTGTAAAAAAGGTATTATTTTGTTAGTTTCATTTCAATCATTAATGCATACATTTCTGCCCTGAAGTGAAATGTGCTTTTCTTTCATTGTAAGGAATCTGATGCCACCTTGTGGTTGTAGTGTAGAAATTCACCTTACAGCTTGCTTTCATTGACAAGGATGTTTAGAATAGAAGAGTCCCTGTTAATACTTGCTGTATTACTAGAACAACCTGCATCGCTGGAAGACTGAGTTACATTAGACAGCTTTGAGTCATGGCTATTAGATTTTGACTTTTTAAATAGTGCTATTTGTTTATTTTTGCAATCAAAAGGGAAGCTTCACCAATTTAAAAAAAATCTACATAATAAAATTATTGATATGTAATCTAAGTTATTTAGAGTGGTTCAGGGTGAATGCAAGTCAGCATTGTTCACAGTTGTGGTGATAGGACTTCTGAAGAGTTTAAGTCCTCTAAAAGCTTCTACGCAGAGTTAAATACATTAATGATGAGATACGAGCTGACTAATGTCTGTAACATTGTTTTAGGATAGTTTATGATAAAGTTTCAGATACATTTACATTTTGCAAATCCTCATTTATCATTCATCATTTTTATAGTATATTTAGTATATATAGATCTTCAGATCAAACCACTTTACATGAGAATGTTTAATTCAAGGACTGGATTATTTAGAATTTTTTTTTAAATTGGTGGAATTCCACTTTAAGGCTTTTGCTACAGAGATGCTTTCAAACGTCACCACAGCTGGACAAAGTCCATCTCTAAACTCAGAATAGTCACTGTGGCTTGGTTTTGCATGTCTACCTTGGGACTAGCATACGTTTTCTATTAAAGCAATAGAAATGAGATGCGCATAGATCAGGGTGCAGGATGGGAAATCAGTACGCAAGACTAAAAGCAGGGAAAGCAGGAGCTTCTGCAGTAATCTACGTTGATTTATCAACGACAGGGCTTATTTTTGTAAATTGGATATGCCAACATGATCGCTGCTGATGTCATACAGTTTGTGTGTGTGTGTGTATGTCGTGTGGGCACGGTGGGACAATATGGTCTTTATGAGCGGTGCTGTGCTCCAAGGCAGAAACATTGTTCAGCAGTAAAACATTCTGAAACCAAAACCACATGTTCCAAAGTGCACAGCACACTTCACGCTGCAGAGCCGTTACTCAAGCAGGGGACTGGAGGCACTCGAGTCATGCCGCACTGGTGTTGGACATTGCACATTTTCATTATATCTGGAAGCTCAAATGAAGACCAGATTCCTTTTCAGACATGCTGTAGGAAAAAGGAGGAGTGAGAGGCAGAGGGAGGGAAACTGGGTGGTGGAAAGAGATTTCAGGCACAATTGAACACACTGCTGTATGCTGACTGTTTTGACAATCCCTGAGTACTGCTGAGTACTGTAAACTAATGGACGTAGTAGTTTATCTTATTGAATAATGTGTTTGTCTTTTGTTGCCGATAAATAACTGCTAGGGTCTGCTGTGACAGTATCTGTTTTTGATTTTAAATTATAGCTAGCCTTCTTTTGTAGCATAATTGTGTCACCACTGTTTTCTTTTATTATATATTTTTATTTCCTAGTTACAATAATAACAAGCATGCTAACTTTTTATGATTGTACAGCTGTTGCTTTTAATGAGACTGAAATTAAAATCACATTTCTTGCCTTGTTAGTTTAAGACTAAATAAGACTAAATTCTGTAACCTTGTTTTCCTGTATTTAGGCCGTTCTGACTTTTGCCCGCCTCAAAAATGTGGGTTGGTTACTACACTGTCCACAAATGTATTAACCAATATTGTCATGCTTCACACCCTGCTTACAATCCCCATAACCCTCTCTACTCCCTACTAAATCATTTTTTAGGACTAGGAAAAAAAACTATTTCCAGTTCACATGATGATGTGTATAAAGCATGTTAGTGGATTGCCAGAGATAGCCAATGAGAATAGTGCATTCTTTGGACCTAATAACAAAGTAGCTCAAAGTAAAAACTCATTTACTCTTGCTACAAATATTTTTGTTATAAATACTTTTGTTTGTGTTCGAGTGTATTATCAGTAATAAAGTTACTGTTACTATTACTGTTACTTATTACTTTTGGATTTTCTTCAATTTCTTTAGGCTTTGTTCCTTTTACACAAAATGTCCTGTCCGGTTTTGGGACATCTGTTAATAAGCATATCCATTTATTATATAATATATAGAGTTTTATTACATAATATAATATACTTTATAGAACTTAGTATATGGAATTTGCCTGCTTGGATGCAGGAGTGGTACAACTTGTTTTGCCAAACCCTTTTCATGAAAGGAAAAAGCAAATGCGTTTCATCTGACCTACTGTGTGTACGTGCCCTGCCAGTCTGAAAACAACGTGCAGTCCGGTTTGAGAGCAGACTGATGTTGAATCTGTTTCATGGCTTTTGTATAGGGATGCCTATAAGTGCAGGCGCAATTACCCCACTCATAAGTTTGCACAGTGTGGAGCCGTGAGGCCTCTTGAAAGTGGCAAGCTTTCAAGACTCAATTAAAACGGGCCTTAACCAGAAGTGGGGCCCCTCCTCCAGAAAAAGAAAGCTGGAGTCCGCCTGCTAGCTGTACATGGAAATGCAGATAAATAGGTAACAGAATTTACTTCAGTTGCCCTTAGCAATAGTTGAACTTCTGACCTCTATGCTGCAAAGCCATGTTTATGTGTGTGTGTGTGTGTGTGTGTGTGTGTGTGTGTGTGTGTGTGTGTGCTATATGTGTGAATGCGAGGTTCTACTACAGGTGTTTCTGTGTGTGTAAAGTAGAGTTAGTGTAGCTAAATAAACAGGTTTCATTTCCTCAACTACTGCCCTGACCCGGCTGCTGTTTGAGCAAATGTTTGCGGTGAGAGCACAAAAGGGCATCCCTGCTTTCACAAGTAATAGAGGCTGATTTTATCGATTTTGTCTCACCTCTCTACTGAACACCTGTCAAATTCTTTCAGTTTCTCTGTAGTTCGTTTAGCTGTTTAGTTTATGTTGTAAATATGGTTAGCTTTTACAGAGTACTGCACAGCTGCATGCAACTGCATTATACACTGCATTATGAATAGAGCATAATCAAACCCGTTTAATTAAATGCAAATGAGTTTTTGTTGACTGTTAATATGTCCGTTTCAAAATATCGCAAAAATGCAGTATCCTATGATCACCTAAATACCATCCACCCTCATAAAGAAGTAAATAAGTATCCGTTCCTTGATAATTTACATTTTTCTCTGTACATAATTTGCAGTGACTTAGATCTACAATTGTTTATTAAGCAGTGAAGGTGCTTTTTAGCTATTTCTCCTTCTTTCTAACTGTAAACTGCAAATTGTAAATATGGAAGCTCATTTATATATTCTATATGCATTTCTGTGATTGTAAAATGAAAGTTGTGCAGTCCACAGCCATGTCACAACCAGTTTCATGATAAAATAAAAAACAAAGAAATGTGTCCAATCAGGTGCTAAACAGAAGGAGGGATTATATTTCTGTTGACCAGCGTTTTGGAAGCTTCTGACTGACTGTTCTGGCAGGAGGCCGCCAGCATAATCTTCCCTTAATTCCGGGGATGTAGCAATGGATAGGCTATGAAATTTCCCTTTAACAGATTCATATTCCCACTAAGCCATCTGTGATTAAAATAAAGACTGGTTGTGTCAGCAATTTCACAGTGAAACTGTAGAAACTTTATCTTGTATATGATGGAAGCATCACAAGGGTGATCCTCAGCTGTGTCCATTTGTCCAATCTAAGATTATGATTGTACATTAGTTTTTGTCTAATTCCCAGTGTTGTAGATCCAATTCCCATGAAGTTATGAACTTAAAATTGTCCAGGTATTTTGTTACTGAATCTACGTGTCATCATTAGCTAAGTGCAGGTGCATTAAAACATCAGCAGGTGCAACAGCCGAAGCCCTAGATTTCGTTTTTTCTTCTTAAAGACAGTGTTGCATAGTGTCTGTGGTGAAAGTAATTGATAGGACCTAGGGGAAATCCCTGCTTCCAAGCTGGCTTTCTTTTTTTCCATTTGTTTTGAAGAGAGAGTTGATCAACAGTATCAGATATGCTTTGATATGATTGTATTGAGGATCAAAGAGGCAGACCTCAACAATCTTGAGACTGTTGCCTGTTTTTCCTGAAACCTCCCAAGAACATTTCTGCCTTTAAAAGTACAAAATGAAACTTGTAAATCATAAAAACACTTGCTTGCTTGAATCTTTGGACTGGTTCTCTTACAGAGTCTGTTGGGGCCCTTAGAGTGTAAAGATGCTGCTGGAAAGGTGATGCTGTCTGGGAGGTGAAAAGTTCTGCCCAACACACAGCCTTATTTGATTACAAGGGGATGTGCGCCTGTCGTTGAGGGGAAATGCCGCAAAGCCAGAGTCCAAAATCATTTAGAGCTTGACAGTAAGAATCTCTCTGCACACAGAGTATTTTGTCTTTACTGTTTTGGCCCAGAAAAACCCTCCAAAAGCCCCTTCCACTTTTTTTTTCTTAGATATTACCTTTCTGCTTGCCAGTGACTTACTGCTAATGTCTTTCTGTCCAAAATAAACAGCAGGAGATCCTATTGTCCTGATTTCTAAGCTGAAGCCTGCTTTACCCTTTGCCTTGTCTCCACTTCCATATTCCAGAATTGCCAATCCCAATCTAATTTATGGAATATTTTCAAGGTAACTGTATACGTCGGGCGGCGGTGATAACATCTCCAGGCCCCCGTGACAGGCAGGAACTGTGCAGCGTGCGGTTAATAACATAAACTCCTGCAAAGGCCAGGCCAAGTGAGCAGAGATGCGAGCAAAGAGAGAGAGAAGAAGGAGAGGGGCAGTCAGAGGGACCAGTGTGGGCCATAATTGGGACCATGTGAGGTTCCCCCAGTGGAGGATTAGCAAAGAAACGGAACTCGGCAGAGCCCCGAGATCGTTTTCAATTAGATGCGCCCAGGGCTAGTGAGGGACTCAGTGAAGGATCTGGAACATGGACTTGGAGGGCATGGAGCGTCTCGCTAGAGGAACCTTGACCGGGGCTAGCATGGGGTCACTTCTAAGTGGTGTTAATAGAAGGCAACGGGCTGAGTTTGCAGGCCAAAGTCATTTCTGCATGGATTTTGTCTGTTGATTATTTCACTTTACAGAGGTTCTTGGAGAGATGGACTGCTTAAAGTAGCCCTTCCACAATAATGTCTGATGTTTCTTTCTTTAGTTTTGAACTGGAGATATGAGACTAATATAAAGCTATAAAGTATACAAGTTTATATCCCACCAATTGTGTAAAATGGATGCTTAAACATCCGCATGCTTGCCATAAAGCTCTTTTTAAGAAGTGTTCTTAAATAGATTAGAATGTGCTTTCTGAAAGTGTAGGGCATCCTGTTATCTATTAATGTACAGACCAAATACAGGCTTTGACAGGGCTACTGCAGCTATAAGTATTTTGTCAGTTTTCATAGATAACAGTGTTAACAGTTTTAGAAAGCATGATGGCAATAACGTCCTTACTTTCATGTGGTTTTAGCTTGAGATTAGTCATACACCAATAACCTGGTAATCACAATTAGACTTGTACCAACAGAGCAAAACCCAAAAAAAAAAAAAAACTTGGTTATTTCCCCATATTGTGTGTGTGTGTGTGTGTGTGTGTGTGTGTGTGTGTGTGTGTTTTTTTTTTTTTTTTTTTTTAATATCTCTTTAAGGGTTGGTAGCAGTGGTTCCCTTTGTGAAAGCTTGGTTATAATAAAAAATGGCACGTGTATAATTTCTACCTTTCTATGTCAATCTTATCATCCAGGGCACCCTTTCAAAAACAAGAACGGATTCTGCGTGGGTTGGGCTCTCTAAATCACTCTCTCATTGCCTCTTTAACATACTCCAGCCAAACTGCCTCAAATCATTACTTATGACAGACTGAAAAGTGAAGTATGTGTTTATATTACACTGAGACATGGTCCAAAAGAAATGCATTTAGTCACACAGATGTAGAGAAACCATGCTTGTCAGTGGTTGTATAGACTTGTCACGGCGACAATGCTGGCTCTATTTCAGCTCACGGCCTATTGCTGATTCCCTGGTGTGAATAAAAAGACGGTTAGCGACTAAGCTTCCAGTAAAGCAGCAGTGAACGGTGGTCTCTGGGCTTTCTGGCTGTAGTTGACTCCGCTTTGGGAACAGATGGTACAGAGTAGCCCTTTTCACACACCGCTAATGGCTGTACATTATGACACACTCACGCTGGCATCTGCCCAACAGACTCCTGCAGCTTCACTAAGTAAGTCTCTGTTGAGGAGGCAGTGGCAACTTCAGCATATAAAAACTAAGGACCCATTGAGATGTTTCATTGGTAATTAAAAGTTGAAAGCCTTGTTATAAAGGGTTAACAATTGAAACACACAAGTGCACACAAAAGCATGCACACTACATAGTCATAGTCTCTGTGTACCCAGAGAAGAATGCTGGAGTAAACAAAACACTGAAGGATTACTACTGGAGAACTCCAACATACACTCATGAAACTTTTCTGAATGGTCAATGGCTTGGATGCTGGATTTATTGAAAAAATACAGTGTAGAAGAGTCTTTAAGCTTTAAAGAGATTACTATACAGCTGTCAAATATTTAGACATTTACATTTGAGAATATAGAATCTTGCCTGGAGTATTTGAATATCTATTGAAAGGGAGTAAATATGTTTTTCAGTGAATTTCCTTTTTCTAGGTTTTCTATATATAAATGCTCTGCAAATTATAAAGCTTGAAAGTTTACACTGTTTTTCTCTGTTACAAGGTTACATTATATCGTACGCAATCCTTATTGCCCACCACCTGGCAAGCTTTGACACTTTCACGAAATACACAACAACTATTGGTCATGTAGGTTTAGAACAGCTCTGGCAGTTGACCAGTCAGAACAGAATGGGCGAGCTGACTGTTTCAGAAAGAGGGAGAATAGAGATGTACAGTATGTGGTGGGAACAAGTAGGTTGTCACTGCTCTTCTGAAGTAGGATTCTGTGATGGTAATTATTATTGTAGCTAAGCGGTGCAGAAACATTTGATCTGATGCTTTGTTTACATGTTAGCATTAGACAGATGCCGGCAAAGCAGATATTCCATTGTTTCCAACCGAGCCACGATGGAAAATTCTGCCACCATAATCTGCAGAATTTTTGCAGACCACAGTGGTACAAGTTCAGTTTTCCCAAATTTTGCGGTCAACCACAGCGGTGAAATAAACTGGATGGATGCCAAACGTCTCATTGTTGAATTTCTGATTGTACAACAACAACCAGAAAATACAGAGCTTCCTCTAACCTTTTTCCACTTTAAAGCTCTCTTTTTGTTAATTATTTTCTGCGTGTCAATGTATGCAACATGTGAGCTCAGCAGCGTTACACTATTGTGCTGCAGGAAATCTTTTTTAAAAGTTGACAGTTGGCATTTTAATCTGAAATCTGAAAGGAAAAAATATGATTATTAAAATACGGATATGGCCCTCAAACCTCTTTATACTGGGACACATTCAAAACATTTGTTTTATCAGAGAGTGTATAGTTAAAATAGATTATTTATAATAAGAATTATTATTAAGGAAACTTTCTTTCCCTGAAGTTCTCACCTCATACTAAGAGAGTCTCACAAGCTGTACTAAAACTCCAGTGAATCCATTGTAAATAACTGGTTACCGAGAGCCACAGAGACCAAGCTGATATTTGGCATTAAGTTGTTTCCTTACCGAAGAGAGCAATTTCAAAAAGGTAGTAAACATGTCAGTTTGCAAAGAGTTCTAGGGAACCATGCATGGTTCTTCTGTGGGATTTCTCCAAACAATCCTTTTGGAAGGTTTTATTTTTAAGAATGTAGCAATGACATTTTCAGCCATGCCAGACCTGCCCCTCCTACCAGGATCACTGATGCATAGCCATTTACAAAAATAAGACAAATTAAATCATCTCTCACCTAGCAGCGACAGCACCTGACAGCTATGATTGATGTAGGTTGAACCCTCCTATGGATGTTGTATACAAAAAACGTACAAAGGCTCATTTCACTCTACCCTTTCCATCTCTCAGGCACCTTTGTGCACACCATTAGTGGACGTTCCTTTGCTCAGGCCAACCACTCCAGCCCCTGATTGCTTCGTTTTTAATGGTTTATTTTTACACATTTTAATATTTTTCATGCCTCTTCAAAAAAATACAGGGACACTCAGTGTATGTTATTATTTCTGCATCGTTTAGTTTAAACTGTGTGCCTTATGTAGACATGCAGGTGGACATGCAACTTATAATTATCCAGTCAGTATGTGTGTAGTGATCAGGTTTAAAAATTGGCTTCCTGACTTGTGATAATATATATATAGTAATGTCATTTGTTTCAGCACAGTTCAGCTTTGAATGATAGTGATCCCAGAATGACCACAAGTTTCCAAATAGGGAGGAATGCTAGAAATGTAACCACAAATATCTTCAGTATTTCAAACACTGCAACTAATAATAACATGGTAATTCCAGCATTGCAAGAACATAAAGGAAGAATTTAACAAAAATTGTTAAAAAAAAAAAATTTAAAATGAATAAAATGAACAAAATGACTGATTAATAAACTTTATAAAGTAGTTCATAAAGCGGAAAAATCATCATGTCAGATGGCCTGCATTAACATACCATATTAAACAGAAAACCTTAAGTGTTCAATCTTATAAGATAAACAATCAATATTAGATGTACAGTATACTGTGCAAAAGTCTAAAACACCTCAGTAACTTATATTTAAAAAGGTATTTAACTAGGTAGCATTTGTTTACTTTTGTTTTCTGTGTTGCTCATGCACCAATTTTTGCACACATTTTCAGGCTATCCAAACCAATTAATCTTGTAGAATTATATTTACAGTTAACATACATGTTTTGTTGCCAAATCTCTGGCAGGTAATACTTTTTACTAAAATCTCCTTCAAGCCACTTTCATTTTATCCCCATTTTGTGTTTTCTAAAGGAGTTATTTCTGTTACAGATAAAACTTGTATATCTTAAGATATCCAAATATTATTATATTATTGTACAATATTTTATTTTTCTTATTTTATTGATTTTGCCTACTTCAGTGTGCTTACTTAACCAGTTTCAAACTCTTTTTTGTGGCAACCCAGTATTATCAACCTTTATCATCTTAAACTCTGTACTGGCTAATTATGCCTTCGGAAAAATAAATCAGGTGTGCTGGATGTGGATTTGGACAAATCTTTGCGATGGGTCATTATGAAGTTAAACTGTGTTAATCTAACTAGAAAAAAAAACTGTGGTACACAGTTAAACTGTGTTAATCTAACCTGAAAGAAAACTGTTGCTTTTCTTTAACCGCATTTACGTTTATTTTTAATGATTCTGTTTCCTCACAAAAATATACTTACTGCTGAGATATAACTGGGAATCATTTTCTTGCACAGTACTGCAAATTAAAGATGTATGTAGCACAAGAGGGGCTAAGACTATAAAGTATTCCCCAGCAAATGTGGACTTGGACAAAGTAGTTACACCTTTGTTCAAAATATATCAGACAAAACCTTTCCCAGATTGTAATTGTAAGCTGTAATTGTGGTTGGCGATTGGTTCACTCATGAAATATCAGCTCCTCTGACTAAGGAAATTGTCATTTAATTAAATTTTAACAAAGAAACAAACAAACAAATCTTTCCATTTTTTTGTGGTAATCCAAGTGGTGTCTCTAGTGGTGTTTCTTTTCCTTCCTGAGACCCTAAAGGGCCTAAATACTTCTCTAGCTGCTCAAGTTAACACTCTAGACACAAGATAACCTGCTACTCACAATACAATACGATACATATGATACAGTATTAATGCAGTACTGTATGTATCACATGCATCACCATTGTTTTTATTTTTGCTGGTCCTTTAAAATCTTTTTAAATAGAGGTGACCAGTGGAAATGAGTAGACGAGCAGAAATTCTTCACAATTGCTTAAAATATTTTTTTTTGTTACTCTTTTTTCTTATTTTGAAGACACTATTTTTCTTTGGACAGTGCAGAAATACATTATTTACAAATGACAAGTTACCAAAAATATGTCAGGCAATGATTTTTGAGTCCCCCTCATCCACATGCTATTTATCATTGCATGCTATGGAGTAATATTCTAGAAACCCTTGCTGTCACGTTAGAGCCACTAGGCAATAAGAAGTATTGACCCTAGATTCGCTACAGGTAAATGTTAATGTAGGAGTACATGATACATAAAAATACATTTTAGATCCCCTTTTTGCATACTGCCCGGTGGAAAACTGTGTTATATTAAATTAACATTCAGTGATACTTTCCATTCGTTTAATAAAAAATTGAATATTTACAGTATTTATTTTTTCATAAACTGTCATTTTTACTCAAACACTTTACTTACATTTTCGCCGCATCCATAGATCCATCAATAACTGTTCATTATATAGTACTAGGTCATTATTAAGTTCTTTACATAATGATAATTCCTAAGACATCAACCATTTTGCTCTTGAAAGGAAGAAAAAGATTATTGGTGTTTGTTTTGATCACTGCAGTCATTTCCTGTAAGACGTTAGACTGTAACCTACTGAACACAGTGATGTAAATGAGGTGAGCGGGAAGTTTTAAGTGCGTAGGGTTAAAGGTCTTTCTCTTTTCCAGGCTCAATAAGGTAATTATGTCTTTGTGTTTATTGCACGTTGACTGCCCTCCCTCCCTCTCTTTCTCTCTCTCTCTCTCTCTCTCTCTCTCTTTCTCTCTCTCTCTTACCCTCCCTCCTGCTCTCCCTCCTTCCTTCCCTCCTCTCCCTCCCTCACATTAGGCCGCTCCCTGTGGGTAGAGGTGCCTGAGATGTTGGCTGAGCCATACATCTCTGTCAAAATCTCTATGAATAAATTAACCTTTTAAAGATTAGTGCACCCTAATACCTCAGGGTTTTTACACAGAACAAACACTGAAAAATGTTTTTTTTCTCTTCCTTCCAAAGCCTCACTAAGTTGGTGTCAGCCATGCGTTGAAACCTTTAAAGGCATATGTACCTTTTATAGTATATATTTACCTTGGATGTGTATTTTTGTTTTTATTAAATGTTGTAACTCTACAGTTTTCTTGTTAATGAACATGTAACATAGATTATTTACAAATGATGCATTGAAAGTAGCAGGCATTGATAAGCTAAGCTCATTCTTGCAGATATGACAGCTCATCAGCTATAAATTATGTGCCTTCTGATATGTGTGTTTGTGTGTGTGTGTGTATATATATAGATGACACATGGCTTTCTAATTAGGCTTTGTGTAAGTATCTTGTATGGAAACGCACAGCTATTTTTACTGAAAGATGCAGATTTTCTATTTTCTCTCTGGACAACATGCGGCTGCTATAAATAAAGCTCAGGCTTTTCTTGTATCTGCAAGCGGTTTTGCCTTCCGAGATAAAAAGTTTTTTTTTTGTTTGTACCACAAAAAAAGGAATGAGATTTTATAGCCAATTTAAACCTTTCGGTTGTACCGTTTTCAATGTGTTTCCTACAATACATTTCAACACAGTCCTGGGAAATTATCCAGTTTTAAAAATGAAGGTAATTCTTGTGGTTCCAGAACTGCTTGTGAGACTGGGAACCATTTTCCCAAAGCTGGGAGTTTTTGGATTGAGTGAGTTTTATCAGCTATTGGGGTTACTTGGGCTAGGAACAACACCTGGACCAGGTCCAGTACCCCTTATAAGCTCAGAGAAAGAGAATATCACCCTCGGTCTGGCTGGGATTATAAGGGTAGCTGGTTATTGTTTATTTTGTTTTCCATTTTTTGCATGTTGGTAGACCGTACTTGGTTGAATGAACTATAGCAGCTTTATTTACACTATTAAGAGTAGTGTATATGGGCTTGTTGTTTTAACTGTTGCATTGATAAAGGAAAAAGACCACAAATTCCCATATATAATGTGCTTGAGTTTTTTTGTCTTCCTGGAACAACAGTAGACTCTCTTTTGTGATTGGGCATGGACTGTCCACTTTGGTTTTAAACAAATCAGGATAATCATGAGAGGCAGGTTTTAGGTTAAAATTCCTCCTTGAAAAATAAACTCTTCATGTAGACGGAGGGAATATGACATGTATTGGCTATGTCACTGGTTTTGGGTTTCACTTGCGGGACGGACGGGAGGCGTCTCCTACACTTCCTGACTTCTTGCTTGTGCCAGCTCATGTACGCAAAGTTCCCCTCCCTTGAATTTAGAGGTTTTGTGAGGGGGGGGGAAGTCGTTCATGCGTCCTTCGTCCCTATACTCTTGCGTCTCCCCCTGTTCGGCCTCATTGCTCAATCTTCGTTTAACCCTGACATTTTAGGTAAGCACTCTCAGGTAAATTTATGTTCGCAAAGACAAGCTTGGCAAGACAAGCTTGGGGAGAAAAGGCCACTGTTTGAGTCACTGACTTATTCTGTGGCTAATTTAGTTTTCGGAGAGGAAGCAGTGTTTTCATTGCCATAAAGTTTACAATGCACCCCACCATCCTTGGGACGTTTTACTGCCATTTTTAAAACACTTTGGCAAATGTAAAGGCGATAAAGTTACAATAAATTAAAAGCGACTGCATTTCAGCTCATTGCTTTGGTATATCAGGAAGAGTAACCTTTTAAAATACCCTTTTTTGCTAACTATTGGTGTATTTTAGGTACTTTGGAAACAGTACCAATCCTGTAAAGAGATACTCGTTCAAAAACCCAACATGCTATTTCAGCACTTTTGAGTGACTACATTGGCAACACCTTCTAATAGGAACCTACCACAGAGCCGTTTTAATGAACACTCAACAGTAGTTTTACATTTATCACCATGTAATTGATTTGGTACCATAATGTACAATGTGACTTAACAAAACTTTGTCAGAGATTTGGAGTTTTTCTCAGCAGACTAAGCATGGGATGTGGAAAAGAGTACTGGTGATAAAAATCCCAAGAAGGCCACTCTCCACTCTTCACAGTAGGTGGCTCCCTAGCCCATCACATCCTGCATCTGTCTTGTGTTCCTGATAGTCCCTTGCTGCTCAGTAACACACACACATAGACACAAAGCACCACTGCTGCAACAGCCAACATATGGAAATGCTTGATTTGATATAGTGTCATTTTACATTGCAGAAATGAATGCATGTCTTTTTTTTTTTTTTTTACGCCTCTTTCTCTTTTTTTCCTCGCTCCCTAACCGGTAGAGTGAGAAATGTGATCCAGGCTAACTACTAGTGTTAAAAATAAAAAACAGACACATTATTAAACCATTAACATATAGGGGGAGGGAGTGCTAAGGAAGGGGATGAATAGAATATTTTTTAGTAGCACAAATAGTGCAAATCTCCAAAAAATCCAACATTTAAACTTTAATATGATCTGTTGTTTTTTATCTTATATTGAAATGTTAAAATTTTTGTAGATGTACAAATACATTTATATTTATATGAACAAAAGTTGCAGAGAAACAGTGCCAGCTTTTTTTCCCTTGAGAAATACAAAAATATATTCTCAGGAAAAATGTCATATGTTTTTGGACATTTTGAGTGAAATTCTTGCTTCTTGACAGTTAAGCATGTTTTTAGTCCCATAGGGTTTTATTCTCACTCATGTCTTGATGGACTGCCAGGTCTTGCATAGTTGTTAGGAGTGTAATTTTCCCCATCTTTTAATATTTTTTGGAATTCCTGTTTTGAAACATTTCTGGAAAATACATAACATTAATGTAAATTATGTAAAATTGTTATTAAATTAAACGTCTTTTTGTCAGACTTATGAACCGTATGGTATTAACTTTTTTTGTTTCTTGTATCTCCTTTCTTATTTGTTTTGGTCCTATTTAATTGCTGGACATTAATAAATCTATTTTAATTTATAGTTTGGCTATAAGAATACACACACTCTTATATGTATTTTATGTGTATGTGTGAGTGTGTGAGATGTTTATAAAATGTGACTTAATTACAAATGAAAATTCATAACAGATATCATGATCTGATTTCTGTTATGGTCTGATTTCTATGATGACTGCAGTTTCCTATAGTAGTATATGTGCACCATTATTTCCATGCTATATTCTGCTTCTAATCACCGCACATGCCACAGTATGTCCTCTCTGCTCCAGTATGCGCACTTTCTGCCATTCTACCTCAGTCTTATGTCTTTATAGTCTCTCTCAGCAGTCACCACCCACGGCTAATAGAGCCGTTTCTTTCTACGCTCCTCTTTTCCCTACAGCGGAGGGGAGAGCTGGGAAAAAGAGAAAAGCAGCAGAATTGTAGGATTTTGACAGGCTATGAAAAAGCTGATGTGTGTTACTGTTCTCAGTCGTAAAAATACAGCGAGCAGAGCCGGTCCAGCTTGGACCAAGTCCACTGCCGGATCATTTCCGAGGGGAAAAGAGAGGAGAGGGGGTCTGCTGTTATGATGTTGGCCGTCAGAGCTCCAGAATGATAGTGCCAACTATGAATCCCTGATGTTTATGGCAAGCTTTTCTACTATAGCACATAACAAGGTGTTCTCACAGGTTTAATGGTAAACAGTGGGTCCACTAGAAAAGGTCGTTTCACTTCTGTTCTTTTTAACATACGCATAAGTGTGTGTGTGTGTGCATGGTCATCGACACCATAGCTTCTGTGGGGTGCTCGAAGAAACAGAAGTAAACAGAACAACCCAAGCGCCACATGAGAACCAGACCAGCAAGCCACAGACTGTGCTTAAGGTGGAGAACATGTTTCGAGGCACATGTTTGTTGTCCTTTTCTTATGCATTTCTTTATTATTTCCTTTTACAACTTTTTATTATTTACTGTACTCAGTTTTATATCCTAATGTCAACTCATTTCAAGCACTCATATCTATTATTAAAGTTCATTACATTCTAGTAAAATCGACTATGAAGTGGTGGATTGAAAAAGAATGTTCTAGCTAAGTAGAGACACATTTTACTATTACTTTTAACCATTTCGAATGAAATAAATCAAAATTAAAGTGTGTAAAAATGTGTGTATTATGGAACGTGTTATGTATAAACGTTTCAGTTTCATTTTTATAAAACCTTTTACCATGAGACGTCCATTCTGATGGTTAGTAGTTATCACATACACTGCTGAAGTTTCAACCAGCCCAATTTATATTTAAATTTCACCTTCAAAATGCTCCAAATCTGAGGGATTTCTTTTTATTTCTACAACTCTTAATAGCTGAAAGTCATTTTGCACAAAGCATTTGTTTTATTTACAGTTATTTACTTTGCTTAATGGTTCCATATACAGTACAGCTTTGATATGGTAAGACTAATAAACATGTTTTGCATAATAAAAGAGCCCTTTAGAGTACACCCATGTGTGATCTAAGGTTATTTCAGTGTATCTCATAGTGTAGAAAAGTGAACACGACACATGTTTGTAGTACTACAGAGAGAACCCAGTTCCTTTAACCAGCTTTAAATAGAACTGTCTGTACTCCAGCACCAAAACTCTCTGAGCAGTGTGTGCTAAAGCTGATCCGCTGTGCTTTGCCATTTCATCGCCTGTTTGTTGTTTCCTTCGAGGCTGTGGCGGGCCTAATCTTGCACCGGTTGAGACCCTCAACCGCCCGTCACCTCCGCTGCAACGCTCCACTGCCTGCCACCGATTGGCTAGAGGCAGATTTATTTCGCCCTGTCACAGCCAATCGCATGGTAGCGCGGCTCAGGGCTCTGTTTAGTTACAGTGACAAACATGCTGATTAGAGGCGGGACATGATGGATGGACCCAGCCCAGGAGTTTTTATCAGCTCATAATGGGCCTGACACTGCACAGACACACACACTAACACGCATTCAAGGGGTCACGTCTCACGTACTCGCACACACACACCCGCACCAGAGGTCAGAAGCCAACAAACAAAGCATCTCTCCCTCCAGAACCTTACTGGCCAAATGAAATGGACCTGCTTTCAGTCATGTGTATAGACACTCCATCATCATCGTCATCATCATCATTGCCGCCACCACCACCCTACTAAACAGCACTTAAGGTCCCAGTGCTTGGCCCCTTTTTAGCTGAGATTGTGATTGAGCTCCATTTCTCGCTCAAATGAAACAACGCAACGATGGGAACTCTTGCAGACCCCCTTGATTATGTCAAACCATAAGCAGTATACGTTCATTCCAACCGCAGCGGTGGTTTTCTGCCTGCGTCGTATCCAAGCGCATTTGTGCCAATTCGAAGAGAATGCAGCCCTGCGGCATGTGACAGCTCGGCATGAAGTCATGCTTGAGATTGGTCCGTGAGAAGTGTACCATTTCAATCTGCCATGACTCCCCCGCCTCAGAACTCTCCAGAACTCCCGGGCAGTTAAGGTTGCCCAGGCCACTTTGCACAGAGTTTGAAGCGGTTTCTTTGCATGTTGACCTTGACGTTGATTTTCATCATCACTCCGTAAGCATACAGTGATGTTTAATGTGACTATTTATATTGATGTCTGCTTTAGAAGAAGTTTATTTACTCAAACTGGCTCAGGTTCACACTTTGAGTGTGGTTGCCTTTTTTCTCATCTATAATTTAATGATTTGATCTTGGCTTGTTTTTCTAAAAAAAAATAAAAATCTGTAGCTCAAAACTTGAAAGACTTTTTTTTGTCAGTTGCAAGATAACATCTACTTTCAAACCGAAGGACCTAGATGCAAGATAAGACGTACAACTAGAGGCCTTCGAATAGGCAATCATTTGAGGAAGTCTTAGTTTGTTGAAGTACTTCTGGCTCAGGAAAACCAAAGAAAAAGGAGCTGAGGGGCAGCCGCTCAGGGGCAGCAACTAATTTGCATTCTTCTGGAAACAGATGCTGGTCGCCATTAATGACTCCAAACTGAAACATTCATAAAGTCTTATTGGATTTTAAATAGCGAGGTTAAGAAATGCAACCTTGGAGGTCCAAAGTGCACTCTATGGCTCCGTCTTCCTCGCTCTCTCACTTATTCTTGTTCTCTCTCTCTCTCTCTCTCTCTCTCTGGCCTCTCCCCTGTGTTAGGACTGTCGGGTTACATCATAGGGAGCAGTGGCTCCAAATTGGATGCAGAGAGTGAGAAGTTCAGTGCTAGCCTGGGGCTGGGAATATTTTTCCATTTATTTAGGAAGAGAGGGAGAGCGGAGTGGGAAGAAGGGAGGCTGTGGGTGGGTGGGGGGTGCAGAAAAGAAGCATGACATGCAGACAAAAGGGGCGGAACGCATTACAGGTTAAGTAATGAGTAATCAGCAATGGCTCCTTCTGTGCAGCCTCCCACTCAATCTCTGTGGAAGCCAAGCATGGTATCATAGCTAGCAGGGGCATGGCTACAAAGCTTGTCTCCCTTTACCCACATTTTCTTGTGGGATGGAAAGGAGCTTTGGGATCCAGGCAGGTGAAAAGGACTTTAAAGTCCATCCAGCAACACCTTTGCTCCTTAAAAATCTCCAGCATGGCTTGTTTTTCCAGTCATAGTTATCTTCTTCCCTTAATTACTGTTATTGTGTTTTGGTCCAGAGACCTGTGTGAACTAAAGGTCAAAAGTATGGAAGCAACACTACATTTATTAAAGCAACATAAAACTTTATGAACTTGCATTTACATTAACATGTCAACATAGATGGCTTGATCAACCCACTGTTAAGTAGGAAGTTTTGAAATAATGCCATACCAGTTCCATACCCTAAAGCATTGCTATGAACAAACTGTCGAATTCCCATAATATTCACTGCATATCATTCGAATATTTTGGACAAACTTCTTCGTATAAACTATAGGTCAGTAAAGTGCTTTGTTTTCACAAATTGCCTGTAACTGTAAAATATTTTGTAATCTTTTAAGATTGCATTTATGTAGACAGGCAAGAATATTTGTAATGTAACTGAAATATAATTATCAAAGCACTTTATGCAGAAAATCAACACTGACTATACAAACATCTTTATAGACCCTGACATCCACTTTACACGCTATCTGGTCCACAAGACTGCTGCAGTGTTTTGGGTTCACGTAGATCCTCTGTAACAATTTCATACATTTTTACATTATTACAGTATTTCTATACAAACATCACTTTATACAATTTATATACATTGCTGTTACTCACTTAGAGCTAATATACTGTACTGCAAAAGTCAGTTTTCAGTTATTTAATTTCCAGAAAAAAACATACAGCGTATTTATGTGAGGATTTCATATATATTCCACTTGCAATAAGGAAGGGGTAGGTAAAATGAAAGTATCAAAACTAATGTTCAAAAAATGGTTAAAAGATATAGAAACAGAGTTTCTTAAAATCCTATCTGCCAGACAGGGCCTGATTTACCATCAAACCATATAACTGTAGGTATACAGTACATAAAGCTTCCATCTTTAAGAGAAAGGTGTTGTGTTTGGATTGTTGATGTTTTTTTGTTGTGTTCTGCTAAATAGCCTCTTTCTGCCTTTTCCTGACACTGAAAACCAACAACTTCTTCTTAAAAGTTGTTTTGAGTAAATAAAAAAGACAGTTATTAACATTTGCACAATACTATATATAGTTTGAACAATTTGTATGTAGTATTTTTGATTTATTCTAAGTCTAAACATTATGCAGGTTATGATAATTGTGTTTCTGTAGGGCACAGTTAGCTCTAGCTTTTTATGAGCCCTTATTTTTGTGAGCCTATGTACCTGGCCACGCCCCTAAACCCACAAAAAATGTGAAAAAAATGGGGGTTTCAAGCTGTTGGTTTGAATTATCAACGTTAGTAACTGTTTTGATCTGTCCTTTTATATTTCAGTCATTCATTTGAATACTGTTTTTGACGTGTTTGTTTATTTTCAGTCTAATTTTATTTATGTTTAATATGGAAACAATTGACTTGCTTGCTTAAGCACTGTAATAATAACAACCATATCAAACCTTATTAAATGAGCAACATTAAAGGTGGCTCAATGTGGCCATGAGGGGTTGAAAACATGAGCATTTCATTGTGTTTTTAATCTTAATTTAGTAACTTTTCCCTGATTTAGCTGGTCTAAAGTCTTTCAATTAGATAACCCTACCTGCAGTTTTGAATCAAGGTTGAAGTGAACTTTCAGATTTCCCAGCTTCTTGTTTTGATTTTTTTAGTCTGGGGCCTTATAAGGGACAGCAGTTATATTCTGGGTCTTACAGTAACTGCTTTACCATTGATGGAAGAAGCTACTTTATAGTTAATGATGGCGACAAATAGTTTAGTAGTTTTAATACTGGTAAGTTTTTATTCGCCAGCTGTTTTAGCTGTAAAGCAGTATATGGTCACAAAGAGGAATCCACAGATTCAGGAAGTGTTGCTTCCCCTAACAGACATTTTCTAAATGCATGTTTTGCAGACAGTGTGACCATCTTTCCATCTGCGCTCTTATGAAAACCAAAATACAACACGCTTCAGGCTTACTTGTCTTAGATGGCTAAATAATCCAAATTGCTGTCACTGGCTTTTGCCATGTTTCCTGAACACAACACAAACCTACCCTGCATACTATACCTGCACGCTTGCATCTGGGTGGCTGTTTCTAACTTCCGTTGATGCTGGACTGTATTTAACGTGAGTTTTTAAAAGTGCGGTAATCAACCACCATTTTAATAATATTTAATTTTTTTGTGTTCATACTTTACGGGTTGAGTACTTCAGGAGCCTGGGCTGAGGCCCTAGTGACCAGTACTGTTAAAGTGTGTGTGTGTGTGTGTGTGTGTCCAAGTATGCATACCTCCTTGTGTGTGTGTGAGATCTCTACACCAGGCACTATACAAAGCCTCAGGGACGCACCCACCACTCGTATTACATTTCTCACTCCACACTCACACTTTTGCTCACACTCTTAACGCACTTATGGTTCTAATCACCTGATCATTCTTAGTATTAACACCACCGGCTCACTATCAATTGCAGTCAATTCAACTTCCCCATTCTATTCTGCCTGGCGACGATCGTGATTTTCATCGCTCCTTACTCTTGCGCTCAAATTAATGTCATTGTAGTGGATGGGCCTTTTGTAAATGATTTGATCTTGGCTGGGTGCTCTTAAAGCGCTACGACTGTAATCTGGAGGAGGCGAAAGTGCTAAGCCGCCATGAAATAGAGGTTGGAGTTTGGGCCCCGGCCCAGTTTGCTTTGTCACTCAGCCAAACCATCTGTATAGACCAAAAAAGAACCTCAGACATTTACAGCACCCGCCATACTACTTGAATTTATCTTAAGCTAATGTTGTGAATATTGAACCCAATCATTTTTGGACTCCCAGTTCAACACCTCCTAGTACTAGGAGTACAGATTTTAGAAACCGTTTTGCTTTAGTGGTTGACTACCTTCCAAGGCATCATCATCGTCATGGTATGTCAACCTTGATGAGGAGTTTTGACACTTTGATCGATTTTCATTGACCTGAAAGGAACGCATCCTGCTAGTTGTGCTGCCGAAGTTTGGATTGATGAATTGAGGTGCAGAACTCGTCTGGCGTGGGGGTGGAGGGGGTGTCTCGTTAGTCGATGTTAGCCAGAAGGAGACACTTAAAAACTGGCGGCCCTGGTAGTAAAACATGCAAATAAAAGGCATTTGATGAGCAGGCCTGGACTCCGCCGTCCCTCCTGTCCCGATTCCCAATTAAAGACAAATCTGATGCCTCTTAACGGCGTCTGCTTTTTTAATATCGCACCAGTCACCACAGAGCGGAGATTTTATGAGTCTGCTTGAGTTGGAGAACAGAACTGTTAAAAGTATTTTAACAATAAAAATCCCATAAAATATGTGCCAAATTTAATTATACAGCACCCTCATTAAAATAATAGGGAATTTGGCATTTGTGTAATGTGATTTGGGGAAAAAGTGAGTTGTTTGGTTTGGGTTTTTTTTCTTCTCTTTTTTTGCGATGCTTGTAATAACTGTTTGTAGGTACATGATCCTCATAATAAGTTGTGTGCAGTTTTGGAAAGCAGTCTATACAAAAATGCAGACTTTTGCAAATTATGTTCTGTAAGAATCTTATCTAAATATTCCTTAGTTGCAAATAATGATATATGTAGGTGCAACTTTGCATTTTGTATTTTGCATTATTTGCATAAGTATAAATGTAACTACTCACTGTAACCTTCTTTAGTTTTTTTTTTTCCTTTGTGGTGCACAGGAACATCTCACTAAATGGTTAATTTAAGTAATTGCACAATATGCCATCCAACAGAGTCATTTTGTGCAGTCCATCACATATGGCTCATATTGAGGGTGTCAGAAAAATGCTTAAAAGACGTGACTTCGTAATTGGTCCATTATTGAAAATGATGCAGTTCTGGATTGACACCATTTCTTTTTAACGCAGTGTGAGAAAACTCCCTGGCAATTTTACCTATTTTGTTCCGTTCTTTGGGGTTTAATTCTTGACCTGTGCGACCTGCTTCCTTTCCGTCTTATGTGAGGTTAATATATCGGTAATGACTGCAAACGCCAACGTGGTGCCGAGAATCCTGAGTGCGGCTCACCTTGTCTCGGGACGTGACTCAATTAGTCCTTCATTAGCCTCATGCTGCATTTTTTTGTGATTGCCGGCCAAAATTGCTTTCTTATGCGCTATTTTCATTTCTACTGGCTTGCGGAAACATATCTGATTTGGTGTCAGGGTTCACAGAGAATGCGGCTTGTTCTTTTGCTGATAAGTCTCAGGTGGGTGCCAGAATTTACAAGGTGGTTTTGCTGGATGGAAGATAAGTCAGTTTAGACAACGCTACAGAAAAGTGCCAGCACATAAGCAGTTGTGACCTCTTGGGTGATGTCCGTGGGCCCGTGTTTGCATCATAGTGGGAGTAGCAATATGTTTGATCCTGAGCCTTTTTGCTCTTTAAACAATTCTGTCCCAGTATATCAACGCGAACCCCCCCTCATATCCGTTTCTGTTTCCGCATCGCAGAAAAGCTGGAATGACTCCATTAGCTCTAAGCTCGTTCAGTCTCCTTAACACAGTGACATTCATTGGTCTTTTCCTGTTTCATTTTCAGGCCTATCAGTGCTAGCACAAGAGAGATGACTCCAGCAGTGTGAGTGCATGTGTAACGCGTCTCACGCCTCGGGCCATGTTTTCTTAGGGTGATGGTGTCCTTTTAATTCCCCCTCCTCCCTCTTTCTCTCCTTCTCTCTGTGTTTTGATTTCTACTTAAAGTTTGATGTCTGTGCCCTCCCTCTGGGGCACTATTAGCTTGTATGCTAATGGGGCTATGCATATTCTATTAGCGCTGTCAGTGTGGGATGAGGCACATATGTGGTAAGAGCCAGACTGGGGGCAATAAACCCAGCGAGGGGATTCCGCCTGTTCTTGCACTATCAGTCATCTTCCTGGCTGAATGGCTCTGACTTATAGGCCTTCTTCCAGCCTGAACAGCCGTCCTGCTTAATCACTGACTTCTGCTGCTGCAGCCACTGTCTCACTTCAGCAGGATGTTTTTGTGTAAAACTGCAGAAGGGCTGCAATGCTAGCAAGATATACTGAAGATTTGATGCCAGTAAGATTAAATATGAAATGCCATGAAGTGAACGAAGGTTAAATTTGCCTAAATAAAACATGACATTGGCGAAAGCATTGTAGCATTGAAACCCTAACCTGGATGCGTCACCAAATTGGACTGACCCCTTAAAGGAGCAATATGCAAGATCCGCATTACGAAATAAACAAACATATTTGACAGAATGTGAAGACTTAACCATTTGACGGTACGTCATATATGTCTTCTTATTATGTTACAGAGATATTTACTGAAATTAACATGCTACTCAGATATTCATTATATCTGGTAACAACACTTTATACCTCATAGTCTTAAGTTGAATCAGTCCAACATGGGCAGATGAATCATGAGAGTATCACTGCCCCAACAGCATGTTCTCACCTCTTGTCAGTCCTGCTTTAGGTTAGATCATTTAAGGGCAGCCAATGAAAGGAAAAGTAAAAGCAAATGGCTAAAGCGCTCAGAAAGAAAGCTTGTTCATCAGCAAACCAACATAATAATACAAATAGAAGCAAAACAAACAGTCTTGGCGAATGAAGGGATGAAGTTAAGTTCAGTATGCTGAACTTAAAAAATGGATTTAACAGGTTGCATCACAAATTCTTTAAACCATCAGGGCTCGTCTGTGGCTCACACCTCAGTTCTTCACTTTAATAGTTTCATAGCTTGCATAGAAGGTACCAAATTATTGATACTAGATACTAATTAATAAGTCAGTAATAACATATTAATAACTGAAAAACAGGCCTGCAGTTTAAAGGGTTCTTTAGAAGTACTTCAGCCAAAAATCCTGATGTTAATAATGAGTAATGTATTCTAGACACTAGAGTTGCCAGGTTGCTAACTATATCACAGTACCCAGTCCTGTCTTTTAGTTTTTCTTACACCTATATTCACTTTATATTATATTATATTCACAAATATTCTTTCTAATATTTCTAGGGGTGAATGATATAGAAAAAAATTAAAATAATAATATTTCATGACATTTTCACAATAAGCATTATGAATTACAATATTTAGTTTTCTACGATGATTATTTCCACATTTACAAATGCATTTGCATATTGCACTGCACTTAAATCATTTATTTGGCCACAGTTCTCAAGTAATGATGACATTATGCTTAGAATATTTGAGGAGAAATTTGATCTAATAATTTATTACAATAATGATAAATATCGTCATATTGCCTCGCCCATTCTTTCAAGCTTTCTTCTTAGGATAGGTAAGGTACTCATGTGTTGTTGTTTTTTATTGAAACACATTACAGTTGAGGAATGTACATTCATGGTACTAAATCCTAGATGCTAAACATGACCTTCAACATCAGACGGAATTTTCACTTAGAACCAAGTGACATCTGCGTTCATGTGTTATCGTTTAGCAGTTGTTTCTCCATTGTCCGTAAAACTTCCCATATAAAATATGACTTTTGCCACATTTGACCAGACTAAATGTGCCCTTCCTTGTTGAATTATTTTGGCTCTAATTCATGAAACCCTGAAACGCTAGTGGAGCCAGATAAAATGGGATTGGTTACAAATGTTCCAGGCCACTATCTGTCTCCACTTTTCAGCTGCATCTCCCCCTCCTTTCTTCAGCTAACCAATAAAGTGGTGCCTGAAATTGGAAAAATCTGCTGGATGAAATGTGGGCTCCTCATTTAAAAGGCTGAATTGAAACAGGGTGCGCTGAGTGGCATTGTGAGAGGGCCAACACACAGTACTTTTTACATAGTACCTAGGATTTCTCATCAGTGTGTTTTGGCACAACACCCGTATGAATGTGAGATGGTTCGGATGAAGTCGTTTGATGATGTGATAGATGGGTTTAGGTTAAAACAAATGCTCTAGACTGGAGAAAGATTTAGCATCTTGTGCTGCATCTTTCTTTGCTGTTTCGTTGCAGTACTCCACACCAGCCTGTAATGAAAATGGAGATTGCACTGGAGATAAAACACCCACCAATCAATCCACCAAAAAGACAAAAAGCAGAGAGAGAAAGAGAAATTTTTGTTGTGTTTATACCTAAAACAGACGAAGCTTTTATAGAAATGTGGAAGCGATTAGTTTAAGGGTCGTCTTTTAGAGTAATTCCCAAATGAAACTCGCTGGCCCTGTATTTATGAAGCCCGTTGCAGAGGACCCTAATGAGGCAATTAAGCAAAGGGTCGGACGACTTTGATCTAAATGTGGTGATTTTTACAAAAACATCTCATCATGATAGATACTCATAACTCAGAGCCCTTAATTGTGCTTAATTTGTTTGGAATAGGAATGTGCTTTCAATTAGACCCTGCATTCTGCCAGCGTGTTTAAAAGAGTCTGTCAGGGAAAATTAAGAACTAGTTTGCTTTGGAAGTGACTGTTTTTTATCATGAGGAGGAGTCTCTCAAACAGAAGGCGGAGGATAATTAGACCCTGTCCAGAGGTCTAAGGGTGGAATGAAACTGAGAGGAAGAGGCCAAAGGGAATTAAAAATGGATTTGTGGTGGTGGCACCAAGCAGAATAGGACTGGTAATAATAGGACTGATTTTACACTTTTCTGGGTGGATTAATCTGACAGGGTGGTTGATGTATCAGCAGGAAATGTGTGTGTTTGCCATTGTGCTGTAGATCCATGCAAGTTTGCATTGCCTTCTTGCGTTCATTCTGGTTATGGTACATGCTTGCTTGGCTGGGATTTTAGTCTAAAAATTATTATTTAAACTCTTAGAGGTTGCAGTTTTTGCTGACAATGATAAAGGTGCATTGTAATTTGATTCTGTCTAACGTGAGGATCATACACTTTAAATCAATACCACACACAAGTAGGGATTATAGTTTATAATGATTTGAATTATGTATTTTCTTTCATATTCAGTATGAATGTATAAATATACATACATAATATAGAACATATATAAAGTGTAAGCCAAATGAAGTAATAATGCTCCACATCTTGTCTCTCCTTTCTTAATGCTATAAACCTTTTCCTTACATTACTCTTGACGTTTGTTGTTATAGTATGTAATTCTGTCCCATATATCATACCAGACCAAAACTGCAGAAGTCTAAACTTCTTATTGTTGTTTTGCTGTACAACATGTAAGCGACTTGTTCATTCCTAATAGTAGCAGTAATAAATTAGCTAAGCTTAGCTAAGCTAAGCTGAGACCTAAGGTGGAAGTGACTTTCCGCGCCGGTCAGCAAATGTCAGAGGAGAACATTCTGGCTGTCGGGGAAGTTTGTAATAAAATGTTTTTTTTTAATTAAATAATTTTTTTTTTACTAAGATAACAAAAATGGGCATACATAAAAAATGTATTCTTCTTTAACTTAACTTCACATGAAGGCTGTTCGTGAGTAATGTTTGTTTGTTTGAGCTGACTCTGTGACTGTGTCTTTTTGATCAGTTCGTCCACTTTGGTCTTGTACTATATTATTAATTCAGTTAATAAAGAAGACAGTTGAATAGTAAATTGTAGCTATTTATATGGCAATTTGTGCTTAAGCTAAAACATTACCTGTAAGAGGCCGATGTCCAGTCACATTTAAGAGAACATTGTAAACCCTTTTTCAGGTGGATCAGTGTGCCAGTGTCTCTTATCTTCAAAATAATAATCTAATTTGAAGCCACATGCTGTACTGTTATGACATATTTGACTAAAACACACAAGTGACCACTTAAAACTGAGATTTGTAAAGAGCTCTTACTCTCTCTCTGTCTCTCTCTCTCCCTGTCTCTTTTTCTCTCTCTCTCTCGTCGTCTCCTGAGGTCTTCCACTTCACGCTCCATTAGATATGTCTCATCCTATCTGCTTGCTGTCAGTGTGTCAGAGATCATCTGTCTCCATCCCACACACACACTCTCTCAGTCCCCTCACAGTCACCTCAGTGCAGCGGGGCTTTAAAGTTTAATGGCTTGAGAGAGATACTGGTAATTGACTCAAGCCCTATACCGACATCACTTTTTCGACTCTAGTTGTCATGAGACACGACATAACACGGGGAATCCCTCCTGCTCAGAGTGTGCTATGACAGTGGGCTTCTCTCTGTGTATACATGCTCCGTAAAAGCTGTAATTGTACAGGGAAGCGTCTTCTTAAATCTCATCAATTTAAAAAATAAGATCTATTAAAACTGTATTCTGTCAAAACTGTATTTTAGAAATAACGGCTTTATGTAACTTATTCAGCCCTACAAACTTAAATGAAGTGGCTCTTTCACTGTTTGTTCCTCATGCTGTTAGAAACTATTAAACCGCTATTAGAAAACAACAGGTGTCTCTCAAAACTGGAAAGGAAGTTATAAGAAGAAGGTTCTTGACAATATACCTCACAAGTTGAATATGAGATTTGAAAATAATGTGTTGATAACAAGACTGGTTACACTCTAATCACACATGAATGTTTATTTGCTCCATTTAAAATTTAGCAACATATATATATATATACAACAGATTATGTTTTGTGTTTTATTTATGGAAGTTCACTAAAATGAGAAAATAAAATAAGTGAAATTCAGGCCTTTTCATATGACTGTAAGACTCAGTGTAAGACTTTAAAGTCTCAGTATCCAGCTGTCGTCACCAGCATTAACATCAGTAGCCTAAAAGCCTAGAATATGATGGAATCCAACATTTCCTTCTACAATACAAATGACTAAATCAAGTCTAACATGACTGCTTATACACAAATGTGTTGTTTTTACTGCGCCAATAAAGCCAAAGTTTGTTTTTTCACTGATACAGCTTGTTCATGAGCCACAACAGTAGGGGTAATTTTGTTTAAATGTTCACAAGCTTGCGGCAGGGAAAACTGTGACTGAAAGACGTTTTTTTTAGTAAATGTATGTAACTATGAGGTATGGAACAAAACTGCAGGAATTCACTGATCCACCAGAGAGCTAGTGTGAGGAGCAAGTGAGGGTACTCGCTAGAGCATATATATATATATATATATATATATATATACTAAGTATACTGATGAAAAAAAAACAATGTATCATACAAGTAATCTTTGAGTGTCATAAAGAGATTACTTAAGAATTTGAAGGAACATTTTGTAGGTCATTTGTTTCCATGATTAAGACTTTGTTCTCTTGCTTTCTGATATGTGTATACATATGTGTTCTTTTTGAATGTGTTTACATTGTGTATATGCAAACTTACAGTTACCTGAAAGCGTCTGACAGAGTTTTATGTGACAATGTGCTCATCAGGTATTATTTTGATTTGGACACTGTAACATCACAGTCATCAAATGGCATGTAGATGCAGGCATCCGCAGCTTCCATACACTACAGCCTCAACGTTTGTTGAACTAAATTCTAATTATCATGTTTAGATGATGCAGCCGCTGTTTCTGCTCGCACATCAAGCTGCAGTGTTAGTATGGCGTCAAATTAAATTTTAAAATTGTGAGCGGGAAAAAAAACACAGTGTAAAGAAAAAGTACTCCTGCATGTGAGGAAATGATACTGCGCATGAGCAAAAACACTTGTACACATGAACAAAGAGCTGCTTCCACAAAGAAAAAACTCCCATGGGCAATGAGAATGTTTTGCAATTAAGCAAATTTAGCCCCATACTTGACTGTTCTTTCTTCTTACTTTTAGGTTTTTGCTCAAACAATGTTATTTTTGCCAGGACGGGATCCAGGTGGGATTGGCTCCTACTGTTTTCCAGATCTCGGTTGTGTGTTAGTGTGTGTTGTGCTAGTATGAGTGGATCAGGCAGCAATGCTGCTGGAGTTTTTATTACACCGATAGACAGCGTGCTGTTACTAAACTCAAAGGCAACATTTGCAAAATTAATATTCAGTGCATGGTCTTTCAAAAACGACTCCAGAACTAGTTAATCTTGTTGCAAAGGTAGTTTAATGTAAATTAAAAGACTTAAGCGTCACAAATAAATGTAACTGTCAACGTATAATAATGTTTTATTGTTACTGTTTTTAACTGGGATATAAATATTAAATCTTGCATAGATGGCAAGATTGGAGTGATAAAGCTTTTTCTCAAGGAGGTGTGTAAGGCATTTTTGGGGGGAGGAAAAGAGGATTAATAAACTCTGACACAATAATATTGCAGAGGAAAGCGCATATTAATATCTCTTCCTTGGAATCTAGGCACCCCAAAGCTATTAAGCTGTTTCTGCTCTCCTTTTTCTCTTTGTTCTTGGGAAATCATGCCAAAAGACTTAATTAGGCTGAATAATAGCCAAGCATGTGCAGCCTGTAATCCCCTGCACCGAAGGCGTGTGTTAATGGTTTCCTTGTCATTCACTGAAGTTATAAGAAAACATGTTTCCTTTCAGCCTTCTGAAACATGTTCTCTGCGTGCTGCCTCGGCTGAGCGCCCTGCTTCTCTGTTTCTTTCTTTTTTTTCTTTCTTTCTTCTTGCGTCTTCTTTCTTTTGCTCGTTCCATCTTTACTTCTTTCTCTCCTTCTCTGTTAACCTTCTTCCCTGGAGGTTTGATTCATCTGAGGGGAATTATGATGAATCCTGTTGGGTTGGCACAAAGTCTGCCTTGCCGTCCTCAAACGAGAGAACAAATTACTCACTTCCTTTCTTCGTATTAAATACAGTTTTTCCTCTTTTTCAGGCAGCGTGCACAACCTCGTTGTTTGCATGAGTGTCGAAAGACTCAAAGATATTCATGAACCTTTGACCTTGACTTGCTCTGCATCCAAAAACTGCATATCTGAACCATGTGTTTACCTTGCACAAAGAGCAACCAGTGTTTCAGACCATTTCATATGCAGTATAGATTGAATATTCATGAGGCCTGTGTGCATAATGCATGATGTGGTAATAAAGCATCATGAAGTGTTGTAATGTGGGTATAGCTCTCTGTAATGGCTATTAAGATCATAAAGGTGGCTGCCTGTGACTGTGTTTTGACTCCAAAAATGTAAAAAATCAATTTTTAACAGATTATCATGGTGTCTGAGAATATAAATAGCTTCATAGTGTGACTTCTGCATATATTAACTATTTAGTTGTTCTTTGGGCTGTTTAAACCTGATAAGTCTTCAGACCATCAGAACAAGAGCTACAAACACTACTATTCAAAGGTGTAGAATAAAACATTTTCAATGTAATACAAGTAGTTTGGTAGATAAATGCTATATAAAATAATAAATGAAACGTCCTTTGCAACCTTAGAATTTTATATAATTACAAATAATAGTAAATGGCAAGCAAATAAATAGATAAATAGATAAACAAATACAGAGCTCATCTGTGTCGAGAAATGGGGTAGTCTTTTGGCAAATAAATTTGACTGTAAAGCAACCATTATTAGACGTTCATTAACTGACTTATCTGAAATCACGGACACAACTAATACAACATCAAACATAACACTGCGCTGTTATGTAATAATTTGCAGGTTTTATAGTTATTTGTCATGGGATTAACTAAAACGGCTAACCATTAGCTAGATATGCAATTTGCAGGCGATTCCAATTGACAGATTCCTTTGAAGCCATGCACTCCTGCTGCTACCATTTTGGGATATAACGAAGATACATATATATAAATATATATACTTTTTTTTTTTTTTTTTGAGCCCTTGGTGTAAAAAAGTTTTAAAAGCCCATTAAATGATACTTGCAGTGTCTTATGTTGAAATTATATATTTTGTTTGAAACGTCGCTGTAGTATTAAAAGGCTGAAACTGATACTTATAAGATTTGTCGCTGCTTTATTTTTGTTGTGTTCCCAACACATACTAGCACACTACATAATGTGTGCATATGCTGCGTATACCATTAGAGGTGCACTCTTCAGTGCAGTAAGTGAAACGTAGAAGTGTGGTTTGAGATGCCACCTTAGATCAGCCAGTAAGATACATTTAAAAGTCCAGAAGCTGCTATGATGTGCAAATTGTGGCATGAACCTGGGCTGCTGCTCTGAATGCTTTGCATGGCGGACAGAATCACACAACGGTACCTTCATAATTTAAAATGAAATGTAGGTCCTGCTGTAACAAGTAAATAATTCAGCAACAACCGTGTGGTAATGATTGCAGAGAGTTCACAACCAAACTCTACCGCAGAGAGAGTGAGGGAGTGATTTAAAAACCCTGTGTGGAATTACTTCTGAGAAACACTTAAGGGTCAGCAGACAGCACAACTGTGGAACCCCAAGATAAAGTTGAATGGAAGCTGTGTAAGCTACGGTTAGCCCACCTTTCCAGCACTAGCTACCTGAGGGCACATCTCAAAAATATGCATCCACTGTAGTTCCTTCACATATCCACATTCCCCTGATAAATTATGAATCATTCATGCAGCACAGACACAATAGAAAGTGAAAGCGCAGAGCAGAGATTTGAACCTTATTGGTCTCCATAGCTGCAGTGTTGTTTGGTGCTGATTTCTTGTGTGCTCCTGGGGACTTGATTCGTAAAGAGGAACCTGAATTTGGGGAGGACTGAATCTTTTGCACAATTCATATGTTTCAAACCTCTGTTTTATAAGAAATCAAGCTCTATTTTTTTGCCAATTTTGACAGCCCTGGTGCAAACAGTCCATGGCTTGTAGGAAAAGCAGGCGCACAAAGTAAAGTATTATTTCTCCTCCATAGCCGGCATGAAGAGACAAGCTGCTAAAAAGCAACACCGCTTCTAAATGCTCAGTTTTTACTCAGCAGTACTGGTAATGGTAATTACGGCGCTGGGTTCAGGAGAGCTCAGTTTAACCCAAACATGTGATGAGTTGTGCTGTTTGATAAATTTATATTCATAATCTTTCTTGTGGAAACTGGTCCAATTAATATTGATTGAAACCATGTGAGATAACTGGCTGCTTTGACCGAACCTCAACAATCAAAATAAAAAAACATTACTATAGATATAGTATAATTAACCTTAAATTACTGGGAAAAAGGACTGATATTTATAGGTCAGTTTCACAGTAAGGTCAAAAGAGAGTGTGTGTGTAAGTGTGAATGCTAAATAAAATTTATCTTAGACGTAAATTAATAAGCAGAGCTAGTAGAGAGGGCAAAGCCAAGCATTTTCATTCTGATGTGACCACCACATGCATCTGAGCATGAAAGCAGTGCTCCACTCTACAGCATCCAAACAGTGTGAACTGCACTACGCTTTACCAGATTGATCAGCTGGATCTGACATTTGCAGAAAAAAATGGCCCCTGAAATCTCATAGAAGAAAGGAATTCCAGCTATTTTAATGGCCAAGTATAAATCTTTTAAATTATAAATCAATAAATACTTAATGCAATAATAGGTATCTTTATAAATATTTAAGTAAGAAAGTGGCGTGTGTATTACGGAAAGAAAAGGAGATTGTCCAGAGTTGTGTTCAGGATGGAGAACTCCAGGAAGGTGATGTACACTTTAAGAAAAAAAAAAAAAAAGAATAACAGAAGCTAGTGATTGTGAGAAATAGCTTGGTTTATATGTGGTTTTCCCCTAAATTTTCCTGGCCAGACAAAAGAAGTACTGCCAGGCTTGTCCCGTGTTAGTGGAAAACTACTCAAGCTGTTGACCAGTCAGAGATCAGTTTAGACCTCAATGGACACGTTGATAAGTGGGGCTTAAAATACAGCTCTAACATGTGGTTTTGAAACACTGAAGCAAGTCTATTTTAGTAGACCCCAAAATAAAATTATGAACAATGTAAGTGGGCGTAATGTACCTTTAAAGCCTCAACAACAAGCAGGAAAGCCAACTGGTTGAATAGTCTGTGCAAGCCCTAACTAGAACCTCTAACAAGGACCTAGACTTTAGAAGTAAATCATTGTTGTTACTGCCCTCTAAGTTAACATTACATCAATTAGCAAAATGAGCCCCCCCCAAACAACCCCAAAAGGATAAAGCCAGTGCTGTACTGATAGATGCTGGATGTAAGAAGAAGTTTTACAGGGTACCCAGGCCTTGAGTTTTTGACCCAGTGCTTTTTTACTGTTATTCTTCAGCAATGCGTACTATAGTATACTGTAGTTTTAGGCTCCGTTAGCCACACGCTAATCAGCTTTTGCAGCAACAAACAACATGGTGGCGCTCTGGGCCGAAGCATTCCCTGTGCACTGTTGATCTGTTTCGATGCGTGGAACGTCTTTTTTCACTAGTAATTCATTTTTTCTACCATTTCTTGTCTTTTTCATGTGCTCGCCTGGAAAAGAAGTGACACTGAAGGTGACAGTTCAATTTGCACGGGATGGATGGCGTCGTGCCGTGCTGCTGCTCTTTATTTGGCCATCTCCTCGCTTATGCAGGGCTCGTTTATATGGCACTGTCAGCGCTTGCGCTTATCACGCAAATGATCCCTGCGTTCCCCCTTCCTCCCGGTAACCGGGACGCTGATCTATATCTGCAATTTGGCTGCTGCTCTAACCATGCGGCTCTGTGTAAATGATTCCTATGTTTCTGCCGCGCTATGGCATGTCACCTTTATTAGCTCCTAATGTTCTAATGATGAGGCTCTTGCGCTTTTTCTCTCTCTCTCATTCTCCCCTCATATTCTCATCTATCTCTTTCTGTTTTCTTTCTCTTTTTATCTCTAACTTTCTCTCTTGTCTCTTTTCTTCTTTCGTTATCTCATCTCTCGTTATTCCTTATCTGTCCTTCCCTTTCTCTCTGTATACGCTTTTTGTTTTCCATGACGTTCTGTCTCTGTCCTCTCAATTTCCACTCTTCCCTTCTTTATTTTCAATCTCTCTCACTCTTTTTATCCTATTCCCTCGCTTTCTGTCTCTCCCTGTATCATCTTTTTTTCTTTCTTTTTTCTTTGCTTTTTTCCTTTTTTCTTTCTTTCTTTCTTTTTTTCTTTCTTCCTTTCTTTTTTTCTTTCTCTTCCACACAACTTATGTCCTGGATTTGCCTGTGTATAAAGACTTTAATTGCCCTTGGGTCACCTCTTCTTTTAATGAGCTCCATTTTGGCTAAACTAATGAATTTATCAGGTCAAATTAGCCAGAGCCTTGTGCAGAGCAGCGGATAGCCCACGCAATTAGTTCTCCTGCTTTGTCATTTCCTGTCAGGACGTCCAGACAGCATGCCTGAAGATACGGCTAAGCATTGGACCACAGAGACATGCAGCTTGGCTGCCAAGCAGAGAATTGTAACAGCAGTGGATATGTGGGTAAAATTGCCTTGTTGAGAATGTGGTCTACCTTATAATCTCTTAATGAATTCTTCTTATCTTTATTAACTTACAAAGATAGGACTTCAGTCACCTTGTTTGATTATTATGGCATATTCTGGAGAGTCTTTATAATCGCATGTAAAATGATTTCATCTCTGACCTCGAAAATTAAGTTATTTGTTACGTTAATTTTGGCTGAACACCAGGACTGTGATTCAGTAGTTTAGACTTTTTATTAGCATGCAGAATGTCTTCAAGTGGCTTCTCTGTAATAGCATCTCTAATGGGGATATGACTTATGTTTGTGTCTGGTTTGGTTATTTGGCTTTGATGACTCACATGACTCATTGATCTGTAACTGGCCACTGTGTAGACTTGTCAGAATGTCATCCAATTATATAGTCGTGTGGGGGAATCAAATACAATGCACACATACGCTGAAGAATTAATAAATATTTGTTGGTAAATCCATCCAGTTGTTTTTTCTAATTTTACAAACATATTCCGTAGATATTTCTGAATAAAATGCGTTTGGCCAAAATTTCCATTTCACAAATTAAAGTTAAGGCTAAACTGTAGGTGGATTTGATTGCACTGGTCTTTACATTCTAAATTAGTTGAACAAAGACACATGTTGTTCCAGCAACTTAAAGGTGAAAAGTGCAGTTTTCTAGGTGCTTTTGAATTCGCAAGACATGGATCGCCTTGAAAGTTTGCTCTTTGCAATGGTAACAAACATGCTTTTGCATATTTTCACCCCAAAACTCTATCATTCCTATGTTAAATAACTAGATATGTAGGGCAACGTATTTTAAATTGAACATGCTAAACCAAAAACCAAATCCATTTTGTTATTTTTCTTTCTGTCAACCAGTGATCTGAAAGAGATTACATAAATAGTGTATTTAAATTGAGATAGTTAATCAGTTCCTTTTCAAAATAGACTCAAACCTCCGGAGGGGATCTGCTACATGGCCTCTATGTCTCTGCTCCAGACTACATATTTACACTTTAGCATACACATTACTGTGAAAGAACAACAGTAGTGGATTGGGGGCCCTTGCGACTGTATCTTGTTTTATAAATCATGGCTGTTTTGCCTTAAAACAGCGACAAATAAACCAAGGACAAACATGAGCCATAATCCACCGCCAGCTACAAGATGTTTTGCCAGCAAGACCTCCCACATTACACATTCCCTCCTAAGGGAAGGACACGTTCAGGGTATGTTGTACCCTTCTCTTTAAAAACCTTACCTTCATTGGTTTTGATTATCTTGAGGGTGCTAAAATGATCATTTGCGTTGACCAAAAATTAACCAATACTTTATTTAATGTAAACCTTTACATAGTTACTGCTGGTAGCAACAAAAGCATGGCATATTTCATAGTAATTGTAGCTTACACATGTGTTAAATTTTTTTAATTGTGACAATGTTTATGTTAATAAATAGGCAAAGTTTTTTTGAGATATTTTGTTTTTCATTTGCACAAAAAGAAAATCCCAGTGATATTGAATATTAATTCACAAAGAAGGGGGAAGTCTGAGAAAAACGGTTTAGAAAGCTAGAGCTTAAATCTTTGTTCAGACGTTTAGAGAAAAATGGATCAACTGGCCAATGTCTGGTAGACCACTGTCCATTCTGAGAGAGGCTACACTCTTGCTTCAAAGAAATCCACCAGTGTTTCTATCCATCCCTCCACTATGAGAAGGCAACTCAATGTTATGAATCTGAAAGGATGTGTAGCTCTTAAAAAGAAGCTGTTGCTTAGAAAAGGAAAGTGTTCTCAGAACAGTGGACTGACAACCCCAGTTCATATCTCAACATCACTGAATAGAATATGTTTGGGAATTGTTGGGTTGTTATTAACTTTTAAGAAAACGCACAGTCTTTTGAAAAATATAAAGCTAGAATAAAGGTAAAGTTTGGTCAGAATAGACAGGATGGGACTTCCTGACTTTGGCACAGCAGTGTACTGAATGAAATTTGAATAATACAGTGAAATGGCAGTAATAACTCTAGATGTATTCTAGGTTAATTACTCAGATATAACACTATTACACAGTATTGACTCTTTCAGTGCTGCAGTAAAAAGGCTCAGTGTAATCCAGTACTGTTGGAATGCCTAAACAATACTTAATTACATTACTGTGCTCAAACATTAATGTGCTCAAATAAGACGTTTCTGACAAAGCCATTGATATGCAGCATTTATACCCTAGAGGTAGCTATTAAAGTGTGTGTGTGCTTGGTTCTCTGATTATGGGTGTATGCGTGTTAGGGACTATAAAGGAGGGTAATGGAGGAGCTCCTTAACAAGAGGCCACTTCCTTTATCATCAGCAGAGACTCTGCAAAGCCCAAACTCAGCAACTCTTGGAGCGCCCTTCAAACTGCAGGCCCAGCAGCCCTGCCTTAATGGATAGAGGAGAGGGTGAGAGAACAAGGGAGAGAGAGAGAGAAAATTATATTCAGCAGATTTGCGCCAAACATTTTCCCTGCCTGAGCGCTGTCAAAACAGCCAGGGTCAAATCCTGATGGGCCGGCATTTAAATCTTTAAGCAGGGTAGTGGTGAAAAAAGGTGGCCTAAACAAAGCCGTGGTTAATGTTTAAAGAGAAAATAATGGAAAAATAATGTCCAGAAAAATGCAAAAAAAAGCAGGTTCAGAATGTTTTTTATGACAGGAAGCCTCGGCTAAATAATATATTAGAGCCATATGTTTTACATCGGGTTTCATATTGTGAATATTAAAATACTTGAATATGCGGAGCGCGACAAAGGAATGGCAAGACTGAGTTTTGAGTTGAGTGTGAACATGGGGGAGAAAACAACGCAGCCATGTGCTCTAATGGAAAGACGTGTGTTTGGGGGGGGTGGGGTGAGGGAGTGTATGGGTGGGGTAGGTTTTTTTGTAAATGGCTCTTTTAAAACTTGACAGATTTGCTTACTCATCTTACCATGTCTGTGATGTTTTTTTTTTTTGTAGACAGAATGAATATTGATGAAAGGAGGTAAAATGAATATTGATGCATACAGACATTGCTGATCAAAACTCCTAAAAATAAAAGTTACGGACCAGAAAAATGTTTCTTGGCCAGAAAAAAACTTCTTCATACATCTCGTTATAAAAAATGACCTGTCCATTGAAGACTGATCATATAACCAAATTTGATTCCTCTGTGATGGCGCTCTAAAGAACCCAGCTTGTTAAGAACGCTGTTTGTTTACCTTACCAGTTCTTTTCTTTTGTTATTCTCAGAGCAGCTCAAGTCCTCACCAAATATGAACTTCTTATTCTAACCTTCAAGATCGCTTGTCTCTGCCAACCATGTTGAATGTAGTTAAGCAAAAGCCTTTTTTATTAGGCATAAGGCATATTTCACTACGGTGTATGTGAGACATCAGTAGGAGGCCGGTCTGCCTGGGGGACAGTGCTTGACGCATGGAACCTTTTCTGTGTATCTTGGCAGCAGAAAAATGACGACCTCGCTGAGGAATCCGTATTTTAATAGGCTCTGTGGCATCAAGGGAGGCAGAACATGAGGAGAAATTCATGGGCAAAATCTCCTCTACGTGAAAGAGATGTTGTCCAGTGCAACCATAATAGCTGGAATTTAACAATGCTCTGTCTTAGAAAACGGAAGGTGTTAAAAGGTTCCTTTGGAGCCATGCCATATGAGAATCAATTTTGGTTCCCTAAACAGCCTTTCAGTGTGTGGTTCATTTAAAGCTTTGGTTCTCAGGCAAGTCCCCAGGGACTCAAGGCGTTTTTGCTCAAACCCATTGCATATACGATGGATATTGAGTGCGAATTAATAATAACCTACACATAAGTTCTGTACCAGTTGCCAAGATAGCACATTGTTCTATATTTAGAAACACCTTCTTGTGTGAACACATGGTTCTTTAGGTCAGTGTACATTGGAGTTGTTGTGAAGGACAGTTCTTTTTTCCCCTGAATGTCAAACCATGTCTTTATTTTGTGCTCTGTGAATCAAGCCAAGCTTATCACGATCCAGAGACACCTTGTCAAACTGGTACTGCCGCAATTAAGCCATTTACCCATCATTGCCAGCTGTTTTAAATACCACTATCCTTTTTGTATTACATTAGTCAGCCTGTATGTTCCCTGCATTGTTCACTGAATTGGTTTACTGTACACCTCATGTCTATTTCTGCAGCATGTAGTGTGGCTTAGGTTGGAGTAGTTGGTGGTCTGGCATGGTCAGCTCCTCAGCGCCTTCCCCCTATGGAGAAACACTTAGTTACACTAGATGGAGCTAGTTAATAATAAGACCTGCAGTGCTGTATGGTGAGAGATCAGGCTGAGTGGGACTGGGAGCTGAACAGGGGTCGCAAATAGGTTCCTGAATCCTGCACTGATTGGTGTTTGAGTGGATGTAATAATAAGGAAAATCTAAATTGACTAAATTGGATGATAGTAATCATTTTGTTGTATGAAATTGGCTATGTATTTTTTTTCTGGAGCTACATTTTGGTGAGCAAATAGTTTTTTTTGTTTTTGCAGTGCCCTAGCGGAGCTAATTATGGTTCCCTAAAGAACCCTTCAGTGGATAGTTGGTTTATGTTAATAAGAAGTGTTGTATAGCTAAAGAATATTTACAAAATGTATAGGATCTAAACCTATTAAAGTTTTTCTTAAAGCCATACTTCTAAATCAGTAACCATTTAAGAACCTTTCTTTTTAAGAGTTTATGGTAATAGTTGAAAGGAGATTTGCATGAAACATCAACACCACAGTTTCCCCCATTTTGTCTTTTGTTATACATGTTGATTGACATTTCTCATGAACCGTATTAGAGAGGCCAGTGTCGGACAAATGATCAGTTTAATCAGAGATCGGTAGTGCTCAGATAACACCAGGAGGTGCAAGAAGCTTGATCCCTTAATGTATCTCTCAACATATCTGTTTCGGATCTGAGTTGTTAAGCTCAGGTATAGCATTGCCCACAGCAAGCATATAAGATGACTTCTGTAAAACCACCAAGTAAAAGCTCTGCAACATCCCTGAGCACCATCTTTATTCTAAGCAAGATGCATTTTTACTTAGTGTGGAAAGGAGAAGGAATTTCCAAACCTCTGACTTACCCGGCAGTAAACTCTGCATTGGCAGAGGCTCTGGCTAGATTGTAAACGGTCAGTTTAAGCTGGATCATTACGAGGGAGCAGGCGCTGCTGCTGCTGCACTGCACACAGGTCTGCACACAAAGAGCTCTTTTCTTGAATAATTGGTGATTACCAGTGGAACAGGCACAGGCTGTGTGTGGGGGGAGCCGGGTTGCTCTGTGGTCAGCCGGCACCATGTGGTTGTGATTTGAGTGGGGAAGGTGTGCCACCGCGCCTCAGGTGGGACTGACAGCCCTCACTCTCCTCCATGGCTGCCCTCCCATCTGCAGCCTGCTCCGAACGTGCTGTAGCATCGGTTGCACCGCTCAGCTCAACTTCTGCAACATTTCAGCTATGGCATAGAGTGCAGCATACTAGCAAGGATCAGGCAGACATCTTTCTCTCAAATGGCCATAATTATCTTGAGGATTTATGTGGGGAAAAGCCTAAACTAGGTTTGGGTGATATTTTGAATATCAGTTATATTTTGAAGTTTAGTTGACTCTTACATTTGTGTTTGGTGTTTTTGCAGTGCTCTCATAAAGGTTGATGAAGCACCATTGGTGGGTCTTATTTTTGACCATGAATGATTGGTTGGTTGGTTGGCCTTCTTGCACTATCTTTAGTTTGTTGTTTAGGATTGGCAATAAATTGTTGACAATGTGCTTAAAAATACACCATCTCCACTCACAACGTAAATGCGCAAATACGTTTAAAGTTTGACGTCTGGTCTTACTGTCACTGGCTATAGGTTTCTCTTTTGCTTGTTTGCTAGCTCACTCTCTCGCTTGTGCGATCACGCAAAGATGTGTACGCAAATGGCAACGCCTGGCCGAGTTGTTCAAATTATGTTTTCATACATTACTGTAGTGGTTAAACCTCAAACTGTTCCGTTAGTATTGTCATTCTGGCTGCCACAAAAGTTAAACCTGGACAGTAGAGGAGAGCAGTCTGGTTTACCTGCTCTGTTGGAATCAAATAGAGATAATGTTTTATATATGCAAACAAATATTTATGTGTTCAATTCAGAATGCAGCTTGCTCTGCTTCATTAATCGCTTTGTGACACATTTTGGAAAGCAACAACACACAAAAAAAGTCTTGTGTGTATTAAATATAATCCTGCCGGCACCACTGAATAACTAATAACTAAAATTTAACAATGCAGTGATCCCATAATATAATCTCTCTGTCCGCTGTCTGGTGTAGTCTCTTGAATTAAGGGCATTTTAAACAGATCCCAAGGTTAAAAAAATATTGATGCGGATGCTTTGGAAAAGAGAAAGGAGAGTTCAGCACCTTGGGCCTTTTTGGATCTAAAACTTAGCAAGTGCTTTCAGTAGCAGCTAGGATCTGGGAGTGATTTCGGAGATCGGCACTAAACAAAGCACAACCCAAACTGGCTGAATGCCTTTAAGCGCAAAATTCGATGCTTTGCTTTAATTGAACAAACAAATAGTGACACTGAACTACTGTCTATTTTGGAGGAGTGAAAGTAGACTGAGGAACTTCATTCAGAAGCTGAAACTCTTGCTGCTTTCACAGTGTATAATTCGCAGCCCAGTTTGGGCTGATTTTGAAGATACAAATCCTTTTACCGTTCGTATCTGATCCTTTTAGCGCTCTGTCATCTCGGTTGTGGTCATGTGGTCATGACCGTGATTGGTCAGTGGTTTCTGTTGTTGTAAAAAAAAAAAACAGATTAACAGATTATTAATAAAATGTTTATGTTTCAAAAAATCACATTTGATGTTCCAGATACATTCAGATATACACATACTCCTGAATAATGAGCATGAATAAAGGTAGTCTACCAGCCTTTACTGATATTTCTACACATCACCTGCATCACCTGGTACAAAATGATTCAGGTTATTTGGTGATTCATGCTGCTACACACTGGAACAAATTTGTGGCTTAGCTCAAGCTTAAACTGTTTTCTCTTCCTCAAAAATATTTGATTAGCATATGCAAGTGTTGCTGTCTGGTCTTTTTTGGCCTTCCGCTTGCTTTCCGGGTTGGCCATTTATCTGTTCCAGTAAGTGATCAGGTTCACTGGCACATAAAAAGAGACTCACAGAATTCCTGAACGGAGTCAATAAAGCGACGAACATCAAAAGGTCTTGCCCCAGTGCCAATGACAATGGTCTCCCTCGGCCGAATGGTTGATCCATCACCTTTTAACGATGCTTTCTTCATCTCCTCTCTGGGGTCACTGCGCAGTGCATCTCTAATCGGAGGAGTGCTCCGAGGCTTGGGCAGCAGCCAGTATCTGATGCATTCCAGTAATTCAGCCATCCTGAGCCTCCTGAAACACATTTCCTCCTCTTTACTTTTGGTGAACTGACCGCGGAGTCTTAATTTAATTGCACATCTTGCTGTTGTTCTGCTTGGACGGGCACAAGGCCAGTGAGCACTGCCTCGAGCCCCCCTGAGAGAAAGAAAGAGAGAGGTGGAGATTTGAGGCCTGGAGGAGAGATTGAGATCTAAGATGGTTGCCGTGGTAACGCTGCCCATAATGCACTCTGTCACAAAGTCCTCACACTTGTGCTTGTTATGTGACTTAAGTCATTCAAAACGAGCCACTAATTTAAGCAGTGCATTGTGTTTTCTAGCGAAGGCATGAGCATGGTAGATTCATATGTACCTATTGATAGTGTTGTAAGAAAACCCTGAAAACCCAAGAAAACTCTGTAAAGTGCCTTTTATTTATGACAAAACGAGCAAGAATAAAAAGAAAACGTTGTCACCTTGTGTGTGTATTCTACATTCGGCAGTGCTGGAGACAGCAGAAGCTAGGCTACCACTCCCATGTGCAGTTATTTTGCGTTTTACTTGCTGTTTGTCTTTGAACTGTTGCTTACACTGGTGAAGTAGCCTGATAGTGTTTTGTTATACTATACAACCCTGTAAAATATAATGACAATTAAGTTGAATTAAATCGAAGGTGGTAGTAGCATCAGGCTCCTGCAGATGGCGTCATACATAAATGATGGGGATATAAATACCTGCGGGGTGTTACTAATGGGATTCATAGATTGAGAAGAGGTGCAGTGAATGTTTGTTTGATGTGTAGAAAACGGGTCTCAAAGCAGATGTTGCTGATTGTTGCGAATACCATATTGTGAAGGAGGTAGCTAAATTTGCAGGTGTATAAAAGCATATGGTCATACCGGCCAAACCACGTCTACCAGCACTGACAAAAAACCCAGTCTTTTGTGCTAAACTAAAGTTGCTAAACATTGATGTCTCCTGCATCCAGAAACTTGTCCGCTCCGTGTCCAATGAAATAGCAACGCTATTAGGTATATTTTAGTCACAGGTAACAATTTTTGAAAAAATGGTAAGATAACCATTGAATTAGTAGCGGTACTTAGGAACTGTATTCCTGTGAGTTGCATCGATGTGTGTGTGCGCAGTGCTCTGCTTTCAATTTTTGCAGGTCGTAAAAATGAATATTCGATTGTGTAAATAAACAGCATGCACTGTAAGTCTGATAGTATTCTCACAATGTCGTGTTCATTTATTAAAATGATAAGTTAATTATACTTCAACAAAAACCATGTGGTAATAATGGCAAAGCATTTACAAACCAGTCATTTGCACTCACAGCAGTCTAAAAAACCTTGTTTGGAAACACTTCTTAACAGCACTGAAAAGCAAAAGTGTGGAACCATAAGATAAAGTTGTATGCAGGCTGTTAAAGCTACCTTTTTAGCAACCTGAAAGCACATCTCAAAAATATCCATTTCAGTTTCTCTTTTAATAGATGTGCCCCTGATAATTCATGGTCACAGGCTTACGCATTAATGCAGCACTGAAACAATGGAAAGAAAAATTGCAGAGCTAAAATTTGCAGCTTTCTTTAACGTGCTTTGCTTTCTGTGGTGTCACTATCGCTTGGCGTTGATTGTAAATTCACACTTTTGGAGACTTTTGATTCATGAAGGGGAATGTAAATTTGATGGGGATCTAAATCTGATGCAGCATTCTTGTTTGGTTTCCCCTTCTATGAACAGTGAAATGTTGAACTTTATTCATACATAGCCAACCATACATAGTCCTAACTCAAAGCATCTCACCAACAGACATGCTGAGTTGAACAAAAAGTGTCAGGTTAGCTTTCACATTGTTAACATTACCTTTACCATGACCTGCAAGCCTCAAAAATCAGGCATTCACAATTATGCAGATCAACCTTACACTTTAAAATGATTTTTGCTTCTAACTACTGGTAATGATAATCAAGGCTTGTAAATTTTTGTCAAAAATGATTTCTCCTACTACCGAATGCTGTAATTAGAGCACAGACCCAGGCTATGGGTGTGTACAGAGTCTTATTAAACACTCTTTAAGTACATTTTATCTGGTTGCATATAGAAACTAAATACCAAGGAAATCACTTAGACTCAATGTTATAAAGAGCATCAGATTACTTCATACTATGTAAAGCTTTAATAAAGCTATCACTTTGATGTAATTATGTATGTGTATGTGCATAAATTACTGTTTTACTGAGAATGAAAGTAATAAGCATAAATGACATTGACTGATTTCTATAGGGTGTGTGTGGATCCACCACCCGAATAGTACCTGCTCTGTGCATCTGTATGGTAAGAGGAGCTGATAAAATAGACAGTGAGTATAGATACAATGAGATGTAGGCTACCTATTGAAGGGGCCAATAGATATATATATATATGTACATATATATATATTGTAGATATGTGACTTTAGTCTTGTATTTAGAGAAGCTGAAACTTTCAACTCTGCTGTTGCTTTTGCTAGTTTGCTGCTGATTCAGTCCAGTATAGTGAGTATTAATAATGCCATGTGTTTTGCTGGTTCATAGTATTTTAACCTTTTGACCTATTTTAAACAAATGCCTTACTAAAGTACCTGTAACAAGAGAGCCATCAATAAACAAAATGTCATTTTTAAAGCCGTTGAAGGGGCAAACTAAGAAAAAGCAGCAGTAATGTGTCCTGTTAACATGATATTAACAAAATCATTTTGGCATCACTAATAAAACAACCGCCATGTTTCTGCGGTTATTAGTTACAGTTATTCATGTTTTGTCATCCAGTCTTTGTTAAGTCAGCAACCATGCGGCATGTTTATTATTTTTTTTTTTTGCTGATCTCCAACCTGCCTGTTCATCCAGATCCAAACCTGCCATTTTAAGAAAAGCCCACAAAACTGGTGTCAGCACAGTGCAAGAGGGCAGCTGTTACCAGTGCTGGATCAGCTACACTGGGCAGAACATTCATAAGGTGAGTCATTGGTGTGCTGGTTCGTTTAGAGCTGTGGTCATCAGAGACCTCCACTGCTGTGGATCTTTCATGAGCTGCAGATCCTTCTTCCAAACAAAACAACTGATGATTCTGGATTTGGCTTTTAGTGTCTTTCAGGGTACATTTGTTTTATCAGACACCAATTTGTGGTTGCATTCCTGCATAAGAAGTAGGGGCAAGGGTGTTGAAGCATGGTGTGTGTGTGGGGGGGTTGTCTGCATTTATTTCAGCGTAAGCATAAGTTATTCTAAGAGCAAGTGTATCCTAGGGGCATGGTAGTTAAAGTTGAGGATGAGGTAAGAGATCACAGAGGTTTGGGTTAGACGTTAATCTGGCCTCAAAGCAACTTTCGGCTCCATAAAACATCAGTGTGTTTCGAAAAAGGGTGTCCACTTTCACGGTGGCAACGCAACTTCCCCTTGTCTCAGTTTCTTTCTACTGCTTTCTGATTAGTGCATGTCTATTACAAGAAACTGTGACCATTGGGGGTTTCTTTTAGCGTTGAGGTTGGCTAGTTAACTTGGCATGGTTTCACAGCTTATGGTAGGAATATGGTCTTTAAATATAGGCTTTTAAAATAAACGCTTTATATGGTTTTTACACAGATAGCTGTTATGTTAACAAAAGTATGTAACTTAGCTTATGATAGTTTCAGTAAGATTTTACAGAAGGAGCTAAACATAACAATAAACAATCTACAGTATGATTATTGTGTATGTAGATACAGCACATCTATAGTAACATCTGCAGTGGAAATACTGTAACTTCTGTAAAAGGTACTTTTAATGTATTGCATATAATCTCTGGTGGAAGAAAATCTTTAGGTTTGTGTTTTTTTTTTAATTGTAATTTGATGTTAGATATTCGATTTATGCTCTCTGAAATTAGAAGTGGTCCAAAATGACTTGTTGCATTACCATGCAGTTATAGTTACTTTTTGGAGATAAAAGATTTGTTAGGTAAGTGACGATATGTGTCTGGGTGCCTTCATTAGAATCCTCTCCTCTTTCGTTGGCTACCGATTTCAGTAAATTAATCAATAGCATTACAAATTAAATTCAAGCCCTGCGTCTGCATTGTAACTTAGGTCAATATGGAGTAAATCATTTTTGTGGCCACGATTAAATATTCCCCCTGGTCTAAAACGTCCGCAATATTATGTTCTTGCGGAGACCCCCAGATAAATCTGCGCTGTCGGCTCCGATTCACTACGCCACATTAAATTCTTTTAGATCAATTAAACTTAGCAGCTCGGTTTACAAGTGACCAATTTTAATGTTCCCTCTGCTTTTGAGAGCTGGTGGGAGTTGCTGAAATATACTGAGGCCTTGCCAATGTGAACAGGAGCTCTAGATTGGCCATATGCAGCCTCAAGATTGTATGTGTGTGTGTGTTATTAGAACCTGATCTGGCTTAGTTACCTGAGAGCACTGATTTTCAAATTGTGCTTTGGTGGGTTCATTATCGCACATTAGTGCCTTGATAAACTTTGACTTTCCAGTGAGAAACATCACAGCGGCTGTACAATAGTCAAGCTACACCATAAGCCCCGCTTACGCACTCAGTGACCGGTAGCTTGTGGTCACTGCTTTTTATTTGTGGATATGTTGTTGTTTGAGTGGGGGCCTGGGCTCCTCTTTGTTATCTTTGGGGTCTGGCCAGCACAGACCTTGCGCAGCAGCATGTTGCTGTGATAAATTATTAGAGACATTATTTTATTTTACAACATTGTGGAATAAACTTTGAACAGCTGTATGACAAACCCTGAAACTTCCTTTTCTGGTGTTTCATAACTTAAATGTAGGTTATGTTGTGGTTGTGTGTTTTCATTGAAAAAATGTCAGAGAGCTGGTTTCATGTTTGTTTTAACACTCTGTGGGCTAAATGAAAATATGAGTAGATTTCTTTTTTCAAACAATGTTGCAGCATAAATAACATAGTTTATTCATCCAAACTGGCATAAAAATCTAACTTGCGAAATTTAGCATTAGAGTACATGTGACGTAGGAGGCAAATGGTTATTTAGCACAACCACTGTTGTGTGCATAACATGCAACAGTAAAAGGTGTAGCAGCAGCAGCATTCAAGTGCTGCGTGAATGCACTTTCCACAAGCTCATGCTATTCATGTCCTAAAACAACACAAATCAGCCAACAAATAAATAAAAAACTGGCCAATAGCGAGTGCCTGTTTGAACCAGAAATGCTCAGATCCTGATCTTAAGTTGTTAAGAGTTGTGTAACTCTGCTAAGCATCTAACCTGATTATCAGAGTTTAAGTTTATAATGAAGGCCATACCTAAAGTATGCGACAATGCTCCTAAAATCTAACATGTGCAGATGAAAATCAGGGAATATTTATGCATATGTGGCAATATGTTACAAGCCATTTCATTTTTAAGGAGTGTGCATTTGATTATGTCATCTGACCTTCTTATATTCTGTATTTTTTGGTCTCAATTTGACATTTTATTCATATGTTTATGTTCTGTTTTTGTTTATATAAATATGTTTGTAAATTTAATCTGTGTACATGCATTGTATTAATGCTTTCCCATATTAGATATAAATAAATAAATATTAGATAAATAACTACCATTATTTACCTGCCTATATGGAGACTACAAGTATAAATCCTCTGGAAGTGTTATTTGCCTGTATTAGTATTGGTTGTCACAGAGAGCGTGGGCTGGTGTGGGTGTTAAGAATTACTGAATAAATTACTTTTACGACCGTGCTGCTGCTCGAGCATCTGTGATTCTTCACGCTTTGCGTACAGTTTACCGTCGCGGTGTTGGATGACGCGGCTGTGTGGGACACAGTAAACGTTATGGGCCTGATGGGGAAAACACATGGTGGGACTTGGGGGAGGGGATCCAGGGCTCTGACCACGGGGCTTAGCCTTGGCTTTAAGGTCCATCGTGAGAGATGCCACGAACGTTTGCAGTTCGCACGATAACCGTTTTCACGGTTGCCTCGGGTGTCACGTTAGAGGCGATAGACCAAAGAAAGTTTTGATCAACCCTCCCCTCCCATGCACACAACTTTCATTCTTTCTGGAAACTGAGTCAGGCTGGTTTGCAGATGACCATGACTGTGTGCAAATTTTTGCAGGCTTCGGTTTTGAAGTCTTGATTTCTACCGCCTCTGCTGTTTCTACAAGAGCGTAACTCTAGTTGTCTGTTTTCTGTAGGTCTGTGTTGGTGTGAAGGTTTATTTGGTTACAAAATGTGCTTGGACAGTCCGCACTAAGATATTGGAGTGTACATATAGTAGGGTTTTCTTAAAAAGCTTCCAATAAGTGCTGGTCACAGAGATGGATGGTACCAATATCATTGGTTATAAAAAGGTTACATCATTAATTTCTCCTTACAGTGAGCATTGTTTATAGCTGAATGGTGATTGTCTAACGGTGATCTCACAATCATACCTATAGATTAAATCAAATATATTTTAGAAAGTTTAAAGATTAAAGAGCTAAAATTTGTTCATACCAGGAAGTATTGATATCTGGGGCTTTCAAAAGAGAAATATACTCTTCATATATAAAATAATTTGCTTAATATGAGTTCATAATTGTAAATATATAGAAAGTGAATAATGTAAACTCATCTACTCTTTTATAGTGAATGATGCACAAAAACCCTAATCCACATACATTCATCTGAAACAAACTCCAGCAACAAATCAACCATCCTCTTGACTGAAACAAGCAAGCAGGGTGTAAGTGTTAGACTTATGTTAAGTAACATGTTATGTTATAAGAAGAAGAGCGATATTTTAATATGAATTCATATGTGAAGTAAAATAATATAATATCATGTTATGTGTATGTCGTCCTTTGCTGAATTACATATTTCCATGTTTTTGTCATTACCTAAACATATTTTCAGGTTTTTGGCTCTTGTAGAAGGTTTGAAATTTTTTAATTTTTGAGAGATAATTAAAATAATTAATATATTTGATACTTGAGGACCTAATTACATTGAAATATTCTGGCAAAACAAAAATAATAGCTATTGAGATTCAGAAGTTCAAATTCACATTCACTCCAACTGATTTTTCGTGCGTTTATCCACTTACACTACAAGTGGCCAAAACGCAGGCCCTCAGTAAGATGATTTGACCTGTTGAACACAGAAAGTTGAACAACAGGGTCAACATCCAACCGCCTGTGACATCACCTTTCCATGGCAGCACTGCAGTGCCTCGGCTATGAATAATGTCTGTTTATATAACTATCGTTTATTGTGTCCTGAGGGCACCTTGTGGTCAGTGTCCAACAGATGCTGCATCTTTGTTTACACTATAGATCATATGTTTGCCCTGAGCTGAATCCAGGGAGACCGCAGAGGGCCTTTCAGTTTCACTGAGAGAAAAAAAGGCCTGTTTTACATACAGTACACTCTGTGTCCTGGTGAAGGTTACATCCCTTGGTGCTGAAAGCAGACTGATGTGTTGATGGAAGGAGGGCAAAGAGAGTTGGATATTTGCTCTGTCTTTGCAGTCCTGTGGTAACGGTAGCCCACCTGGGTCTGTGTCCACTGCACCGGACCTCTCCATGGCAAAGATGTAGCTGTTACTGCTCCACCAAGCCATAAATGTTCAATAAAGTTGGCGCAGGCCGTATGCACAGTGTGGGTAACGCTCCATATACTTTAACGATACGCTGGACAAGGCCATACGTTTTAAAGCATTTCTCTTATATGTGCAAATTCATATTTGGATAATGTTGGATCGGTTTTTTTTTAGTGCAGGGAATATCCATGTAGAGCTTTTGGAAGGATGCCAAACCTCACCACTCAAAACACCCCAGAGGTCTTTTTTTTAAATCAACCAGATATCTCTAACTACCACCACAACAGGTACGGATTTATGAAGTTCTTAATTAACCCTAGAAGCTACAGTTAGTAACGGCAATAGTGAAAGTGGAGTGCATTAAGTGGAGTGTATTAATTAGTTCTCTCTGGTAACTCATTGACATACAGCTGGGGGAAACTCAGAAGTCCAGATTCTAAACTTATGTCTGATACAGTACTTATAAAGTGAAGAGGAGAACCTTTATTGATGACGCAAGTTTGATGAAAATTTTAAAATGCAGTCTTGTTTTCTAAAAAGCTGTTATTTACTTTTTTCCCCTTTTTATCATTGCTTGACATTACAAATAGTGGAGAAAAAAGTACTCACTGTGGTCAGAGTACTGTACACGTCTCACTTTATGATTTGTTGTTATTGCATCATCACATTTGGATTGTTACGTTTAATCGATGAAAAAAAAATTGATTAAAATATACTCTCTCTATTTTAATTATTAACAGGGCATCTACAAGTCATTGTAAAGCTGTGTTCAGCAGTCTGAACATTTTCCACAAGGGGGCACTATTATCACTTGTGTTACTGGCCATGCAGTGCTCGAAAGAACATTCAGTTATACATACATACAGGGGGTCTAGCTTTCTAGCTGTTGGTTATGCCGGATTAGCTTTAGCTGGCTAAGTTTTTCTGAGCTTGTGAGTGTCTGAGAGTAGAGAAATATGTTTAAATACAGCTGACATTTATTAAAAATTGGGGAAATATTCATTAGACATACTTTTTAGATGTATTTTAGTGTATTGTGACTCAAAGGAACAAGATTAACATAATTAGAAAGAAAACGCATTTCTTAAATAATTCAGCTGGTTTACAGAACACAGTTTAAACCCGTAAGTCCCAGCTACGAATACACAAGGATATGCTCAGCCTGAGTGTTTTTCGGGACTGAAAACTAATATTCAAACAAGCATTGCTACTATTATGTTTATTGATAGGAAATGATGGAGAACATTGATAGGTGAAAGTCGTATCGTATCCCTGTCCGTATCCCTGTTGAGTATTTCTTGAAATTCTTATTTTAATACATGTTTTCAGCATTATTATAACAATGCTTTTTACTATTACAGTGCTCTTTACCCTGTAGCCCTGGATTTAAAGCCCTTGTTGATTATTATCTGTTAATCTTACTTGCATTGTAAAGAAGTGATGTTTTATGATCAACAAATTTGTGAACTGTGATCAACAATATTAACTCAAAATATTACCACAAGATGCGTTATAGAAATCTTTTATGGCCTGATAAGAAAAAAAAACAAAACAATTACTCAGTGAATCATCAAAGTAATTAAACTATAATCTATAAACTATACTACAGCCCTTAATTAAGTTTGAATAGCATAACAAAAGGAATGTCTGAATGTCTGAACCAACCTCAAAATGTCTCACCTTCAACAGGATGTCAAATCACTTAAGGTCTTCTATTCTCTTGTTTTTGAATGCCGTTTCCCTCCCCTGCACGTTGTCATAAGAGCTAGCCATCTAAAACCAGGCCTTTCTGCTTTCTGTGGTCAGTAACATGGTTGGGAAAACCACCAACATGCTTTATCTAAAGTAAAGGAAAATAGGAGGGCTTTGACTCAAATGTCAAATCCATTCTTCTGTCTCCTGTTTGAAAGGTCCTCTTGTTCTGAGCAAAACACAGATATTCATAAATCATCGTCTCAGACGTCTTATGAGAATCTACTGGTCAGACGCCATCAATAACAATAGGCTGTGAGAGGAAAAAAACAAGACCCCAAGGAAGCAGAAATTAAAGAGGAGGAAGTGGAGTTGACTGGGAGTTGGGATAAAAAGAGAAACACTGCATCAATCACCTGCCGGGCTTGAGCGAGGAACCTTCAGTGCAAGCAGTGTAGAGAATGACCTCAAAGCACCTGGAAATAAGGCACAGATCAGCAGATTAAATTAAGGCTGGTTGATATAGTAGGGTCCAGTCGTAAATAGATCCCACAGGATATAGAACTTTATTTCGGCGTCAATGTTAGCTTGATTATTTGGTAGATGTGTTGAAAATTAGCTACTGCATAAGTTTGATAAAGTGAAGTTTAAATTTTCAGCCTGCTGTCAGCCAGTTTGCAGTGTTAGCATGCTGATGACATTTTCCAAATCCAGCTGTGCTCAACCCATGATACACATGCTTTGACCAGTTTTGCCCAGGGTAAGGAAAAGGAAGCAAGTAATTGATGATTATAGGTTACCGTCACAACCACCAGGTATATTCTGTCTACTGAGGGTGGCTATGATTGGGGAACTTGGAGGGAATGGCACCATTTTTTAATACGATGACAATTAAAATTCTTAAAACATTAAAAGATGCACAGTGATATTAGAATATGATGCTGGACCATTTATTTATTAATTTTTTAATATCAATTTCATTAATAGATTAGTTGCTAGATTTGGGCAATATTTCAAACCAATATTTGTTGAAGCATTTATTGTATGCTGGAAGTGCACTATTAACATTTAGGTGGCTCTGGCTGCGCTACATCAGTGCAGCTACAATGGCTTCCACAGTACACCATACACAAACAAAACCTGAAGCTACTCAGAGAAATGTCCTACCATGATGCGTATTTATAGGTAAGTTATTCATAACTAGTTCCACATTTAAAACTGGGTAAATGTTTTGATAGCTTACATCTCCCTATCAAAAACACACTAGCAGCATTAAACATATGAAGCTAACCTCGACTTCTTGTTTACCAGCTTCTTGTTAATTGGTGCAGCAGTTGCATTCTGGCACCAGAAGCTGACAGTGGCCCTTATCAGAACATGTGAGACATCTGAAGCTCCTTCCATGTTCAATTTTTCACTTTATTCATACAAATAGAATGAAGTTAAAGAGTTTAGCATCACCTATCACTTTTAATTAGCCAGCAATTATTTACTGAAAAGTCTCACTGCTTTTCTCTATCTACTGTGGCTTTCGTTGGTCTCAGTACAGTCTTAATGTAATGTAGTGATGGCAAAATGCTGAGTGGCATGTTGTAGGACTGTAGTGTATTGCACTGTATCAAGGCGATGTGTTGTGTTGTAGGGAAACTGTCATAGAACAAAATCCCTAGCCAATATGCATAGGTTTGCTGATGCTAACGTTCGTGATGTGCCCCTACTCAGCAGCCAGTGCTTTAAACACTGATCAAACTTGCCTTTGCATACATGTGCACTACACAGATATGTGTAAGGCTACAGATTACAGGTGAGATTTTCGCTAAATGTGTATATAACAGCTAATCTTTAATTTATCGTCACAGTAAGCCCTAAAGCAGAACCTAAAGCCAAACAAAGACTCTCACAATGATGGTTTAATTTAATGTAACAAACTAAAGATGTTGGTTGCTGTTGCAGCACTCAGGGAATTAAATGCCTTTCAGTCATAACAAAAAGAATTACAACAATAAAGATAATTATTATAAACACATTAGACACAGTTTAAATACAGTTTAAAGTTTGACGTACATCCAATTCATAGATATAATAATCATTTATGCTTTTTTGTTTTTTCTATGATACTATATCTCTTCTATGATACTTTATCTGTTGTGTCTCTTGTTCTTGACGTTTTCTTGTACAACTTCCCCACGCACCATTGGTTTCATCTGTTTTTTTGAAGTTATTAGGTTCACAGATAAGTACACATCTGCATAAGCAGTTACATGTTGTTATTAATTAGGGAAATCAGTGTTGTTTATACTGACTCTGGCTGTCTCATGACAAGTCCGTTGTCATTACAAAACAGTTCCCTATAATTGCGCTCCAGAAAGTATACAACACTAAACCCTGAAACTAATACATCAAAATAGCTGAGGGATCAGTAATGACAGCCGATAATGTACTACACTCGTGTTCTGTTACATTTTAGCACGGCTGCGAGAGAGCGGAGTATGGAGATAATAAAAGGCTTCTCCTTTTAGCTGAAACAGCTCTTAAATTAAAGCAGATTCTGGGCACGCGCTGCTGGAGGGAAGCTTCCAACTGCAGATGTTCCTCTGGTTTTGATAGGAGCCCAAAGACAACAGCCAAACTGATGAACAAAGACGAGGCGGTTAGCGCAGTTGTCTAAACACAAAGATGCTGAAAGCTGAGGCCTGGTTGTCTACTCAGCTTGAGGGAGGAGGCTTCATTGCTGTGTGTGTTTGTGTGTGCATGTATAATTGCTGTGGAACATATGCAGGGACTGGAGGAGAGAGCTGTTGCTGGCGGTTAGGGATTTTTGTCAGGCAATAAGGCACAGTGTGTAGGGTCACACTAAGTGTCTTTTATGTGAGTGCCTTTTTGTCAGTTCACTTAGCTATAGCAAAATGTGTACTGACAATGAAACAGCTTGATTTTGTTAAAGGAGTGTAACCCTGCTCATTTTTGCATTTGTGTGAAATGTGTGACCTATGTCTGATGATGTCTAGCCAAGTCACCACGATAACAGCTAAGATGGTGAAAGTGGGTTATGCTACCTGATACAAAATTGTATTCATTGATTAAATCACTGTGAATCATAGCAAGACACTGATATTCATACACATGAACAAAACTAAACCAGTTGGTTGATGTGGTAACATGCTCTAAGGCAGCTGGGCTGGTTCAACACACCTGGTGCAGCCAGCAGATGTGTACAAGATGCTACCTATATGGTACACTGTACATTTTAGGACATCTTCTGACCATAGCTACAGGTTCCTGACATCAACAAAACAGCTTGAGATTTCTTGAGATTTCACTGGGCGGTAAAGTTTGTGTGATGTGATCTAGAACAATTTTTTGTGCTGGATTATTTTAGTCTCAGGTCGAAATTATAGACATTAATACACTATAACCAATTTAATATAACCAATATACTGAATTATGCTTTTATGTTCTTTCATTTTACAAAAGTTAAGGATCACTGTGTTTGTTCCCAAGCCTGCTTCAGTGTTTGGGATCATCTTAAAATTTCCCCAGGAAAAGCTGTGTGTTATTTCTGTACCACTAGTACTTGTTAAGCAGTTTAGTCCATCACTTCATTGCTGATGCTGACTGCTGTAAGAACGAGGCAAGTCATCAGTGACATTACTGAAATCATCAGCAAACATAATTATCTTAGAAATGAATAAGCAATTGGAACACATAAGTGAAAAGGACAGCAGAGGCCATTATCTGTTCTGTTAATTGGCTGGTTAATTATCTTTAACATAGTCAGGAGTAGTAACTGTCAGCTTTATGACATATACAAGTCACAGTTCCCCTTTGTATTTGTGTGTTCAGACTGCTTATTAAAGATTTCCACTTAAATCATATTTATTAATAAACTCATTTTAAACCAATCTTAAATAAAGTGTAGTCTTAATGGAAACTAATAATAATGTACTAATAATAGCAACACTTCCTCCTGTAATGAATTTGAGGCCATCCCCAACTCTGAAGCCTTAATGGGAGTTGTGATAGTGTGTGGGCTGAAGCTGAGCTGAAGTTTTTGTCAAACTCCTGTAAAATATTTCCATCCTAGAAAAGGAACACATAGGCAGATATGTAGGAGTTAATTTGCAGCAGTTAAGGATTTCCCCTAAAAAAACGATTTTAATTTTGTAATTTTGTGTAAAGCATTGCTGTCCCACTGCTTTCTGTTTTTTTCCTCTTCTCATTACACCTGGCAAGAGAAGCATGAAGCCTGGAACAGACAGAGCTTTGCAACTGGTTCAGCCATCTCTCAAACCTTCTACTAATCATCTTGCAGTGTTGGTGCCTGCCTAAAACCCCAATCTGACGCAGACAAGATGAAAACAGGCACCTTGGCCTGTCATGTTGAACATCATATTGATCAGTTTGGATCACTAAACCCTCGTACTTGCATGCCTGGCCCTTAGTGAGTGTGAGGAGACTTTTTTCGCCTCCAAACTTGGGTGAATGCCTTGACTTTTCTCTCTGGCAGAGTGTGCTTTGAATATCCAAAACCTTGAGGCAAATTCAAAGAGCTGAAAGCTGAGAGGCAGGAAAAGCTTCATGGACAGGTGGAATTTGTATTGTTTTGTTTAGGCACTGACAGTGATTTCCACTATTCCCGGTAAAGACCACCTTTTCTCTCCTTCTCCTCCTGGAGATGTCGAAACTGGCCTGCAGTCTGCTCACATGTGAGCACATAATGCATGTTTCTGATTTCCCAAGGCCCATCAACTCTTTTTGTAGCCCCGTCTTTATTTCTTTCAATTCCAGCGTGGTCTTTCCGGATTCAAGTTCTACGGCCACCCAATACGCATAAAAAGCGTCCAAACTATTCCAGCCTTCTCTGCAGGTCTGATGCCTTCTGTGAGGAAAGCAAGGGAGAGAAAAGGAGAAAGACGGAGGAAGGAGAGAATGAAAGCTCTGTGAAACAACGCCAGTCGAGAAACAAACCTGATTTATTATCACCAGAAATCAGCAGCAGATGTCAGTGTACAGCTCCCCGCTGCAGCCAATTAGAGACAAGCACGCAAAGATCGCCCTTTTTCTCTTTCACTCAGAACAAACATATACACAACACTTCTCTCTGTTGCTTTTTGCACCCCGACTTTGTGCAGCGCACTGTTAACTGCATCGAACTGCAGTGTAAGCAGCGGTTTATTATGAACTAAATATCATATTTTGTTTCTGTTGATTCTATTTGTCATTATTGTGCAATATAAACGGAATTGCAAAGTCTTGAAGTGACATAGTTTAAGGCCAGCTTGCATTATTTTAACTATTTACAGCTGTACTACATTCAGTATGCCACACTTACTCATCAAAAGTGAGCGCTCAGTACTCATCAAGCAATGTCTGCTTGGTCAGGGTCTATACAGCACACTGCGTAAGGATTTTATGATTGGTTTGCAAATGCAAGTTTCTGCTATGTGACGTATGTAAGAGTATTGTTAGTTTTATTGTAGGTCGGTGTAACAATAAGGATTAACAAACCATTTATTATGCATCGCTGCTACATAATGTTTCACAATCCAGGAATGCAGGTACTATTAATGAACTCCATTGATGTTCAGTCATTATAAATGATAAGAATTTATATGTATATATATATAAATAGCTGTGGAATTTTTGTGGAATTACATATTCACGCACAAGTAGAATCTGCAGATTTTTGCTCCATTTATTGTTTTTTGGCTGATCTGTGCTGCAGTTTTGTGACATCTTATGGAAACCAGTCACTGCTGCTACACTGACACCACAGTGTTGTGGAATACTTAAGCATGCCTGATTGTACAAAACAGTCAGTTGCCTTTTACTCAGTGCAGCACTTTATATGATTCATGTTATTTAAACAGTTTTCTGACTTTTAATTTTTGAATTAATGGTGATGTTATTGATATTATGAGTTGATAGAAAGGACTGGTAATATGTTTTTCATGTGTGTATAAAGTCCACACAGTATGAGCTTCTAAAATATGTTAAATCAATCAAAAACGTAAACCATTAGAAAATTGTAATCAATTGTGAATGCTTATTGTGCATCCCTAGCAACATGCAGTAGCTACACCTGTACACTCACTGGAAAGACAGTGTGGACCCATATTTCATAATGCAGATGAAAGAAAGAAGAAATCCTTTTGCAACAGCAATATTTTAGCTTAAGATAAAAAACACTATTTGTTGCAGCTTGTTAAACACACTTGCTCATTTTTTCACTTCTCCAGGAAAAATATAGTGTGGCAGTGAATATTATCCATAAGCTGTGATTTCTCACCACAGTCAAATACATTTGGGTTAGTGGGTTACAGATGTTTGACCAGCTTTTATAGCACAGCTCAACTGGAGCACATGGGCTGGCGCAGAACTGTCATTTTAGTGTGTGAGTTTCTCGGGTGGGCTCTCCCAGTTTCAGAAAGCTGGAAAACTGGTACAAGTTAAATCACCACATTGTTAAATCAATAATGAGTTAGCATTTTGCAAGATGTTTATCCATCCTGATTTATTTTTTCTTTAGTAAAGGTTCATTTGTCTTTTTTCAGTCAAGTAATTTAGAATTTTTGTAAGATGAGGCCTGATTTGTTGATGTACAGTTAAGTCAGTTTGTTTTGTTGGAGGATTGGTGAAAAAAAAAAAAATCAAGACTCAATACGTCCGTAGATATATGATTACTAATTTAGTGAATAATGACAGCCAGCATTTGTTTCATTACTCAATACTCATTTGCTCAGAGGCACCTGATCAGATCACACTTTTTGCTGGTTTAAGTGAAAATACTTTAACACATCCTCTGCAAGGACAGGGCTGAGCTCAAAATATTGGAGAAACAGCCTGGGTAAAATGTATGACACATTTAGTTTGTTAAAACTTAACAAAGAAATATCAATTGTGCACTCACATCTGCAGAAATAATGACATATTTGAGTTTGATTCCTGTAGATGATGTGTCAACTTCTTATCGGACGTTATTCAAACTTTTGTATACAAGTGTAGATATAATAGTTTCAGTATTTCAGGTTGCTCATGTTCTACAACGTGTGATTGGTGTGTTTTGGTTCTGGTTTTGGTTTGAGTTCGTTATCGACATCCTAACCTTATTGAAATCCATCCTTTCTGTATTTCACAGGCTTGTTAAAGCCCACTTGTACATTTCTAGTTCTAATAAGAGTACATCATACAATTTCAAGACTCACAGATCAGCACTTTATGAAGTAGTAAGACATAGTAAGAGGATTACAGATATTCAGTATGACAAAACACTGTTTTTAAACATGTGCTGAATCATAGGGATATGAAAATATTTGACTAATAAACAGTTTTTGACTAATAAATAGTTTTTACACTTTTAGTAGTAGGTTACTTTGCAGTTTTTCCAGATGAAAGGTATGCATTTGCATCTTTTCATAACCGAATGTAAAGGCACAACCAAATAAAAGGCATGGAGACAACACAGTGTGTGTGTGTGCAGGCAGTACAGGTTAATAAATATACTTGCAAAAGCTTGCAGTGCGGTTATGTCTCCTGATTAAAGGTGTTTGAGGGTACCACCCCAGGGCCCTAGTGGTGCCACTGTACTGGTAGTTTGGCCCTTTTTCTGAGAGTCTATGTAAGTAAATGAATGAGTAATACTTGCCCATTCTTTTATTTATGGTTTCTAACTAATAGGACAGAAATTGGCTCCCACAAGCATGAGAGTATTTACCTAGAACACACTAGTAGCAGTTCAATACCTAATAGCAAACATGGCCACTCTGTGTCGGGCGTCCTTTCCTGTCATGTGATATGCATGAAGCAGTGATGCTTTGCTAAAGACATTGAGAAATGAGAATGAACCTTTCATTAATTGGTGCACATTTAGCTATGAAACTCAGGCGCACATGTGCTGTGTTTTCCATTAGTGACAAATGAATGGAATTACCCTTTAAGTAAATAGCCACAGGTGAGCTTTGTCAAGAATCAACAAACACAAATTACAATGGCCGCTGCGGTGCTTTTTTGCGCCGGACTTTCAGTGACAAATGAGCGGTCAGTTTCTATTGCGCCTCCCGTCCCTTTTGAACTAGGCGATGCGTGTAACAGTATAGGAGCAACGTTGCTTTCCCCACTAATGTAATCAGTAGTCAAATATTTGTTTTATGGTATGTAATGGAGCGTGAGTGAAATAATAATTAGGGTTAATGGCGTGGGGGGAAAATATTTTCTGTTTGTGTGATATCTTTAAAGTTTGACAGTAAGGTGATCAATGTCGCTCGCATCTTGAGTAAATAAATGGAAACGTGTGGGCTCAGGCTAAGGACCAGCATTACAGTATACAAAACTGATGCATTGATTTATTATTTGTTTACTATACAGTGTGGTGCTTTGTCATGGGTGGTATCTTTTCCTAGTTCAATCTAGTCTTTATTTTAGCTTACGAGGCCTTTTATTTATTGGCAGTTTGAAAATGGGTTTAAAGCTTTTATAGTTTAGCCTACTTGCGAAGCCCTAGAACCTATAATGAAACAAAAAGCCAGCCATGCTTTGTGTGCATTTCTTCTGTGTGCATTTTTGTTTTGATATATTATTTCAAACCCTCAGATTTGTACTGTTTATTTAGTATTTCTTCACTAAAACAAGAATGAGTCTTTGTAGAATCCAGACTAGATTTTATATGAAATATAAGAATGTAGGGCAACATGTTAAAGATTTCCTTCTTCATCAGCAAGTGGATTATTGTGTATGCTGGTGTTTATTAGTAGCTTATTACTGTTAGTAATTGCACTGCCCTCTGTTTGATAGATATGAATGTCATTGATCAAATAAAATGACCTGCTTACCAGTTAAACAAATTATCCAAGATTTCACCGACATGCAGTGTATAACCCTCCTGGAATGTACCTCCTACACTGCTCTGGGATCTATTGGGACGGTTGTAATGGTTTAAGGTCTGCATTTGACAGAGAATGCTGATGCTGGATCAGAACGCAAGAGCATGTTCTATCCTGAGCTGCAGTGTAGTCCAGCCTAATGACAGAGGTCTGTTTGACTCAAAACCAAACTTACTCCCCCTGCTGACACTCTGAACAACATGCAAAGTTAAAGAAATTACCTTTATTAAAGACATTTGTAGGTCAATGATATTTCAGCCTAGCTGGAAATGTATAGTTTATTTTCAGTTCAACTGCAAGTAGGTTAGAATCAAGGGACAGAAAATACATTATTGTCAATTGTACAGGTCAGTGATTGCCCTGTGCTCCCTTTTATTTTAAGTTAAAAGTTAAATTTGAGTTATTTCTAAGTAATTTTTTTTTATATTTAAATGTATAATGAGAATTCTCATTGCTAATCAGTATGATAGTAGTAGTAACCACTACATATTTTTAGATTTAGATAAATAACAAACAACCTTGAGACAAGGTTAAGTGAGTCTTTTCTTGTGTCACATAACTTAAGACACAGTTCAGAACAGTACTTAAGAACAATGACTCCTGCAAAGACTTTTGAGTACCTAAGATTAAAAATGATTGCAAGGAAGTAAAAGCAGCGTATTAATAAGTAAGCTAATCTTAGAACCAAACCAAACCAAACCTTTAATTCACACACAGGCCTTTATTTGAGCTCAGTCAACATCGGAGACAGCATTGAGCCTGAATAGAATGAATGAATGATAATAATGCATAGCTACAGTATAGTACTGTATGTTGGACGCTTGCTTTAAAGTTGCCTTTGATAGAGATTATTTTAGCAAGTGTATCTGCGTTACTCACTCATTGTAAGTCATTTGTTGCCATAGCATAATGTGTGCTCTACAGTGGGAGAAGGTAAATCTTTACCAGTGTGAAACTCATCACAGTTTTAATGGTTAGTAATATATGCATTAATCATGCTTGACCTCAGAATAGCATGTGCCTTCTCATGTGGCACTTGTGTGAGTGGCTAGCCTGCTTTCTTTCCTGTAGTCATTAATGGACTAATATGTGGCCTAAATGTCCGTTTGAGCCACTTAATGAGGTGGACACTGTGGATTGCCGTTGTACTGTGACGCCCCTTAAGCTGGGATGAGATGAGCACATTGTTGAATTTCCAGCCAGAATGCTAATGCTGTGTAGGGAATCCATTAGGCGATAAGACAGCTTTATAAGATCTATGGGCAGTTGTGTTTGTGTTGAAGTGTGGATTTTTTTGAGGGCCACGCTCTTCCTAACAGATGGAAATATAATTAATTAAATCTATTATTAGTTGTTATAAGTTAAATATTGCAAAATTCTCCATCATATGAAGATTTTCCCAGCTTTCCTGTGCTTTTATAGTATAAAACTGCAGAACATTACCTGCCATAGACCTGCAGAACAGATCTCATTGGACTGCATCAAGCTTTCAAATGATCATATACAATTATGAGCATAACAGACATTAAGGTACATCCCAGTTTTGTTTAATTGTGTGAACTGAGTAATATTTACTGGGTTTTTTTTAATTTTTTTTATTTACCAACAGTTTAATGTGCATTCATGCACCAAGCGAGGTTTTTCCACATTAAATCATTATTACATAACAGCTTGATAGCTTGTGCCACTTTGAGAATATTTTTACACCGTAAAAAAAGTAGAAAGCAATGATCATTTCACTTTACTGTAAATGTTTACATCACTGTGGGTGCTGTAAAATAGCTGTAAGAGAATTATGCGATTGCGTGCATGGTTTATTCAGTCGTACCATTATTTAAAACGCTTGATTAATTTATTATATCCATCCATCCATCCATCCACCCAGCCATCCCTTGTTCATTTGTGTGTGGTATACAAGAAATGCCATTTTCGGAAATGTTTGTAAAATGCAAGAACAACAAGAATCTAGAGAACTCCCAAAAATAGGCTGAAACATGGACTTATCTGAGCATGGCACACATCCAGACATTCCACTGTCTGTTGGATGATGTGAGATGAGCTTGGGCTCAGCTGTTTCTGTCTAGAACGTATGGCTTTCTCCTTGCGTAATAGAGTTTCAGGTTGCATTGTCTGATGCAGCAGCTGACTGTGTTAAGTAACTGTATTACAGTAAGTACTCCATGTGGCTACTTTTAACACAGTGGCATGACGATTTCTCATGCAGTGCCATCTGAGGGCTCAAAGGTCATATACCTTCAGCAGTGGTTTTAAACCTTGCCCTTCTTGGACTGAGGTCCTGATTTCCCCCCTTTTACAGTACTATGTACAGTAGATGGAAAGGTAAAGAAACTCTGTAGAACAACATGCCTCTTCTTAAAAGTGTGTTGAAGGCATCATATTCTATATTTGTTTATATATTATAAACAAGGTGATCTGTTTAAAACATTAAAAGTCCTGTCTATGTACTTGAATTAAGATGCAGATGGAGAGAACTAACAAATCACATATTCCTGTTTTTGTAAATATCTCTGAAAATGGGGTGTCTACTTCAGATACGTTATTTTATCCCAAATGCATTCCAAACAATAACGTAGTAAGCAATGGCCATTTCCATACAGTATTTATAAATGGATTTATTTATTGTACTTTAAAGCATAATTCTCTTATTCTAACAACTTACAGCTAGACCTAACAGTCCTGATGGGTGTTGTGCAGTAAGTGATTTTACAAAGCACGCACTAAGTGCTTTTCTGTTGTTAGGTAGAATAAAGCTGCTTAGGCTATTTTGAAAACAATAGCACATTTGGTGGCGTGTGATATTCTGGTTGGTGCTCCTTATACGCTAGATTGTTGGCTTCCTAAACTAATTAGTTGTTCTCTTATGCTTTCAAAAGCCTGTTTCTTTGAAAGGCTAGGACTGCTTGTGTAGACTACATATGTATTGTGGAATGCAGTATCTGTTTTGCCAGGGTATTAGAGGTAAATGCATTTTGACTAGTTGTTCTTGTCTGTCGTGGTGGGGGCAGTGTATTGGATTTGTGTATGTAGCTGTTCTATATCCGTGCTGTCATGTTTCATACATAGCGATTGAGGGTCAGCGTATTACTGAATGCAGACTAGGCTGTTTCTCCGTTACGCATTTTATGAGGGCAGCACATAAACGTCATCAGAGCGCTTACCGCTTTCCTCATAACTGCAGAATATGGCTATCAGAAACAGCGCGTCTGGAAATAATCAAAAACAGCGCACACTGCCGTCTGAGACTCGTTGTCTCCCGTGGCTGGCTGCCTGTGACACTGTGTCTACGCACTAATGAAACAGCCTGGTGGCTCTCCTCTGCGCTTAAGTGGGGGCACCACACCTGCAGATGCTATGGGGGCCTGCAGCGTTTATGGGCCAATGGTGCTCAGCAGCACCCTGATGTCATACACTCCTCCAAACTCTATCCTGCCTGTTGCCAACGAGCACCGTTACACATTTCCATATGAAGCAAGGCAGTTTCTCTTTAACGTGATTGGGGGGGGAGACCCCATATAAGTTTAAACATACTGGATATTTTGAGGCCCTTCTAAATATAGGCTTTTCATTTAGCCTATTAGCTAATGACACGTTAGCCTCTGCCTCATGGAGGGCAAGTTATCCCAGTGCCATGTTTTGAAACGCCTCTTTAGAAGAGACAAACATGGGGATTATATATTTCTCAGAATGCTACACCTCCCCGGAGACTTAATTAGCTGGCTCAAGCTGCTACTCAGTGTAAGAAATACTTCGACATTGTTCACACTCCGTAAATCTTCGTGCTTGACGTCACGGCGCGCGGTTCTGCTACCACAGGAAATGGCGATGGCGAGCGCCAGATCAAAAGAGCCAGGCCCTCACCTCTGAGTCCTGTTCGCTCACCTTTGACACGGACAGACGTTTTTATTTTGTACCGCTTGAAGAATTGAGGATTTGTTTTCTTTTGGGTTTTTTTTTGTGAGCTTGCAGTCAGACATCATGCAGACAGGTAGCCTACTTGTTGCTCATCTTAAATCTTCCAGCAACAATGTTGTTATAACGAGAAGGGTTATTATATTATAATCTATTATATCATAATCAATTATTTAAAATAATATATCATAGATTAACTGGATGCAGGTTCAGTGTGTCCACCATAAAGGATAACGACCACGTTTCATTGCCTAGCAAACATACATACGCACAAGCAACATTACATGCTTTTAACAGTCTGAAAACTAATAGGTTTTTCAGTTTTATACATGACTGTACCTGGATATGGTGATGCTATGATATTACAGATTATTATGTCATATGTGATATGGCATAATATTGGCATAATATGTCTATTATTCATCAAACAGGCTGAGAGTCCTCCACAGGTGGAAAATAATGCTCTTACTATTAAATTACAGATTATTTCCTACCCCTGGAGGACTCTCAGCCTGTTTAATGAATATTAGGCATATTATGTCATATAGCGTACTACACCATAGATTCAGATTTACTACATATTGTCTTAATCTATCAGCAAAACTTTTATTTGTTGATTTATAAATACTTTGAAAATACCTGCAGTCATTTAGACACTGTGTTTTTAGACTTTACATAATAAAAATGAGATAACACAGCTGTGATCACATTTCACACAAAAACACTTTTTTTGCACACTTCATTTGTGAAATATATGAGACTTCTATTAGAGATAGAATAATTGAATTGTTATTGGTACATTGACTGAAAACATTTCCTCTGCAGTTAATTCTGTTTCTGTGTTTCCACATGCCGTAAGGTTCATCCATAATGAGACAGCTGGAGAGAACGACTATGGAGGCGTAAGACCTTATAGATTCTTTACCTCAGGCATGGAGCAAGGAGTTTCCATTACAAGGTAATCTACCATACTCCTGCCACTTCATTCTGACGCATGGTAATGTGTTAAACATACAGTGAGTAGAGATGTGATTTCGAATGTTATTATAATCCTGTAGATGTTACATATCTACCAAAACATCAGATTCTAGTACTCTGAATTAAACAGTTTCAGATAAAGGGAGATGTTTTAAATGCATGTTTGAAATGATCAACAATCAAACAATCAGAGGTAATGTCTGTGTTCCTGGTGTTATAAAAGACTCGTTTCTGATCTCTAATATCTCCAGATTTATTACTAAAAACCTTTGTTTGAAAAAAGTGTAGCATATTGGGAAACTGTGCAAACCATACAGCAGCTAAAGATGGTTGGACTAAAATTACTACACTCATGTAACTCCTCCCACTATTCTGCAACATGACGTTGTAGACCAGTCGTGAGGTTGTTCCCTGTACATGACTGGAATCGTACCATAATAATTATAATTTTTTTGACACTTTAGTGGCAGTCGAAAATGTTATGTCTAGTTTTAAAATGCTTGCAGAAAACCCAGAGAAGTGATTTATGACCCTGCTGCAGAATAAATAAAACATTACAATGATTCCAGCGTAGAAAGTCGTTTACAGGTTAGTGTTAAGATGGCCTAAATCATTCCACAGTTAACTTTAGCAGTTTGCAACTCAGCAAATGCCTGGACAGCAGTCCACATCCAGAGAGTTGTTACAAAGACATCCAAAGATTATTTCACGATGAACTTTAAGTGACTTTTCCTAATGGGTATTTCTAAACTGGTGTTGTAGTAATAAATATATCTACACACTATTGTGGGTAAAATAGAATTAAATGGAGTGAGTTTGACTGTGATGGTTGTGGGCACCAACAAAAGCAGATGAAGAAGTGGAAGGTTTGATTCACATCAGTAAATCCTGCCTTATTATTTCTGACTCTCGCCCTTTCCCCAAATTGGAAGGACTTATTGACTTTGTGGTAGTGCAGGATATCCCACCTCCACCATAGCATGTACTCCCCAGCCTTGGTTTCCAGAAGCCTCTATGGTAAAACCTCAGAGGAATTTACAGAAGTTCATTTTTTTGCTTAGAGCAAAATAGTCACAGAGATTTTACAAGGTGGGTCTTTCTGCTGTTTTTCCAGCAAGTTGTAATATATAAGCCTACATGACACTTACATAAGACTGTCATGACAACTGAAAAAAAGCTATGTTAAGGTTTATAACTATTACAACAAGATGAGTTGACATAATACCAGAACTGATAAAAGCAGCCCTATGACAGCTGACGCTGGTTGGAATAAGCCTTTGTTTATGTAAGTTTATGTCAGTTGTCATTAAAGGTTGTAAGTGCTTTGTATGTGTTGTTGATGTTACGGTGTCTGCATATCTCCAGTTTATTTGATGTGCAGAATAACCTGTGAGCCTCGTCTGTGAGATGGTGGTAATACAGTGGTATATCCAGGAAAAACCTCTTGAGGGACATATATATATTTTAATCAAATTCTGTATGTGTCTTTTCATCACAAATTGATTTCAAAATGTGTTTTAGGCATATCTGTTTTAGAGCTGAACACTTCAGACGTCTGGTTCCTATTAGCAATAGTTCTCCAAAAGTTACTGTACTGTTGAGATATTTCACCTCAGACTCCTCTGAGCACCTAATAACTTCACGTCTTAAAGACTTAATTATGCTTTTAAAATATAGATGGAATTCCCTTTTAGTAATTATGTCCTTTGCATGATTGTAATAATCATTATTTTATTTATTTATTTATTTATTTTTGACACGCCGGTGTGTGACCTTTGTCCAGCACGGTAAGATAAGATGGAACCTGAAGCGACCGTCGCTCTGCTTGACTTCTCTCTCCCACTCGCAAAGGCGGAGAGCAAAAAAAAAAGAAACACCAAATTGAGCCCACAAGAGAGAATGAATGAAGGAAAGGAAGAGTGCAACGAAAAAAGCCATTAAAAAGAATAAGAGGAGGTGAAAAAACGAGGAGGCTGGGGGAGAGAAAAAATGAGAGAAAGAAAGCGGGAGAGAGAGAAAGACAGAAAGAGAGAGAAAGTCCTCCCGCGGTACACAATGCTCATAGCTGGGGTTAAGTGCTAGTATTTCATCCAGTGGGATTTGGGGTCCACATTTAAGCCCTCCCCAGTGCAGGGGCCACCCCAGTCATCTGCCATAATAACAATGATGATATACAGGGCCATTAAAACAGGGAAGCCGCTGACATGCTGAACAATAGGTCCTCACAGCGGGCCTGGCCTCCCTGGCCATCCAGGTGCACTCACGGCCCTGGCAAAGACCGCCTTTTACCCCTTTCTGCCCCTCATTGTGTGGCCAGAGATGCTCTTTCAGGAGCAAGAAGAAAAGGAAGGACAGAGAGAATGAGAGAGGGAGTGCAAAGGAGGAATGTGGAAGACGGTGAGATGAGGCAGAGGAAGGTTTATAACACATAGTGATAAGCGGGTGTGCCTAAAGTAATATTTCAGGCAAAGTCCAATATACACGTTTCACCTTGTTGGTCAACAAGACATGAGGTGAATGCAGCTGCAGTGTAATGGAAGTTTGACCTTATGTGAACTGTATGCCTTGTCTCAAACTCCAGTGGACTTGCTTATGAAAATTCTGACAGTGTGTGACATACGGTTACCTATAAAAAATTACGTTAGTTAAAAACTAATAGTAATCTTGAAACCGGTTTGTTTGTCCATTCTTTTTCACCATTCATTAATGGAATTAATCCAGTTAAAATGATCATTAAGTACAAGTTAAATAACTCAGAAGCCTCTACAACTAAAAAAGATCTATTTATTGAATGTGTCCGCCTGTTGCTTGTAAAGGGACTTTACAACTTATTATGCTTTAATACAGTGTACGTCTGATACTATACTAATAGGCCATCTTTGTCACACTCTGATGATGTCATATTTTAACAGTGGATTCAGCACTATGAAAATTTGGAAAAATTGGAAATAAGGGAAGTTTTTCTCTGTTGCTAAAGCTGGAATGGCTGAATAATAAAGTTAAGTGAGATATTTAGCTCACTGTTCTTTATTCAGTGGACAAAAGAGAGAGAGCAGTCATTGATAATGGAACAGAATAGCAGCCTTCTAGTAAAAGGCCCTTGGCTGTTTTTGATAAATGGTATTGTATACAGGTACTGTACTGGAGCTTATCTGTCTTAACAGTCAGGGTTTGCTTTATTAGAGCTTGATTTCATTTTAAGAGACCTGCTTTCAGTTTTTCAGAGAAGATATTTGGGACATTTTCCACACCTTCAAAGTCTTATACCTTGTGTTTTGTGCTTTTCATGATAGATGTAATGCCAGACACATTCAGTAGGTTCTTTTGTTTCTTTTCTCAGTAATGATGTATTGACAGGTATACATTCTTTCAGACAGTAGGGTTGAGATTTCTTCTTACAGTGGAAGGATAGATAAACTCCTGATTGGGCAGGTCTTGCATGGTTGTTACAAGTCCCATTTCTTCGTGTCTTTTAATTGTTTAACAATTCTTTTTTTTTCTCCTCATGCAAGTAAATTGTCTTACAGCTGATCAGGAGAAATCTCTCCTGAAAATGAATAACATGGCAGTTTTCACTGGCAATTCTCATTAGAGTGGTCTCAGACATTTGCACAGGACTTTGCGAGGCCATAGAGGCTATTAGCTATCTATACTCCTTACCTCCGTCAGCTTCACAGCTCCCATGCAAAACTAAAGAAGCTTCAGACACCGATCATGTCTTGGCTGATTTACAGCATTAGGAAGAGGGGGAGACTGTGTTAAACAGATTTCTGCCACACTATCGCTTTAGAGTGGTTTGGGAACCACTCACCTGTAATAATAGTCATAAGAGTGTCCTTTTACTCCTGATGGTTGATGGAAAAACCTACCGCAGCGCTCACACGGTTGAAAAATGAGAGGAAGAAGGGATAGGATCCTCAACATCGGGTCAGTCGATCTGTCGGGAGCGAGGGAAAGGGAGATAGAAGCCGCCCCGAGGAAGAAAGCTGAAGATCCGTCCGTCATCAGGTGCTCAGAGCTTTCAGAGAGAGAGAGAGAGAGAAAAAGCGAGTGAGAAGTCGCTCGTCCGGACACACAGACCCAGCCCTGTGTCTGCTCACTCAAACGTGTGTCCGGCAAGGCTGACCCGACCCATGAGCTGCCCCCATTACCCACAATCCCGCGCTCCCGGCAGCCCGGGCCAGGCACAGATTTGAAGGCTTCGCTGAGCAAATCCTCAGCGTTGTACACATTACTCTCTGTGTGTGGTCCGAGACTGCTCAGGTACAGTTTATAGTTAGGAGTAGCCAAGGCGAAATCCGCCTATTAATGGGTTAAGTAGTCACCTTGTCACCAGACACCTAAATCCCATATCGAATTTGAGCGCTTTTGATGCAAGAAAGGAAAAGAAAAAAGATGGAGGGAACCGTTTCCCAAACTTGAAGTGCGGCCCTGTTCTTCGAGGTGTTGTTGATTCAGGCACTGCTGGCTGCCCTTTTGGACAAATCCAGTGCCTTGGAGGAAAGTGTAAATACGCTGGAAAAATGCAGAAGAGGAACTGGTGGCAAGAGGCTTGATTAATGATATGGTATACTGGTGTCATTCATAAGAAGTTTGGTCTAAATAAAGGGCCTGACAAGTTGGCATTGGCCAGTCAGGGAGCATGCCTGCACCTTTAGGCTCAACGCTTTTTAATTAAAGCTAAGCACAACTCGGTCCAGGAAAAGCATCGAATAAATGCATGTGTGTATTTGCAGAAAGGTTTATTCTTTGTTCACACTTCATTTTCCCCCTCTCACTTCTTCTGTGCCTTTTCCCCTCTACTACTTTCTCTCTCTGTTTCTTTCTGAGCTTCTTTCATACAAGCTGCTGAAGCTTCAAACAGTCAATAAAAAATTAAATTCAAAGCATTTTTGTCAGAACCATTGTAATCATAGAATAATTGCTGCTGTTATTGACTTAGCTCTTGGCTATTTGTGGTCTCTCATTCTCTCTCCATTTATTTTATACAAGTTAACAAAGCTGGCTTATTTGCTAGTCTAAATTATATGAATTATTGGTAACAGTAATACCAACTTATAATGCTATAACTTCTACCACTTCTGCCGCTACTGCAGCACTGTGCAAATGTCAGAGATCGTGCTTATTTAAAGTAGAGCTAAAACATCCAACACATTTTTTCTGAGATATAAAATAGTCCTTTTCATAAGGGAAGGGAAATACGAAGAAAAATAAATGATAAAAAGTTTGTAGTTTCCAAAACTGAAGAAAACAATAGAGAAAGGCTGATATGGAGCATTAGTAACAAAAGGAAATAGACAAAAAATCAAATCGAACAAAGGAGCTGCCCTTCTTAGAACAGTGACCACCTCAGAGGTCAAATGTCAAGGTCACTAAACATGTTTGGATTACTTGCATAGCAAAATGCAGAAAATGCAACTAACTTGTAAGACTAAACTTTGCTAGTGTGGAAAACCTTCAGCACAAATTTCAATAAAAAACCTGAAAGCAAGTCTCCATAAAGAATAGGAGCTATCAGAAAGACAAAGTGTGGAGGCAATAAACACGGAAAAACATACGCCATATTTTGTCATTGAGGGTTAGTTCTTGTAATTTTCCGTTAAATATTTTACTGCATTTTTCCTAACAATGAAAACTGAATTACTAATAGCTTCTTTTACCAGAAATAAATTAGTTTCTGCATTTTACAGAAGTACTAATTATTACTACTGCTAATACTAATACTACTAATAATGATGTCACTACCCACCCCCACCGCCAACCCCCACCGCAAGTGGTCTATAAAACAGAAACTTACTAAAAAATCACCGGCGAGCCTGAACTTGCACTGTAGTCCTGCTACATTTGTCACACAGAACAACACAATAGCAGAGGGAGGGCTGGCTCCTGGAGTCAGAATTATGAGTAAAGCTGTGGAGCGTTCTCGTGCTGTGTGGTAGATGAGGAGGGTGGACGGAAGCCGCGCAGGACCATCGCAGACTTTCAGCACTAATCACACATTCCAGCAGCCTGCACATCTCTCTTGCCAGAGAGTCTGGATAAACTCACAAGAGGACTGGACACGAACACGCTAATTCACTGGCTTTTCACATCCTTTTCTTCCCCCCAGATTTTAAAAGGCTTGAAGTTGATAAAAGAAAGACTCTCTCCTTTTTTTACACTTTTATTGTGCTTGTTGCTACATGAAAGGTCATTGACTCCAGAGCTACGGTCAGACATTGTGAAACACTCCAAGACAACTGTAAAGGAAGCCATTTGAATATTTATTTAGATTGGTTCCAGTTAAAACTATAACTCAAACATAACCTCATCATATGAAGTATGACATGAGACGGTCATGTTTGGAAAGTGGCAGGATTTCTGGTACATTCAGTGTACAAAGATTAATGGGCTTTACATATCATAATATTGTCGCACAATTTTAAAAGGTGTTTTTTCGGAGTGATGCATAACAGGAAACATTTTTTTTGCAAATGTAAAGAAGCCTTAGTCGTAAGATGCAATATTCCTATTGCAATAATTTTTCTGAAACCAGAAAATCCTTGTCCATCGACTTACAATACTTTTTACAACCTCATTTATTTATTTTCAAACTTTCAAACTTTTGCTTTTGGTATATTAAGAAAAGAGTCCAGACCCTGGAGTCCAGATTATATGTCTATATGTTATGCTATATATGTTTAGCATTGCTTAGATCACGAGAAGAACAAAATACAACTGATACTTCTAAGACTGAACTGGGAGGTGTGAAAAACATCCTCTGCATTTTCTTTTCTTTTTTTTTTTCTTTCTGTCTTCTGAAAATAATAGAAGCTGTAGTGAGGCGAACAGATAGATACAATGAATACTGAAAAACTATTTAGTTGTTGAGGGTTTGCATAATGGATGTTTTGACTAGAAATAGGTGGTAGTTGTATCAATTGTCTTTTTTCTATTGTAACAATGGCAGTAATATGGTAATGGAAGAAACATGTTTATGGCAGACATGGACTGAGACTTTTAATATTGTGATGTAGACCTGACATTTCATAGTGACACATTAAAAGCTGTGGACACAGGAGACAAACACTCACACATCGAATGATACCCGGAGGCACACATCTGCTAGAGAAAGGCCTCATTATTCTCTTGTAGACCTTAAAAAGAAGAGAAGAGAGTGCTAAAAGTCTGAAGCTTGTGTCGCTAACTTCCCAACACGGCGGCTTCAAAGCACACTGTGGGTGTTCCAAAAGCCAGCTGAATTTTTGAATATGCTTAGGGATCTGGTGTCCGCTCACTGCTCAGCAAAAGATGACAACCTGTTAATTTCCAGAGTCCCCCCGCATATGGCATTCAGCCAGACCAGCCCTATATTGCACAACTCGTTGCTTGTTTGAGCATTGGACTCAGCTGTTAAAAACAGTCAGGGTTGGGTGGGAATATATTACAGCAGTGCATATTCAAAATACAGTAATGAAGTTTATGTGTTCAGGTCAGATACAGTTTTAATAGGCAGAACTCAGACTACTGTTAACAGGGCTGATAAAGTGCCAATCCTGAAAGAGAACTACATGATATGATGTTATGTTGTTAGTTGTGTTTGTCTTCCATTGGTATAGTAGAGCATTCGAGTAGTTATAATAAGATCATGCACTCCTCTCAGAAGTGCTTCAATTAAACTGCCTGTTCTTTAGGTTAAGTAGTCTGAAACATTGGCTCAGTATTGTCTGATATTTAGGGTTTCAGTATTGATTTAACAAAAGACCCAACAAAAGATTTAACAAAACGTGTGCCCTCTATATTTTTTGTGGAATCTGTTTTATCCTAACTTATATGTTTAAGTATATAGTTGTTGTCATGTCAACACTTTCATGATTTAAAACAATATTAAATTTAGATCTAGATGAGCTTTTGTATATCATCACTGTCTTTTTTGTTTAACTACGTTATATAATTTTCCAGTGCCCTCTGTACTTTACATTTTATGATGTTAACTTTTATGATGGTTGGGCCCACTGGCACCAGCAGCTGTAATCCTGTACGCATCATGCATACTCATTCTTTTATAGTTTCGTTTGTTGACTAATGGTAACATCGCTGGTTGTAGGTTTCTGTTTTGCTGGCTCACTTCATTACTCGTTTATGTGTTCGTGTGATGAGATATTAAGGCTAGAAACATACCCTAATGCAAGGATGCAAACGCAAAGGAATGTCAGGCCACTGTGCATTTATTGTTACTGTTGCGGTTAAAACACTTAGTACTCAAGGGGTGCTAGAGGACAGATAAGAGCAGGATCTACTGCTGTTTCCACAGCTTAAAGCAGCTAATCATGAAGAGCCGAGGACTGTGGTCTGATTTTCTTGTTATGATGGAAAACTGTATCGTTTATGTTTATGTTGGCAAACCATTTTTGTGCAAGACTCAACCGTTTGTCTGCTGTAGCAGCTAAGAAAGTGGACAGGGGGTACAAGACCAGTTTGGCTAGGCTTGGATATCATTATAGTGTCCCTTGCTGTAATGTTTAGAAAGCCGTTTGTGCTTGTGTTGAATAATGAATTGCATTGTGGTGTATTTTTTAAATCCAACAACACACCAACCATATCCACATAGCTCGAAGTGTCTACCTAAGACTATCCTACAAGCAGGCAGGTGGTTCTTTTACGTACTATGAAATATTATCCTATAGCTGCCACAGAGTGGACCAAAGAAAATGCCCAAAATGATGTGGAAAAGCATCTTGTTCCATTGATGTCCATTTAAATAATTATTTCCCTTCTGTGAAATTGATGAGCTTCTCATCTGTGTCTCAGTCATCTGTGTAAATTTGTCATATCATTGCTTCCATCTCCAAAAAGGCAGAATTTACTTATACTTTAATGTAATCATATGTATGTATAAGTTAGTGTTAGGTACAAAGAATATCCATTTTCAAATTGAAGATACATTGTTTTTCTCCAAAGGCAGCATATTTTTGTTACAATATTTGTCATGGTATGAAATGAGATTATGGTTAAGTCGATTCTTGTAATTAAGAAATTAATTATTATGAATGAGAAATTAGTATACTGTTATTAACTCCCTTTAAAATCCTATGTAATAGACGTGTTATTCAGTATCTACAAGCTTGGCCTATTCTAGGTTCTAGAAGTGTGTAGTAACACTTTGTACCCACTAGTGGGCCCTGGGCTTTTAAGGGGTTAATAAATTAATCATCCAAAAGCTTCACAGAAAATGCCGGTAGCACTGAGAAACATGTAAAAGCAACTTCTATGCAACCTTATTGTAGTTAAAAGTAATTTAGCTCGGTTGAAACGGTGGGCTGTCTAGTCTCAGATTAAAGCTTCCAGATGTTGCATTTTCAGGGAGAAGCTGTTATAGGAAAGGATGCTGAACTTGTATCAGTAGGGGACAGTATGTGTGCTTGGGACACAGGAGGGCACTCTTTAAACACCAGAAGTCTCTCACTCTCTAATAGAATGGCAAATACCTCAGTACCTGCTTATTACAACCTCTGAAAACAACTAGTGACAATACCTCTGTTCTGCATTTTTCCCAATTTAATACAAAATGTTCATTGCCACTTCTATTGTGTGTATAAGAACAATGGAATATTTGAAATATTTAGATGATTTTCAGAAGGTCTTTGTTATTGTTATATGCCCTTTTGGTTGGCATGGACTCCAGTAGTTGGAGCAAAAGCTTTGATGAGTAGATCAAATTCACCTGAACACAAGCTTCCATGTAAAGGAGAAGACTCATAAATAAATATAGTAATAATATAGTAAAGTATTTATAGTAAATAAATTAATCTGAATCCTGAATATTCTTTATTTTAGTTGCTGTATCTTTTCTCTGTTTTACATATTTCCAGGTTCCAAAGCTGCTGTTTATTTGTCAATTTTAAAGGAAACAGCATCTGTCAGTGTGGTCTCAGACTTTTGGACCCCACTGTAGGTACTTTGTCAAAATCTGACTGATTAATACAGAATCATACATTTGGTTATATACCTACATTCAGGTTCATTAGAACTTTTGATCTCTTGCTTGGCAAGGGAAAACTGTCCTGGTAAAATTGCTCAGTATCAGAGTATAAGTATTTAATATCAATTCTTCCCGGATAAAGTTTAGATCTGCCAAAATAATTTTAAAGTATAGGAATAGAGCTCATTTGCTCCAGCAATTTCCACCCCGATAATCAGTATACTGTCAATCAAACATGTAGCCGTGTTTTTACAAAAGACATACCATATGCAAGAAAGATAGACAGATAGAACAGATGTCCTGGAGAGCAAAGTCAGAGCTCCAGTGTTGTTGTTTTTGACATATACCAAGGGTTTTTTTGGATCTTAGTGTTTTTTATTTTCATACATCGAAAGGCTGTACACACTAAATGAAGAATATAGTTGTGCATGGCAGAAGCACTTTGAGATAAGACTGAATTTAAGAGATGTACGGTGAAATGTAGTTGGAGTGTAAATGTGAGCGCCTTCTTTTCAAGATGAAATTGTAACATCAAGAATCTGTTTTACATTGCAAAACTGCATCTGGGTTCAGTGGTATGATCTAACTATACATGTTTGACAGTCTCAGACTTTTTATCAGATACAGGAGCTTTGGCTGCATTTGAATCATGGTGTCATTTCTATAGCTGACCATGTGAGTTTTATTGACCGATTTTCGGATGTGGAGATGAAGGAGTTTAGTCATACAGAACAACAGGGGTACCTAAAATCAATAGCCCTGCTAACTATGAATCGGATTCCCCAGTAGTCTTGTTTCTTTTTATATGACTTTAAAAACAGAGAGAGGCTTCTATTTCAGTGACTCCTTCATAGAGGAATTTTTATAGAGCTAATGTGTCCAGAAAAGAAGAGAGGACATAATTATTCTTCTGAGGACAATAAACATATGTATCTGTATTGTATGTGTGTGTGTGTGTGTGTGTGTGTGTGTGTGTGTGTGTTTGTTAGTGTGTTGTGTGGAGCAGGAGGCTGATTAATCTTGCTGTCACAGACGGACTGCCTCTGATGGACTGCCTAATGAAACTCATAAACAGGTAAATAAGCAGCCCTGCTTGGGACTTAATCCCAGCAGTGAATAAGCAACGAGAGGCAATCCTCAGCCTAAACAAGCCACAGTTTGAATGATTTATTGCTGCGGGTGTGTGTGGCTGTGTGTGAGTGAAGGTGTGAGCGAATGAACCAAACACTCCGGCAAGGATTAGGCTGTTTCGTGTTTGTTTACTTTCATTACATGTACGAAAGCACACCGCTGTACAAAAGCAGGCGCTTTCCAAACGGAAATTCTTTCCAACATCTAAGGCTACATCTTCTTAACCCGTTAACGCCGTAC
>JAMWET010006593.1:495000-550000 GCA_024036415.1 Prochilodus magdalenae
ATCAGTGGGTCGCTGGGGCTGTGGATAAAGCTTGGGTTTCATCCCGTTAGGACGCGCTAGAGCTCTACCTGCTGAATCTTAGGGGTCTCCTCAGCCCAGTATCCCTCCGCTATCGGAGTCCGTTCACCAATACAGAGCCAGTCTACCCGTCATAACAGCTCATTATACCAGTTACAATAAACTAACGCAGACTGTAGCTTGTGTTATTCAGCCTACCACTGACAGGTGATGTGTCAGTGATGTGTATATTAGCCATATATAAATTGACAAGAACCTGATAAGCCTATTAATATTTAATATCTGTTTCAATTACACGCTGACATTTATTGTTTTTTTATTTGTGTGTTTATGTATTTATTTATTAGCCCAAACAAACATTTTCGTTATTTGCACATGTGGGTAAGTATACTGGTTAAATAGTTATAATAAGACATTATGGTTGGATTAACGGGGCACATACACACATCCAAACCTACATACATACATGCTGCTATTTATTTGTTTGTTTGTCTGTGTTTAATTATCTGTTAGTCCAAACAAACATTTTCGTTATCTGCACATGTAGGTAAGTGTGGTGTGTAACCAGTTCTATTAAGGCATCGTGTTAATATATACGGGGTCCAGATTTATTTATTCATTCAATCCATGTAACAACTCCTGCGATCATCTCATAGCCTGAGATGTTGAGATTCAGAACAGTTACAGTAATGGCTATTTATTAAAAATCTTTATTTCAGTTATATATAAATAAACGAATGATTAAATGAATGAATGAACGAATAAATTAATAAATGAAATATACGTAATTATATTTATAACAAAAGACTGCACGATCTGCACATTCACTTCTCCTGCTTCCCTCCTCGTCCCGAAGAGAGCCCGTCTCTACATGCTACATGTGAAGAGGGGTATATTTGTGCCCCTGACATTAAGGCCAGGCCCCGAGCGGATGTTACCCAGAACCCTGTGTGTTCCGGCTGGGCCACCATCTCGCCCCACCCCCCCGGCCTTTAGAGGTGCTGAAAAAGTGGCCACAAGCTGGAAAGAAAAGCCTCAAAATGCGTGCTTGCACGGCCATCCCGTTTCCAGGCGCTCGTAAAAGAAAGCCAGACGTTTAAATGGCGCAGAAAACGATTCCCCAATGAAGGAGCGCTGAAGAGCCGCTCGCTTTCTTTACACGTCTAATTAGAGTTAATTGCTCTTTAAAAGAGGTGTTGCTCACTATGAAATCATCTGTCCCGCCCAAAAACACTCGGGTTTGGGGCGAAAAGGCTGTCCGGAGAGCATCAGAGCCGCGCTCTTTTTGTGTGCGCTGCCCGCTATTATTTGGGTCTGTGTTTAGATTGTTGGATCGTGCTTGTCTTTCATTAGCCTGTAATAAATAGGCTCCAGTCACAGGTGATTCTCACATCGGTGCAGCGCTGTTTTACAAGCGGTATCCCGGCTCCAGTCATTTTACCCCCGTCTACAGGGGGCACGTTGGATTAGTCTGTATTCCATAACCATATACAGTTATTTCACTGTCTGTCTTCTGAATACAGTCATTCTGTAGTAAACAGGGTTCGACGGGATTCACCTGCAGTAGCAGAGCTGAGGTATGAGCTCAGTGCGGTGCGGCTCTATCAGTTTATTATGGAGTCTTTATGATGGGAGGCTCTAATTAATAAATGGGATTTGTGAATGTTTGGCATGGTGACAGGACCAGGGCTTACTGTATGCTCTCAGGACTGTTCAGTACTTCACAGACTCAATCACAATGCCTCTTCACCAGTCAGTCAGGAGCTGGCCATCAGATCATCCACATGCTGGAAGAGGAAAGACAAATGAGCAGTTTGTTCCAGCTCAGAGTAAATCATGTAGGACAGTGAAACAAACGGACACGTTGTTTTATTGGCAGCGTTATGAAGCGTCCAGCGCTCTTCCACCCCTAAAATATCACGATGGGAAATATCAGCCTCTGTTTGCTGACCGCCAGGACTGACCGCTTCAGGGGAGAGGGATGATATCCCTGGTGAAGAAGCCCAATTACCTAATTAGAGTTTTAAACTGATAATGTCATAAACGAGCTTCCAGATCAGCCACAGATTCTTCCCAAACCTTTTAATTAAATGCCCGAGCAATACGCGTTGTGGGTTTTGGTCTTGCAATCCCTCTCAATAATAATAATAATAATAATAATAATAATAATAATAATAATAATAATAATAATAATAATAATAATAATAATACATATTACAACTAATAATAACAATAGTAATAATAACAATAATAATAATATCACAACAACAGCAATAATAATATGAATACTTTTATTTTTATTATTATTATTAACATCAATAATAATAATAATAATAATAACAGTAATAATAATAATAATAATAATAATAATAATAATAATAAAAATAATAATAATAATGTGTGGTAATTATAATAATATCTTACTTTATTATTTTACGTCTTATTTAAATCAGTCAGTTGGTATTTTTTCCATGCTCAATTTTCTAAAACCTGTTTAGATAATCACAGCACGTGAACTAACCAAATAAATAAATACATGTATTTAAACAGAGCGGTGGTATTTAGTGTAGAAAAGGTGGATCAGTATCATTTTTTTCATTTTTGACTTATCAGAAACGTGCAGAACTTGCAGCCCCCCATAATAGAACTTCTGGCAGCTGCCCTCAGCGTGTCCAGAGACTCTGAGTGGCGTTTACGCGCTGCGCGTTCCTGAGTTAACCCGTCTCTATTAGCGGGGAGAGCGGAGGAATGTGAGTGGCGGCTCGTGCACATCCAGCATGCAGAGGAACGGTACTTACATTCATTCGGGCTCTACTGTCCTGCTCTGTCCTGCTAACCGAGACCCTGAGACTGGACACGAAGCCGGACAGTGAGCGGTCTCTCTTTGCACGTGTTCACATCCAGTCACAGTGCTGCGATTCAAGGGCTTACCTTCAGCTCCATGGTCCCACACACACACACACACACACGCACACACACACACACGCACACACATGCACACACACACACACTCTTACTCCCTCTCTCTCTCCCTCTCTCTCTGCCTCTCTCTCTCTCTCTCTCTCTCTCTCTCTCTCTCTCTCTCTCTCTCTCTCTCTCTCTCACACGCAGAAGCTCGCGCTCCTCGGCCACAACTGCACACACTTATGAACTCCCAGTAACGGAGAAACATGTTTAATATCAACCCCAACATCAGGCATTGACGTCACCATGCAGTACATACTGTACAGGTAAACGCGAAACAAGAGTTCAGTGAAGAAGCAGAGCTGTCCTTTATTTACAGTGTACCAGCGTTAATAAGACATCATAACAACAACCAGAACAATAATACATATAATACACAGTGTTACTAGTAATAGGGATAATAATAATAACAACACTAATAACACTAATAATAATAATAATAATAATAATAATAATAATAATAATAATAATAATAATAATAATAGTGACAGTAATAATACAGTTGCTGATTGTACAGTAAATAAGAGCGGCTGTTTGCCACATTACCTTGAGATTGCACTGCTGGTCGTCTTCTCTCTTCGCTGCGGCTGGAGCAGGTCTGAATGAGGGGAGCGGTGCGGTCACCTTACTGAGGGATGCGACCTTGACCCCGCCGAGCTTTCCTAGTCCAGCGCCGCTCCGCGAGAAAGCGTACGCCTTATTCCTCTTAAAGAAACGGAGAGGAGGAGAGGCAGGGGAGGGGGGTGGGGGGTCCGAGATGGTGCGGAGCGAAGGAGCGAGGGAGGGAGGGAGGGAGGGAGGAGGAGGAGGGAAAGAGATAAGTGATCTAAAGGAGAGACGATAGGACAAAAAAAAGTGATGATGATGAATACATTGGAAAGTTTTTTGGGCCCTGACGAGGGTGTCAGATTGAATGGCCTGTGCGCATGTGCGAAGGTGTCCGAACTGACAATGCTCGTGAGATGAAGACAGTGCTGGTGCTGCTTCTGAGCTCGAGGAGGACGAGAGGAATCTACGAGCCGACGAGATGAGATCCAAGGCGAGGGCGAGAAAACTGGCCAAAAGTAGGTCCCCCGTTCTCTATCCCCCCTTTCTTTCGCTTTCTAGCCCGCTCGCTCTCAAACGCCCCTTGCGCAGATCGCCGATGGGTCATTTTCATTGATCAGTAGTTCCTGGTCGGGACCCATCTTTGTTTTGCCTAGATTTCTTTCTTTCTTTTCTTTTTTTAGTCTGTCTTTTATTCGCTCTGCGCTCGCGCTTTCAGACAGAAACACAGAGCCGCTGAAGAGTCGCGCGATCTCGGCGCCGCAACTTTTTTTTGCGCTTATTCACAACGTCAGAAGTTTCATGCGTGATGGAAGAACACGGCGGGCTGCTTTGGGTGTCATGATAAGGAGAGCAAAGAGAGGGAGAGGGAGAGAGAGAGAGAGAGAGAAAGAGTGGAAGCACTGCTGCTCCATGCCTGCGCCACGCTGCACTACTTCCAGGCGTTTGTTGCGGGGGAATCGTTCGAGTTAGGCAGAAGTTGTCGAAGGGGACACTGACTCTTTTTGAGCGACTCCTTCTTGTGCTCTTGTGAAGTTGTATTCCAGGCTGCTGAAATAGTGGGCGCTCTAGCACTGCGCATGGCCATGCACCGAGGGAGCCCAGCACTTACTGAGGGGAAGCAGCTCTCCACAAGCCGAGGAGACTCGACACAACCCGCCGGGCTGCTTATAAGCTTTTATTTCCCGGACGTTTCTTTCCTAAGTCGCTGCTTTAGGAAGGACTGAGCTCGCGGTGCACCGGTTGGTTCCCTCCTCTGGCTGTGGCGATCAATAATGCATGCCAGATAAATAATCGGCTGGACTGGTCTGGTGTGGGAGAGGGGCAAAAGGCTGTAATTCGTTTGTGGATCTTGTTTTGTACACTTGAGTATGTCGTCTGTTTCACTGGCCTGTTTTTAGCACTGTGCTGAATGCCCTGTGTGTCCGCTCGTGCTCGCTTCTCGTGTAGCTCGCGTGCATGCTGCGTTCACAGCGAGGACTGTAAACTCAGACCTTCCCTGTTACAGTCGTATACAGACTCGTGCTCAAGTGCCTGTAGTGTCTGGCTCAGCGCTGTGAATGTACACATGTATAGAGAGAGAATATTGGGACTGTAAATGCTCGTCAGTAATGCTGTGTATTTAGGGAAATTAAGGCTGGTGTATTAGATTATTAATACATGATATTTTTATGACAGTTTTCCTTCTCTCTGTTTTCTTTTTTCTTGCACGTGCAGATCTGCGTTTATTATAAGGACTTAAATACTTGGGCAGATCTTAGTGCACCATTTACAGTGTTTATACTTAAGTACATAATTCAGAACAGCTGTAATTCCTGGTTTCAGTAATTATAATTAAATATATAGTAGTAGCCTAATATCAGTAATATTTGTACTATTAGTAATAATTCACTTAATTCCTGACGGGTTTATGAATACCAGTAAAACTCCTGAAAGCTGTTCCTGTCGTGAAGCCTCTGTTGCGCATGCTGTCTGAAGCTCATCCCTGTGCTGTTAATGGACGCTGCCCCGAATAGCGCTGATTACCTGTTGATCTGCCCAGCTCTAATAGAGCAGCGGGCCAAGGCCACAGTCAAGCGGCCCCCGTCAGCAGCACGAGCTCAGGATGGTTTAGGTGATTCTGCCTCAGCTCAGGAGCGCTGGGCCTCTGAGAGGTTAGCTTCGTCGCCTCAGCGCGCTGACCGTTCCTCTGCGGGGCAGCTGCGCCTGTTCCCACAGGGCGCACACCTGTGAGGGAGCTTGCTGTCCGCGCTGTGCTGAAGGCTCAGGCCTGCTGGAGAGGTCAGCAGCAGAGCGCACAGCGAAAAGCCGTCCGCTTCTGTACCAGTCGAATAAACTTATATGTAAATGTATACATAAATGCATATGTATGCGTGTATACACATATCTGTACATGTCGACCTCGGAGCAAGAAGTGTAGGATTCGAACCACAATAGTTTATAAACGAGCTTTTATTATTATTATTATTATTATTATTATTATTATTATTATTATTATTATTATTATTATTATTGTCGATAATAATAATAATAAAAATAATAATAATAATTTGCAAATAGTTTTTTTATTTAACAACAATAATAAAATAGCGATAATAATAACAACCTCAATAACAACTAAAACAGCAATAATAATAATAATAATATAATAATAATATCAACAACAACAATAATACTGACAATGCTAGTAATACTGGTAAAATAAAATAATAATTATTATTATTCGTAATAGTAGTAGTAATGACTTTTCCTATATGATACAATTATTATTATGTTTATATATTATATAATTATTTTTAAAACTATTATTGCAACATCGTCAAACACATAGAATAAACAAATAACAACAATCCGTGTTCTGAATAAAGAGTTTATTTTTTTCCTCACAATGATAAGAACATGGAGTAGGGAAATATCAACTCTAAATTATTATTATTATTATTATTATTATTATTATTATTATTATTATTATTATTATTATTATTATTATTATTGGCCAGGCTTACTACATAAGAGCGACATCCTGTAAACCGCGGCTTTTATTCGTTTACTTCATGAATGTGCTTTTATTTGGACTGAAACGAAGGAGTGAATGAATGAGTGCTCGTTGCAGTGGTCACTCCACAGCGCCTAAACAAACTCAAATAAACCCGGCCTATTAGATCAGAGAACATCGATTAATAATCTCTATCGATTAATGCCTGGGCGGCGGGTCACCGTGAGCGCGCGCACCGGCTAATTCCATTTTTCAGATTATTTACCCGCAAAATGCTGAGCACGCGAGACACCTTGTTAAATGCAGTTTGGAGTCTATTAGTTGTAACTGACAGCAGTCTGTATCAGTAGTGGCCGTGTTTGGGACCTCGCAGTGATGGTCTTCAGCCTGCACGCGGGGTAGGGAAGTACTGTAGTACTATAGTAGAAGAGTACAGATGCCGGAGTTTTACACTGTTTACGTCATACCGCAACCTACATTTCGTTGGTAATGTTTGTGTTGGACGTAACGTCTCGCTAACAGCGTTCAACCTGCTGAAAGCCCAGAAAGCGGCTGTGAAAAACTTCCAAATATAGACAACGCAGTTACAGGACATAATCCCAGCCGACCGCGTGACAATGTTGATTTCATGAAGTCATCGATAAGGATTGACAGTAGGATTGTGCAGACTCCAACTGCGTAGAGATACACAGCAAAAATAATCTCCCAGGGCCCAAATTACTCTTACACTCTTCATCTATGCCCAGCTCCACTTTGACAGGAGTTTGCTGTGTGTGCAGCCTGCAGAGATGGTTGGAGTGGAGACTAGGTGGAGGGAAAAGGGCATTCATTTCCCTAGCAAAGGGAAAGGTGGTTTAACTGGTGCTGCAGCCTGCTGCCTTTACCAGATGATACATGAATATGTATGTACTGTGGTGCAGGCGTTCCTGGGGCTGATGTTAGAGCAGATGTGTGAACTAATGCATCCTATAAAGGCAGGTCAGCGATACTGTATGTTGGTGTCAGTACAGTGGGTGTGTGTTGTCTCGCGCTAGATATCAATACTGTATTTTGACATTAATGCACTTGTGTATTGCCTCAATGGGTTGATTTCCAGGAATGGGGCCACGCTGAGATATCCGCACTAAGCCGCACTGTAGGCCTATCATAATTCCACGAGAGCCCGAAAGCATTGTCAGGTCATTACATTTTCTTTCTTTCTTTCTTTTTTTTTTAATCAGATATTTCTGGATTACTACTCTGACAGAGCTGTTTTCATTTTGATGCCCTCTTTTGAAGAGAAAAATATGGATCACAAATCACAAGGTTCTTGTGCAGCCTATGATGTTTTGACAGATGTAATAAAATCAAGCCATAACACTGTAAAACAGTGATGGGAACCGTGTGCAGGGGCCTGCTAGAAGGCTTAGGGCCGTCACCACCGACAACTGGATTTACACAATCAAAATGGCTGACGTTTAGGCTTCCAGCACTCATGGCGGCCGGGTTCGTATGGTCACCATGTATTTTGTTTTTCACACTCGAGGGCCTGGGGACGGGCTAATGGCGTGCAGGTCATTAGGGACCATATAACTCCCCCTCCCTCCTGCATAATCTTCGAGGTGTAGGTTTGTCTTTGATAAGAAGATATTGTCCAAAGCCAATCTGAGTGCCACTTTCGTATGACCGGCCAGGAAGGTGATAAACCGGTCTAATGACCGGCTGTGTGTGTGTGTGTTTGGGGGTGGAGGTGCTGGTGAGCATGCATGTGTGTGACTACAAGGCCATGAAAATGACTTCCACCGTGCACAGGTGTGTGTGTTCTGTGTGCGCCAACAAAAACCGAGGAACTGATTCGCATTAGGCGCAATTTGAAATCGCTAGAGGAATTTTAATTTGGTTTTGATACTGTAACAATCAGCTCAGCATGTAGGAAATGCTTTTCCCTGAACACACAGCTGCACACACATTAGAGGTGTGCAGTACTTAGTTAACCCCTTGAACCCTAGGCTTATTATTCAGTTATTAGTCATAAACATTAGTAGCTAGATACTATGAATTATTCAGTAACTGCTAGGAAGCTAGTGCTCAAGTTGTAGTTATCAGAGTGGGGCACTGAAGTGTGCACTCACATACAAGCCCATAGGGTTAACCCTTTCTATTTGAAGTGCTGTCAGTTGTTAATATAAACACTTTGCAACATCTGCTATGATTAGCATGAAGCTAGTTAGCATGAAGTTAGCATTTGGGCTCTTAATGTTTAAGGGGTTAACTCCAATGTGAATTCGGAGGTAAAAAGTGTCAGGGTGGTGCTTTGGACGCAGAGTGAGGCCTGCCCACCTGAGCTTGGCCCACCTCTCCAGGCGCTTTGTGGTTTCTGGAGAGCTCGCCCTCGCCCGCACTCCTCACCCTCGACTCCTTTACCACTCTGCCTGCTGCCCTCGCTGTGCTTGGTTCGCCACACCTTTTTACAACGTTGCAAAGATTCTTTCTCCGGCTCTGGCTTCTCTTTTTCTCTTTGCGCGCCGCGTAATCGAAGGTGAAAAAGAGCAGAACTGCACTGCATCACTCTCCCCCTTAACCCCTTACAGTGTTACGACCTGACCTGTACCCTTCTCCATTTAACTAGTTTATATATTAGTTTCATAGTAATTACTGACTCGTTTACAGTGACTACTGGATTAACAGTAAGATTAATAACTCAGTTATAAGGCTAGGGTTTTAAGACAAATGTTGCAAAGACTAACCTATTAACATAATAAACCAGGAGACAGTCATTACTATTAAGACTAATTATTCGGTAGCTGCTATTAGTATATATTATTCTATAACAGATATATAACCAACTTTATTGCTGTCAAAACAAAACTTCAAACTCCCTTTTTTTACACCCTTTGAAAATATCAGATGCAAACAATTTTATAATGAACTTAGCTATAGAAATTATAAAAAAATACAGAAAATAAATAATCCTGGTCATTAAAATTTGGTATGTATATTTCTTTCTCCTGAAAGTTGTAAGTGAAAGATAGGAGGTTTAATTACGACTCTGTGGAAGGTTTGTGGATATGAGAGTGAGGAATTGAATTGTGAGCCCACACTTGCAGTTTAAGGAAGGGGTTAAAGCAATGTTTTGGCAGTTATATGTACATGCCTTAAAGATGAGCTGAATGTCTTGCTGTGTTTTCTCTTCCCCTCCCCTTGATTTTTTATTATTTTTCTTAAGGCAGAGATGAATATATATATAGACAGGCCCCCGTGCTGCGGAGCGGAGCAGGGTGCCGAAGGCAGCCGAGGGAAGACAGCCATTACAAAACAGTTAAAGCCATGTCTGAGAGCAAGAGGAGCTTATCATGTTACAGCCTACGCTGTCTGCAGCTCCTTGGCCATGGAAGGGGGTCGGGCTCCATGCTTTTTTTTTTTTTCTTTGCTTTTTTTTTCCCCAAAGGTGCTTCAGCAAACATTTATCTGCACCTCAGCTACAACCACAGCACTATTTGTCCAATCTTAAAATCTAGGGCAGTGTTTCAGTATCTCTGCTTAGAGTTTGCTTTCAAACAACAGAGTTAGAGATCTCAGCTCTTTCAGAAACATCAAAAATACGTTGTTGATAAAGCGTCTCAATATGGTTATTGACCTCTTGTAATATGAGCTGCTTTAGTCCATAGCTGCAGTTGACAGGGTTTTGGTTTGTTTGTTTTTCGGCCCTGCTCGGCCTACATTTTCTAGGACTCTTGAGATGTATCATTTCCTTTTTATGTGCTCAATGCTCATACAGAAGAAGCGCTGCCAGAAAGTCGGCTTACATATAATAAGCATGGAGTTCAGTTTGCAAATGTTTATGTGTATGAACATTACACGGGGAGTATGTGCCATTTAGAAACACCCCGCCCCCTTACACACACATATATATACACACACCCACACAAAGTTTGCCCGAAATGCTGCTCTAAAACACACCGTAATTCATTGTTATTGGATATTTACAAAAACATAACAGTTCTCAGATCAGTGGCAAAGGGCTAGTTTCACCAGCTTCCATTCACTCCTCCCGAAACAAAGCCCATTGGCTGCAGTCGGTGACGTTAACGCCTTATGCGGAAAAAAAAAATCTGGCAGCGTGTGCCCACAGGGTAGAACTTGACTAACTGTAGTTGGGGCACACCGAGAAATAATTAACCCAGAATCATGTGTTCAGTGCTGCTAATTTTAGGCCGTATAACGTCTCTGTGTCGTAACTCCAGCCCCAGAAAGTGCAAGTAAAGTTTCCATTCAGCATTTGCAAGCACCCCAGCTTGGCAGCTTTCACGTTTTCAAGCCTAATTAACATTGTTGTAGACAAGTAAGGGTACTCAAGGCCTTTATTGCAAAGTTAAACCAAAAGTTGTATTTTTTGAGGTGGGTGTTCTACACCTATGGTAAATGATAAGGAAATGTGAGGACGCATTAGTATGTAAATGAAGAAAGAGCTAATTGTGAGTTAAACTTATTTAAGTCTTATGTGATCTAAGAACACCATTTACCTTTATGTAAGTGAATGTTTAATCTAGGAAGTGAACTTTATACTCTATTACATGCTGATTATTTCCACTATATCCATAAATATAGATAAATCCATCTATATACATAAATATGTAAATTTTTTGCTGCCTACCTGCATGTTCAGCACTCACTTTAACTTTGCATGCCCAGCTACCGAAGTACTGTGGTTTAATGTTGAGTAGACAAACAAACCAAATGTTTTCCAATTGGGACTATTTTGCAGATATTAAAGTGACTTAAGAGGGAAAAATGCTTCCCTCAACATCCATAATTTACTACACCATTAAAACATTGAGTTTTTCAGTGTTATTGTTTCAGACAAACATGACAACCTCTAAACGAATAGGCTAATATTAATAGTGACTGTAATTACAGATTCTCAAGTTAGCGTCTCATCCTTTCTGTTTGGCATGGTTTCTAGGCTGAACGATCGCAGTTGGCCACTATAAACAGTTTAAGGTTGACTGCACATACAATAACCACCAGTCAGTTTCCGAGCTAACAAGCAAACAAATCAGCTACTAGGTAGTTCGTAGTTGTCCATCTGGCTGGTAGCAGACTGAAGTCAAGAGGTCATGCAAAAACACTGATACAGCTTATTTGTTTACATGCACGTAAACGACCTGTACTCATTCGTTTTATGCCAATGAGACCTTCCATTGACTATCATATGGTCTGCGCCACTCCACCAATCTCTCTTCACATACCCATCTCTAAAGTGGAGTGTTACTATCTGTACATGTGGGTAGGGTATTCACTAGTAATGCCACTCTTGTGGGCAAGCAAGCACATTTCCCACAAGGCAATAGTCTAGGCTGGTGGTTTTGGCATCTGTTGAGATGTTTACAGCTGCTGTTCTCCCTGCAAGGCTCACAAACACAAATGCATGCACTTGTTTTTAATACGAAGTCAGGACATGAGCCATTTCAAGGACATAATGTAAAGGTTCTGTACGAATTTAAGGATAGTACATAGGTTTTTTTTTAAAAAGGTTTCTTGACACTGTTAAAGCAAAACCTTGTACCTTTCTGTATGTTTTGTTTTGTTTTGTTTTTACAGAATTTTTTTCTGATATCTTTTAATTTAATATTTAATATTTTTCTTCCCAAAATGTTTCATTCAGCAAGTAAAAAGTAATTGCACCATGTCCTGAGAATTAATTAAAACAAACATACACATGCACACTTACACTCTCAAACGCAGGCTATACAGTAATTCCCTTCTGAGTGAGTCAGTATCCTCCCTGGCCCATGGGCTGTTTGGACAGACATGACTTCTTCAGGCTTTGATGTTGCATCCTTTGGTGATAAGAAAGTGAATTTCGCTCCCAACAGAGCAGCATCTCCAGAGAAATCACTTTAAAGTCCCTCACAGATTGCGCTTTCAAAGGCTCCGACTTGCACATTTATCTCGTCCAATCATCTCCTCCTTCTTTTGTCATTAAGTAAAAGATGGGCTTGTACCGTCCCAAGATGAGGCGAAACATTGTAATAGCACAAGCTGAGGGTGTGTATGTGGTCTTGTTTTCTACTTTACAGATGGAGCCTTGATTGTGTCTTAGATGAAGGTGTCTTTCATGTTGACTGTCGGCCCAGCCGTCATTATTTCACAAACGGACAGTGCGGCCAGGATATGTTAAGATTCGCTGTAATTGACCCATCATTATCCCCTGAGTTTAGTAGGGACGGCCAGCCTCTGTTTGCTCAATGCTGCACTTTCCTCTTTCTGAAAATATAACTTAAGGAGTGAAGGGAGGGGGGCTGAGGGGAACCGTTCCCCCATGAATGCGTCTGCTTATTTCACCGCTTCTTCCACTAGTCCTGTCTATGAAAATTGGCTTAATTATGGGAATGGTTATGTTTCTTTTTTGCCACGTTGCAGCACAATTAGCCCATCTCCCAGGCTGCAATTTATTTTCATAAAAAATGAAGTTGGCAGCACGTTGATTATGAAGCGTTCGCTCTCCCGAGAGGGGCCAGCGCTATTGGTGTGTTAAATTTCATTAACTACAGTGTGGCTTACTGGAAAAATATATAAAGCCTTGAGATGCCGCCGTTTTCTTCAACCACTTAAACGTCTGATGTTCTTAACAATTCATTACCACTTGAGAGCTCAACCCAGGCCAAGGATACTGTAGATCTAGTTGATATTGTACCTCAATAGTAGATACACAGTGTGGGTCAGATGTTTGGAATCACCATGTGAAAGTTTGGAATCATATGAGACTAATTGTCTGGCACATACATGTGTAGAAGGATTCCAGTGTTCTAATTCTCTGCAACTTTATGCTTTATATAGTCATATGCAAAAGTTTGGGCACCCCTGGTCAAATGACATGTTTTCCAAATGAAAGTAAGGTAACACAGTTAACGTTCTTCTGTACAATTAATGTGCATATTACAGTACATAGTGGGACATGAGCAAAATGTCTGACATGTCATCCCCCACCCCCATACGTTAAGCTCAACAACACTGGGCAATAAAATTGGCAGATAATTACCATATGTAAGTTTGTTCCCTGTAGAAGATGTGTTATTTGCCTATGTAATTTGATTGATGGTGTTTAAAGTTTTGCATATGACTATGTAAGTTAGCTGGACTGAAAAGGGAAATTTTGGTTTGGTTCTAAAATGACTGAGAAAGCTGTAAACCACCCAGAAGAAAATGACATTTCATAAATAAATATCTACAATGGCCTAGTGTAGATTAAATGTCGTTAGTGGACGTAGTATAATACGCATAATATTAAAGCGTAGTAGCTCAGTTCATTTTGAGCTTCAGAACTTTCCCATGGTGCTGGACATGCTAGTAGTTCTTCTTTGCCCTCTAAAAAACCCTTAAAGCCTTGAGTGAAACATTGAGAAGCGTTTTTTTTTTCTCACTGCGTCAGCAAAACATTTCAAGATGGGGCTATTAGCTTCAGTCTCACTGTGCGATTTGCCTGTCCATGAAAGGAGCGAGGGTCCGGTTCCACGGTAATGACGAGGCTGCGCGTGAAAATATTGAATTGCAAAAACATCCAGGGTGCGATCCCGTGTGAATGCGCCTTTCAGCACAGCGCCGGCGCTCAGGCCTGAGCTTCTGAGTGATGGACAACAAATGGCATTCTGTGCTGGGGGTGGACTCTTTGGCCATCAGACTGCTCAGGCCGAGGAGCTCTTATCTCTGATCCATCTGACCTCTGGATGTTTCACCACCTCAGCTGGCCATCCGACCCGTGGGTGCACACTGACCGGCGCTTTCCCCCTGCGTAACGATTTTAACTCTTTAAATCCAAGGTCTACTACGCAGTCATTCATATTATTATTATCATTCAAAAGCTGCTGGGAATTATTTACTAGCTGAAACTTATACGCAAGTTATGACAGTGAGGAATTGAAGAGTGGACCAACAGGCTCACGAAGTTAAAGAAGAGCAAGAACAAAACTATGTTTTGACAGCAGCACAAAGACGACTTTGATGATTTTTCAGATTCAGAAGTGCTTTACAGTTATTCTACATGGATTAAACACTACTTATCATTTATGTTTTGTACAGTACAAAAATCACAAAGCTCCCTTCCATTATTTAATTTCTAGCCAAAACAGTTCAAAAACATTAAAAATGTGTATCCACCCATTGTCTTCATTATAGGTTTATTATAACCAGGAGACTTGCCATAAGCAGAAATCTGCAGGGATATTTTCTCTGCTAGGAGTCACTAGTCCGTACAACAGTTCTTCTCATCTGTACAAATGCTGTATAATGTTGAGTTGCTGAAGTGTTGCGGTCCAAGGATAGACAGAAATTAAAGCAGGAGTGGAGGAATAACTCTTTATCATAGGGTACTGTTCATGAGGCTATGACGCCTACATAAGGAAACTTCGGAAACTTATATTTCTAAAAATAAATAACTTTTACTTACTAGCTGGTTTTGATGAGAAATTATGTAAATGAATTGTGGTCTCTGAGTTTCCTGCACATTGCTGTATAATTCACAAATGCTCTCTGTGCAATATTATACAGTGCTGGTATTGATTGATGAAAGTATTGACTACACAGAAAGTATGTGCATTGGCACTATTGAGTACATTTATATTGGTCCCTGTATGTATATTCACATTTCCTTACTCTCTAACTATATAACATATGTATAAGACTCAAAGTATCAGTATCAAAGTATAAGTATCAAATCATTTACAAACCTCAGTGAAATGGATCAATAACTAATTGTTAACTCCAGCATTTACAGGGTTAATGCTGTGAATGAATAAGCTCATGTTTAATGTGACATAATGCAACATAATGGGTTTTGAAGTTAAACACTGTAGTTTCACCGCCTTTCTGAATCACTTGATGGTATTGTGGTCTTGCATCTAAAAATATGTAAACAGAGGAGGAGATTGTGTTTAATACGAGTGATGGTTGTGCCACCACTGCTGCCATTTTGCACGCTTCAAAGAAAAGACTTTTGCGCTTGTGACTGGTGGCATTAGCGAGAGAGGCCTGTTGAATTCTAGCGGTGTCTGTAGGTTTGGCTGCATGTCAGAACCCTTCCCCACAATCCACACACACATACACTCTCTCTCCACTGTTGCTTCCCCCTCCTTGCTTTTGCTCTGTGAACTGCATGTTGGCATCCGTGCCCCTTTTCCGACTGCTGTCCACTTCTTCAATTCCTTTTCTCTTTTGCGTTCTTTCTTTTCTCCCCCCCACCAGCCCCCTTATTTCACTCGCTCTTCCTCCGCTCTGGAAGCCTCGGCGGAGGCCTTTGAAAGGATGCGGCAGCTTTGTCCTCGCCGATAAAAGATGCCATAGTTTCCCTTTTCCTCTCCTTTCTCTCGTCCCTCCAGCGGCTCCTGTAGAAGTGCAAATTGTTACCCTCCGAGGGGCTATCCTCCAGGGCCCCAATCCAGCCTGCTAATTACAGCCGAAGATTCCGTCCCCGCCGAAAAAGGCTGCGATTTCCCACAACCACCTGGCCTTCTTTTCTCGTCGGCTTTGATGGCAGACACCCCCGCTAGCCCTCCGTCCCACCTCCCACCCTCTCCTCCCCTCCTTCTTTTCCCCTCCCATACCTCACTTTTCTCTCCCTTGCTCATTAATAGGGGTTTTGAATTGCTTTCTGACCCTGACAAACTGCTCTTGTTGAAAAGGAGATGAGAGGAGCACTGGAGAAGGAGGAGGGGGGTTGAAGGAATGGAAAGCAGGAGGGGGGGGACAAGGGATGGGGCTGGAATGAAGGGGGCGGGGGTTATGGTCACACGGTGAGTTTGTGGAAGTATGTAGCAGAGGTGTATTAATGTTATTTCTGAGTCTTTTTGGCCTCCAAGAAACTCCGCCCCCTTTCGCCCAACTTTATTACCATCCCCAAAGATGGACAGCGCAAATCACTGTAACAAACAGCACAGTGGAAGGACCTTGACCAATGACCCGCCCCCCTCCCCCCTATTCCCCCAACTCCATCCATCCATTGACAGAAGCCAAGCCCCTGCTAAGCCCCGGACGGAAGTAAAGTTGTGATAGTCTTGGTAAACCATTTACATGTACATTTATAGCATTTGGCAGACAATCTTATCCACACTGACTTACAGAAGCCCTTTGTTGTCTGCTTTGAAATGATAGCCTCATGCTAGTGCTAATGGGTCAGTGACTATAGTTATTTCTCAGACCCTCTGTTATGTGTTTTTGTCATTGTCCTCACGTACTTACTTGAGGATGTAAGCTGTTAACTTGCTGCACGGTACTCTGTATACATCAGCATCCTTTATATATTTACATCCTTTTAAGTGCCAGCTATTTACTTCAGCTCATTAGCTGTCTTATTAGAACCTTACAGTTGCACTGAATAGGTTTTACAATTGCACACAATAGGTATGTACAATTTGTTCAATCTTTAATCACAAGCTTAAACCTGAGCATCACAAGGTAATACTTTTATGGCGGTTCAGTACCAAACCTATGGTCTGATTAGGTTTAGGGCGGCAATTAGCAAGCTTGTTCCAGAATTGAGTGTCTAAATTACATTCATGCTCTAAAGAATACAGGCAAACATATCAACAGGAAATACAAAATACAAAATACTCCTCCCTCTTCAGTTTTTACCTGTCTAGGCAAAATGACATTTTGAATTCAGCATCAAACTTCATCCCTTTACTCACCAAGAGTGTCTTCAATTGTGGAAAGCAGCAATGTTAACAATTCTTTTGCTTCTATTCATGTAACTTCTTTTGTTTGCTGTCAAATGTCATTTCTTAGAGGTGATATAGATATATCTCCATATATCCACCTCTAATTTCAGTGGTTGACCATTCTCAACACAGTCACCTCAGCGATACTGGTAGGTTGAGAGTGGTCCAGGTCAAAAAATCAAAACCCACCTAAAGATTATGTGTGAACAATACCTGACGACTGACTAGGAGATATGGGCATGGCTAATCTCAAATCGCAACAGATTGAATCTGTAACTACACCAGCAAGGTGAGCTCATGATAGAATGATTTTTCATGTGTTCTGTGTACCGGAACTGCCCCAGCAATGCTGTTGAGATTTTTCCCTCAGGCAAAAAAAGCATCAAAGAAATAAAAAATAAAATGCCTTTAGCATTACGAAATACTGTGTAACAAAACAGTGATGCCATAGCTAAATCCTTTAACTATTTAGTTGTCACTGTGCTGGTCTCTTAAAATCCACTAATCAATACACTTTCATTCCTCTTCAGCAGTCCAGAGTAAGCGCAAAAGAGGGAGCGAGTGGCCTGGAGGTTTGGGAGCAAAACCAATTGCTCTGTTATACACTCAGACTCTATGACATTATCAGCTGGGAGGTCCCTAGAGGAGAGCCTCGTGCAAGATTAGCGTCCTACACAAAAGGGAAAGGGATGTCTTAGCACTGTGCTGGCTACATGCCGTGGCTCTGGAGATAATCATTAACTCCCCTTCACAAGGATGCTCTCTAAAGTGCCACTTTTTGTCCTGCTTGAGTGGACCACAGAGGGCATGGCTAGTCAGCCTTGTTAGAGTCCTCAGCTAGTCAGGCAGGTGACATTGCGGGAAGTGCACCTGCATTTTCAAACACTTCCTGGACACAGTACATTAGCTGGGATAGCAGGAAATGCACCTGGTCACAGTAGAGCCCTGACATGATGGGTACCCTAATCGCCCCCTCAAAGTATAAGCTTCCGGGGCATCAGCAATTTGCAGACCTCAAGGCAGCATTAAAGGTGCATAGTGCCACTGAGCAACCATTTGATCACCAGAATGGAACATCCTATAGACATGGTAACATGCCCTATATCTCCTTAGGGCTGTCACTCGGTATTGCCTTGGTCAGATGCTCCCCTCCCAGGAGACATATGGTGCATTTATGCAAAATCAATTGTTGCATATTATATATCGTTTTTTTTTCGCCTCAGATATATACAGCCAGTAAAAGCGTTTTCGGCTTAGATATACAGCCAGTGAATTGCAGCGGCCTGGGAAGTAGGTGTTTTGGAAATGTTTAGGATTGCTTACCTGCTAACAGTAGTTTAGAAATAATCTAAGCAGCATATTAGACCGATGTGTGCTTGCTTTAGGAGTTTGTATTTTTATTTTGTATTTTCTTCATATTTCTTTCAAATAAATATGTATGTTTGTATTTTCTTTACAGCAAGTTTTGACCTTACGTGTGGTAATTAGGTAATAATGTATTATATTTCAGAATAACTTACAGTAATGTCTCATGTTTCACATTTCTTTCAACTATTGTATCCTTTTTACCAATTTAATCATGTCGCATGACTTAAAAACATAATCATTCATAGTTTTGATCATGTGATTGTTTACCCAGCAGTGCACATCTCGACTCATTTGCATGAAGTTTGTTTAGAGATAAGGTGTGCTTCAGCAATTTAGCACATCATACAATTGTTCATATTTGTTCTCTTCATATTACAGCAGCTATAACATATTCAACCCTAGTAGGCTGATGAGGTTGCCAGTCAATCAGTACACAGTAGCAGTAATGTTAGTGTCCTGTTGCGTCCTTCTACTTTTCAAAATGAAACCATATCCTAGTCCGTCACTGAGGCCATTTTTAACACTTCCATGGAAGACTCATGGAGTAGATTAGCCGGGCCAGCAGGAAGTGCATCTACATTTCTGAACACATATCCCAGACATATAAGTTTAGCTGGGAAATTTGAGAACATTGTTTGGTAGTGACATTCAATGTGCTCTAGCATTCACTTAGCACAGCTGAGGTAGGATTAGCTGTAAATTGTGAGTAGTCGCTGAATGTGATGTACACAGACATCCGACAAGATGAAGAAGGCTGACTCTGCTCACCCACATGTCCTTCTGTTTTTTCTCTGTTTCTCATCAACAAAGCCGTGTGCATCAGTCTCTTAGCGCAATGGTTTAATTCCTGGCAGACTGCTGTAATTGAGTGTGAGTGCTGCCATGTACACAGACGCACACTAAAGTACTTTGTACTTTTGTACTTTCTCTCCATGCCTCCGTGAAGTCAAGCCACATCCTCCAGCTAAACATAAAATGAAGATCCGGTTTCAGAGTTGTGTTTTATGAGCGGTTAGAATGCCAGCGTGTGTGGGTTTTTGTCTGCTCCGGAGTTGACCATTCGCAAATGTCTCTGAGGTTTTTTGAAGACATCAATTAAAGTTTTAATTGGGAATAAGTTATACGAAACAAATGTTTTCCTCGCAAAGACGCCCCTGTCAATCAAAGTCTTGGACACTGCATTTGATGTTGTAGAGTCTTATAGGAATCAAAATTATATTCGGCAGGCAAAGGCTTCTAGCAGTAGCTGTCACTGGAAACGCACTCCAACAACTCTCATATAAGTATAGCAGCTCTCAGCTTATGTGTTGGGTGTATAATCATGCACAAAATTTAAATCACACCTGTTTGCATGCTATGTTAATTTTTAAGTGAAAACAAGTTAACACATTATCTATGGGGAGTTTGGTTTTATTTGAGTCTGAATTTATTTATTTGAGTTTAACCCATTGGAAGAAACAAAATATAAACAATGTAAAATCTTTTGCACTGGCTACATTTTATGTTTGTCCAGCATGATCTATTATAGCTTGTGTGCAGAAGTGTGTTCCCTGCAGAGGATATATTGACCGTGTATTGCAAAATAATTTTTGGTTTTCAGTTCAATATTGAATTAAAATGGACAGTAAGTACCAGTACAGTAAGTGTAGTGGTCCCGCAACCAGCTTCTTAGACAAATAGAAAAAGAAATGAAATAAATTAAAGGTGGCCCCTGCATACACATGCATTTCAATACATTCTAATAAATTACTACCTTTAAAAACTCAGAATTCAGTGTTGCTCACTCCTTTACTCCTTCACTGGGTAATGTCTTCATACAATTATTCAGGTGCCATCATATGAATAAATATACTTGCTTGTTGTCATACACAGAATACATGCAAGCAAGTCCAAAAGGAGAGAATCCCTAATTTGCTATTGACATCATGATTGTGACCACCACTTCTAGCTCTCATAGTAATTGATTTTATTGAAGAGCGGGTCGACGCGGCTTCATGGTCGCATGCTCTTTTCACGGTCCTCATGCCACCTGAGGTCATTTAACGACCCTTTGTTTGTTATTCTTTGCTGTTTGACTGACATATTTGGAATGTGAGGGGGTCAGAGGGCTTGGCTTTGGGTTGTTTTAGAGCTCACAGGTTGCCCTCCTCACTTTTCTGCATCTATAGTGGGGATCAAGCCCCAGGTATGTGTTTGACAGATGAATCGAATCGTTTTCCTGGTGCAGGGAGAAAAGCTTTATGCCCATCGGCATGTCCATCTGAGTTTCCCCAAAATTAGCAATGTAGAGAAATCTGTTTGGGATCATCTTTATTTGTGACTCTGATCAAAACTTGTGTTTATAGCCTTGAAGACATAAGCATTGTCGGCTTTACAAAGGCAATGCATGAGCAAGTTCTCAAGATGTTGTTTAGGTGATGCTTCCTCTTCTGGGCTCCAGTTATTGGGAGATAAGTTCTGATCTAGGATCAGTTTTTGTCACTTATATCATTAAAACTTACAGTGAAAACACGTTTTTCACAATTTTGCTAGCTTCTGTAATTGAAATGAGTGAATTTGATTTAAATAGGTGGCTATAGACATCAATGCTAGGCTATAGACACTAAATATCACCAACTAATTAAAAAGCCCAAATTACATAATCATGTTCTGTTTTTATCTAGAAAATTTTAATATATTATTATTATTATTATTATTATTATTATAAAATATTTCACAAATGAATCTCATGGGAGGAAATAAGCATGAAGTATTAGGGCCCTTGAACTACTATTGTAATAATAAGTCTTTCAATCACAAAATAAAGTCACTTCAACACAACTTAGTAGGTTTGTTTGCTGTTTGAGAGTAAATGCTGTGGGAAGTGTGCAGTTCGCCATGCTCTGGAGAGTTTAGTTGTTGTTTGTTGTTAAGAGTAGTTTGAGAGTTTGATGAGTTCAGGCCATTCATTTTTTCTGACCCCAATATCCAAGAAACAATCAATGGCACTATTTGCAGACATGACAGCCCTCATTTGTGACTGAGTGTCATTCGGGGCCGAATAGTAAACGAGCTGAAAATGTATCGTTGTCTCTGTGGCTTCCCAGCATGCATGTCAGCACTTAGCTCTTTAATTAAAACTAGGTGGCGGATTCCCTGTGCGTTCTTTTGACACCTCGCTATTTATCTACCGGACCGGGCTCAGGGCGAGACCTGTGCAGAAGGGAAGAGTTTTGTTTTGAGAGATTTTTCCTTTGATGCCCTGTTCCTCTAGCAGAAAAAAAATGTAAAAAAAAAAAACCTGCCGCCACATCTGACTCGAGTTTGCTGAAATAACAGCAAATGTTTGTCTTGTATTGTATGGCACGCTGTTCGAGAAGCAATAAAGCCCTTCTTCCAGTGCCTAAAGCGCCTCTTAATAAAATACTCAGAAATAACTCCTTTACCTTAATCTCGACCATAGATTACATAGCTCGGGGCGGGAAATTAGGAGCAGACCCCCGTGGCTTTCCTGTGCGTCTACTACATTTGGCTGCTGAACTTTTACTTGTCCATTTTATTTGTTATGAAGCCTGTTATATATATATATATCTTTTTTTTCTGTTGCTAATATGATCAGATTTTCCCCCAAAGGCCTAGTCTTGATCATTCACAAATAAAAGTCCTGCTGGTAAAGGTCAAGGGTGTGTACTTGTCTCAGTGAGAGTGTGTTTTAGAGAGTGTGTGGGGTAGTGTGTCAGTATGTGTGTGAAGAAGGGGTGAGGGGGTGGGGGTAGGGGGGGTTACATTTATAGTAACAACAACAAGAGGTGAAAAATAACTCAGAGTTTAGAATTTATTGGTCTTGCCCTTCCATGTAAAAGCAAAAAAGCATCCCAGGAAAGTGTAGCCTAACACCTAATTCCTGGAAAACCACAGAACCAAATGCTTCCTGTTGTCTCAGAGAACAACATAGCTTTTCAGCACCCATGCTTTCGGCGGGTGCCATGCTATGAATATTTTTGCTACATGTCAACATTTTGCCTAATAGTTTTGAAATAATTTAGCATTTTGAAGGCTAACCAGATTTATTCAAGTAAACAATAACATAACTTTGCATCAGTAAATTAGAAACCATAGACATTTAAACATACTGAAGTATATCGCTGCTGTAGTAACCAAATCTTGTATCCGTATTTTGGTGGGGGGGGGGGGTGGGTGTAAGTTTGTTTGTGTTTATGTTCATGATGAATGGATCAAAAGGCATAGATTAGATTACTTTGGAAAAGTTTGGTTGCACTGCACAGTTTGCTTTTCCTTCTTCTGTAAAGTTTTATTTTGAAGGTTTTATTCCAACAGCAGCAATATGCAATAAAGTGCTACTAGCAATGCTGGTACTAGTAAAAGTTGTGGGCACGCCTGTCACATTATTGTGTAATCACCTGATCCCAATTATTTATGCTGACCACAATCATTTTCCACAGAGGTTTAGCGTTTACGATCATTTCAGAACATAACAAACTTTTATCAGTAGGATTGAAGAAAGTAAAAGAAAGCTAAAATCCCCTTTATTGACACATTTTGTGGGTCTTACAAAAACAGTTCTGACTTTGGATTTTTTAAAGGCCTCCAGTGAGTAATGTTTGTTTATTTGAGCTTCTTTCAGCAGTTACTAGGTGTCGAATTCTAGGAAGTAAGATTATCAGCCAATTTGGCCACGTAAAGCTGTACCTTACATTTACACAATAAACAAAAAAGACAAATGACTAAGTATAGTTATTTACATGTCAATTATTCATCAGTTAAAATCATCATCAAGACTATATATATAAAAAATCTTATATATGATTTATATATGATCTAAGTAAAGTAACTGAGCCAAAAGCTCACACATTCTGTCCCTTTGTAATGTCAGTCCTCATCAGAGATCAAGCCTCTCAGCCGTTTAAACCACTTTCGAATGTCCCCAAACTTTTGACATGTAGTGCACATGCAGGGAACATCGCTCTAAAATTCCAGCTCATTTCTGCGTGCGTCTGTATTTACTGATGTTGTAGCAGAATAGGGGGTCTAGTGCTTAGACAGTAGGAGGACCATGCAGAGAGAAGGAGAGAGAGTGGGGGGGGGTGAGTGGGCGAGATAGTGAGAGTGAGAAATGGCTGTAGAGGTGTGGGCGATTACATTTTCACCTGTCATGGCGACTCTCTCTCAAACACGTCCAAACATTTCATTGGACGTTTGATCCTCCTAGCCAGTACAATGACGAGGTGTTCCCAGATCAAAGAGACGTTCGGTGTGGAGAAGTGTATTCAGCAGGAGTGTGTGTGACTGTGTGTGTGTGGAGTGAGGTCAAATTACTGGAGTCTTTCTTTCTGTCCAGTAGTACTGAGCTGTATGATCTTACAAGGAATGCCTAGGCAAACTATTTCTGCCAATTTATGCAATAAATATATTGTTAAAAAAATACATGGAGTATATATTAATGAGAGTGGTACATGGTTAGTATAAAAAGGTACTGGAACCAAAAATAAAAAATGAACAGTAGAAGTAATAGTAATGCATGCATAGTAATGCTTTTGTGACCATAGGTTTGTTTCATATACAGAACAGCAGGTACAGCAAATAGGATAGTTCAGTAATACTCAAGTTAACATATTTCATAAATAATTCTGTACAAAAGTTAAAGAAAGTTTGTTAGCTTTGCAAAGAATTGAGCGGTACAGAATCGAACCTAGTGTGGAAAAAACTCCCACCACCTGTGGTATTGTGTTAAGATACTGTATAAGGGAAAACCTCATACACGTGCACACAAACCATTGTTATGTGATGATCTATATGGCATATTCTTGATATTTCATTAAAGTGCAGGTTATGTCATTTTTTCAGATGCCACTAAAAAAGATACGAACATGTTCCTTGCTCTATGTATCTCACAGGTACAGGTCTAAGTGCTGTATGGGTGTGTACCAGTCTTACCTACTAACAGTCATATTTTCTAGTTGTACACAGTGATTAATGATTAATGATAATTTGATTGTAAATATAAATCTGAAGCACATCTGTCATGAGTACCGTAAACCCTGGAGGAAAAGGCTAAGTAAAAACTGTTGATATCGGCACACAATCACACACAGACAGTAATACCAACATGTGTGTTTGTGTAACATTTGTGGTGGTGAAACAGGGTGTTCACACTACCAAAGTACATAAATAGGATTGTTTTTTCTAGCCACGAGTGTCAGGCCTTAAGTCAAGTGTTGCAGAGGAGAGAGAAAAAGTCCAAATACGACCTGTTTATTTTCAGGCCTGCAGGTGTCTGCTAATGGCTTATTGCTTTAGAACGACTACTTCACTTCCAGCCAGGCAGCTGCCAGCTTATGTCAGAGGGGCACATCTGTGTGTGTTCTTGTGTATACGTGCATAGTTGTTTTGGGTGTGTTTTGTGGCGGACAGCATACAAACACAAAGCAAGAAATGGAGAAATTTGTTTTTTTAATTCATGAAAAATTAGAAACATGTTCATGCAATCAGTCAGCGGTCTTTGTCTTGACAGTTCAATAGAGCTTCAAATGTGCTGAACTTCAAGATGGTTTCTTGACTTGGTACAGGTTCAGATATTTTTGTTTGATGTTCGTCTCCAACCAAATAATCTGTTTTCAATCAGATAGCGATGGACACAACATATGAAATCTTAATGGAAGAACACTGAAGCGAGCAAAGGCCATAGTTTATGATTTCTAAACTTTTAGCAAGCACCTGTGATTTACTAAACACTTTATGTCAATTCATTAGTTTTGTAGACGGGATAAGGGAATTTACTCCCCCCGTCCTCCAGGCATGATAAAGCCCAACTACTGGGATGAGCTCATTCTGCTATTGGTGGGCCGCAAACTGTGAACTGTTACCTGTCATCAGGATAATTCAAGATTGTGTAAGTTGTTTCCTTCACAGAGGAAAATCCCTTGTTGCTTCATGGCCTCCAACGTCGGCTATGGAGTACTTAAGCCTTGCAGCGGTGAGCCGCTAACAGCTAGCAGCACTACAATAATGGAAGTGACCTTGCCAACTTCCTTAGTCAAGAATCAATAATGAGATTTGTGCTTTTTTTTCAAGAAACTTTTCCGATGCGCCTGCAAAGCTTGAATCAATTATGGCGCCGGGACCTATCCTCAGATCTCGGGTCCGTTTCCAATCGGAGGAGGTCATGCTTCGCGTTTCGCCATGTCATGACAGACTCTCTGAACTAATCAGTTCTTTGGGGGTGGAGAGGTGGTGGGGGCTCACAACTGGTTTTGTTTCAGCCTTTCGATTATATGCGTGCACCCTCCTAAACTGGATCCCCAATCAGGTTAGTGTCCGATAGCGTCCAGGGTCTTCGGAAAGGGCTTTGAAGTGAAGGAACTCCGTCTGGCCACCCCCCGGCTGGAGTTCCTTATCTGTCGCACTAGGGGGCTATTGTTTCAATCAGCCAGACATCGTTAATTACCCTTTTCATTGGGGTAGGAGGCAGGTACAGGCAAATCCAATTTGGCCGCACTTGTATTTGACCTCAGATATGGCCCCAAGGCCTTCGGTTTGGGTTGGTCTTGGGTTACTTGAGTTAGCTTCTGGAAAGTTAGCTTACATTCAAGGACGTCCCATGGAACTTGGGCTGTGCGAAGCTAACAAACACGCCCGTGTAGTGCTAATGCATACTGCGAGACATCATAATAAACATTTGACTTTTGTCCGATTGGACTTATCCCATGCTCAGCCAAGAAAAACTCTCCTCCAAGAAACGAAGACATAAGGGATGTGCTGCAATGTGTTTACAATTGACGGACGGGACTGGGAGGGGAGTTTAAGGGGGTGCCCGGGGGACAGCGAGTCCGTCTGAAAGGGGCTATTCTTCCCCTTGTGAGCAACATCAGCTTGTACAGCTGTTGAAGCAGTGAGGGCAATTATCACCCGTTTACCACTGTTGATTCGGGAGGGCTTCTTTGGAACCTTTTTTTTTCCCTTCAGGGTTTGTTTTGGGGAGATTCGGAGTTGGACATCTTTCAAGAGGAGGATTAGGCATTTGTTTATCCTGTCGATAGCATCTGTCTAAGGTTGCTTAAGCCTGAGATACTGGCTCAAGTACGTTTCTGTCTTGAACCGTGCCGTCGTAAAGGGAAGCTTTCCATTCAGCTTGCTCTTTAGCTTATTTTAGCGCTCTCATGAAATATTATGAATAGGTATGACATAATTCATAATTCATGCAGTACTGAATGAAACAAGCGGTCTTGTGGAAATGTGTAAAGACATTGTGTAAGAAAGAGGCAGTAAATTTGAAGTTTGGACAGAATTTATTCCATCTCTGCCTCAGTGTTTAGATGTGTAATAGTCTTGCGTTTTTGCCAGCAACAAAAGTCAATTCACAAGTGGCTGAATCCCTACGAGATTCAGAGATGCAGTTTCTGTCAATGAAAGATTGACAGACTTTGCATGGAAGCTGCTAATGTATTTAAAGAAATACTATGCTGTCATAATGTCATTGAAGATACCTGTTTTTTTTATTTATGAAAGCTGGATGAAGTATATAAAATCAAATATCACATAAAAATTTGGTCAGTAAAAAAGTGATGTGATAAATTGTGATAGAAATTTGTTTGCTAAATGAATCCTGTGAATGCAAAGATAAAAAATCAGATCACTGAAGCATGATATGAGGCAGCAGGTATCAATATGTAGAAATTAAAGAAATGAAAATGTATTGTTATCTCATCAAGGAAAATGAATATATATGTGGTATTAAATGGCAAACAGATATAAGATGAAAGATTTCAAGCCTGCTAAAAAGAGTTGCCTGTCTGTAAACTTCCTCCATACTTTTCAGGTGTGACAAGGAGTTTGATTCCCTTGCACAGAGCTGATGGTAATGCAGCATAATTTGCATTTTTTGCATTATGCATTAAAATGTGCAAAAGAAAGTAAGCGTACCTACTTTCACTTAGGAAAGCACGTCGTTTGACCAGGACCGCCCAAACACTTTGCATATATTTTGGCTCAACAGGTCATTTCTTTGTTTTGGGACTTTTCTACAAAAGTCTGTGCAACCTCTGAGCTTCCAAAAACTGAGTCTATATCGACGGATATAGACATCTCTCATTGTTTACTTACTAGGAGGCTTAGTTTTAAAACAGTATTAAAACTAACCCATCATGTGGAGGCGGTACCTAAACTTGGCTAGCTGTGTTAGTTTGTAACCTGTGTTACAAAGTTTGCAACCAGTAAAACAAATTTAACATACGTGACTTACACACAACTGAGCAATACAAACCCCTGAAAAAAAGAAGGATGAGTCTAGGAAAATATCTGTCTAATTGCTGTGGAAGTTCTTAGTTCTCTATTTGAACCTGTTCAACTAAATATATTAAATTTAAATGTAATATATAATTTAAATTAAATGATATTAAATTTTACTCCATGTTAGTTTGTGCCCTGTCCAGGGGTGGGAACCACTATTTACTAGAATGCAGAGAATTGATTTTAGCTTCTTCATTTTGGAATGTTTGCATGTCTCTGAGTGGGCACAGTGTATGTTTGTTTTCTGAGTACTGGTCGTGCCTGTCTCGTGTATGTAAGTGAGTGTATGTTCGGGGGGTATTTTTTATTTTTACTGGAGTTGATAAGATTTTTGTTCCATCAGGGACAACGGGTGGGTGGAAGTAATGGTCCTTACCAAAGGTGGCGGAAGGGCAAAGAGACATTTCCCCTGTGTGTGTGTGTGCGTGCGCACATGCGCACTTATAGACTTGCCTCTGGCTTCCCGCTCAACTCTCACCCAAATTAAACCTCAGCGGGTCTCTTGCCAGCTTTTTCACCCTCTCTCTCTCTCTCTTTTTCTCTCTCTCTCTTTCCTCAAGTGCTTTGTTTCCCCCCTGCCTGACTTTTCAGGGAAAAAGCTCATATTTGTGGCTTAGGTCAGCAGTGATCTATGAAAATACAGAACCACTGACTTTGAATCTGTTCTTTTCCTTTTAAACTTGCCTGTGCTAAAACATTTGGCAATGTTTTGCTGAAGGGGGCCGTTCATAAGGGTACATGACACCTAAATAAGCTTTTTATGAAAACTGTCATAAACTTACATAAACCTTTATCAAGCCTCACCCCAAGTGTTGGCATACCATGTTCTGAGGTTGAAGCATATTAGCATATAACAGCTGGTGCTAAAAATGAGCTTTAATTAATGTTCTTTTTAGATTTATCATGAAAGGCTTGTGCAGATGTGAATACTGTGATTCAGTAAAGTATTACTAAGTTTGTTGTGTTTAAAAAGAAAGAATAATAAGCAGCTTTAAAAACACCCTCTTCTCAGTAATTACATCCAAAAAAAGGTTTTGCCGAAAGTGTTCTTCTCGGCATTGTGGACAATCAGTTCACCTTTGACATCCGCATGAGGGTATACGGCTCATTTGAGCTCGGCGGACGCAAACGAAGAGTACACAAAGCGTTACCGCTCAGGCCGTCCCAGCCGTTCTGGGCCCCCATGCTAAACCCATTTCCCAGCCTGCCCAAATAGCCCCACTTTTCTTCTGTCCAAAAGACGAATGCAATAGAGATGCCTATCTGATCGGAGGCCCGAAATGAAACATGTCATAGCAAATTATGGCCATGTTTTTTGAATTACTTGCCCGGGCAGAGGATTGAGTCTGAGTAAAAGAGAAAGCGAGAAAGAAAGAGAGAAAGAAAGAGAGACAGAGAGAGAGAGAGAGAGAGAGAGAGAGAGAGACAGAGAGTTGGTGTTTTCTCTGGAACAAATAATATCACCAGGGCTGACTCATGGGCCTGTGCAAATGAGGAATGATGAGCAGAAGCCCAAGTCATTCCTTTTGGGCTATGTTTGGAGCATCATTTACTGAAAGTGGCCCGGGCCGCGGCGCAATAATAACCACATCCTCCAAGCATCTTCAGCGCAGTCCCGTGTTTTTATAGCTGGGAAAACGGGACGGCCGAGGGCTCGTTAAGGAGCAGGGCTTTTTTCGGACGGGAGAAGAAGGGGCGCGGGGAGAGGGAGCGGTGCCACGAAAATAGTCATCCTGATAAAAACGGCCGTGCGGGCGCTGCTCCAAACCGGTTGCGCCGCAGCAAGACGATGAAACACACTGTGCTCATAGGCAGCCAATAATGAGAGGAGAAAAAAAATGCATGGAAAATGGTGTCAGTAGCAAGGAAAGGCAGAAAAGCAAACTCTGTAGAGGTGAAACGTCTAAAGCAAGACATTTTTTGCTTTGGAAAGAATTTGGTATGGTGAAAATGGTGATTTGGTGCTTTAATTGTTTGCTCATTTATGAATAATTGAAACAAGCAGAGAAATTAAATGATTTAGGAGATTATGATTTAAATTTGACACATAACTCACATACCTGTACATTTTTGCAGGTATGTGTCTCTTGACATATAAATACATGTTGAAGGTCTAAAGAGAAGATGCAGAACATGAGCTCATAGATTTTTGATGTAACTAACTATATTATTAAGTTAATTAAATGGTTAAAGAGCTAATTTTGATTTTATAGAAGTATGACATAAATGTTATGCTGTAGGTTTCCTGTGCTTAGCAGCTCGGTTTTTGGAGTCATGCTACTCACTCGAGCCCTTTTGCATTCATAATGTATGTGAACACTGGGCCTGCTGCACTAAGTCATGCAGAATTTGAACATGACGGAGGGCAGAGAGAAGGAGAGAAGATGGATGGATAGATTCTGAGGAGGTGAAAGAGAGATGAGGAGGAGGGGGGAGAAGGTTTAAAAGTGAAGATGTGGGGGGGGAGGGGGCAAGGCTGGGGGTCATTGTTATCAAAGCTGGTATTTAATAGGTTCTTGACCCTTTCTCTTAGAAGGCGTTTTCGGAGCACTGGGGGTGAAAAGATTTGAAGGGGGTGCGATTTGCGGCGAGACACCAGCAGGTATGAATGCAGGCAGGGATTTCCTGAAGGAACAATGCCGCAGCATTTCCTGTTCACCATCACATCTAGTCCGCAGTTAGACTCCATTCACCTAGGCTATAGCACTGAATGCTGGGTTTGGGGAGTCTAATCTCAAAAGACTCCATGATAAGATATGATTGTGGGGTTATTGGTGTCTATAGTTTTTAAATGCAGTTATGTATGTTAACTCTAATTAACTGCATAGTAGATGGATTTGTCAAATTGAAAGCATCACAAAATATCTCCTTCTCTGCAAACACTTAGTGATGCTGCTGGACATACAAGCATCATAAAAACAATAACAATGAAAGTCATAATGATCACAGTTTAGTAAATCCACTAAAGGGCATTAATCAGCAAATCTAATTTGTGCTGTAAAACAACCAGTTTGATATTCCTGCCATCTGAGCTCCAGCATACGTGCATAGCAGCCAAAGGTCAATGGAGACGCCACTGCCAAGCTCCGAGACAAATATTTATTCTACCAAATCACAGGGATGCTGTCTTTTTTGCAGCGAAGGCATCCCAGTGTCCGCAGTGCGCCCCCGTAGCTTCAGCGCTGTGGGTCTCTGTCCGGCTTCGTGGTCAGGATGCATTGGCGGCCCAGGCCGAGATATCCATCTGGGGTTTGTCATCCTCGACATCTGCCCATGTCTTCCCCCCTTCTGTAATTAGAGGAATATTTATTTTCCTTTGCTTCCAAGCTGGGACTACACTACATCATGTGGGTTGGCATTTTTGGACTGTTGGAGGCTCAGAAAATGCTCCGCAGTAGGAGTTAGGATTTGTTAGTTTGAATTGTTTTTTGGATTGACAAACAGAGGAATTAGCCAAAGTAGGGGAGATTTAGCGTGATTTGAGCATGGCGAAATTGAATTTGAGCATGGACGCATATGAATACGATTGTAGTCTGTAGTTTTGTGGGTTGAATTTTTCTTTACGTAAACAAATAGCGCAAAGTGTTTATTTGCCATTTTAACCTCCGGATGACGCCGGGCCTTCAGTCTGCATAGGAATCCGAACCACAGTCACTTGGAACGAAGCCAAATGACATAATCTATACAGCTCAGACTCACTTACTCACCAAGTCGTCAATCAATATCTCTCAATAACTGAGATCATGCTTATTTTTCCCAATATTCATTAAGCATATTCCCCATCACCAGATTGGTGGGGCACTCAGAGTTGCCATCTGACGAGCTGTGATATATAGGCTTTGGCCAGGCCAGCTGGAATAAATCAAAATGTAAATGGAATAGGCTTTGATTTGCTTTGGCAATGGCAGCTCTGAACTGTCCTGACGGGGGCTCTGGGACGCTGGCCTCAGCAATGGCTCTGATTGGCACTCAGCGGGCGATAAGAGAGAGACGTTCACAGTAAAAGAAAAAGCGCCCGGAAGCATCAGGCTGCAGATGCCGAACATCCTTCTGCCTCTACTCTTTCGTATTCCTCTCCTCGTTTTCAACCGGAGGACTCGCCGGGCGTTTTCCTGCATTTGTGGCTCCTTCAGAGCGGTACAGACCAGACTGTCCAAGAGGCCCTGCTCATTCCTCACTCTCCATTTTCTCTCTCTCTCTCTGCCATCTCATCTCAGGCTTCTCTTTCATTTTTCTATGTTCTCGTTTTTCTTCAGTCAGTCCTGTTTTTCCATTTTCTTTTATTGCTGTCCTATAGCTAAATCACCACTTATCCTCTCCCTCCTCTCTTTCTCTTTACCTTTGCCTGTCCTTTACCTTCACTTCTTTCTTCTTCATTTCTTTTCTATTGTTCCTCTCTATATATCTTTGTTTTCTCTTTCTCTTCTTCTCTTTCTCATTCTTACCTTTTCTTTTCTTCTTCTCCTTCTTGTTCTCACCTTCTCTTTTTTTCTCCTTCCCTTCTCTTCCTATCATCTCAGGTGCTTTTCATTTTTCATTGTTTTATTTCTGTATTCTGTTCTTCTTTTGTGTTACCTCCTTTCTATTTTGCCCCCATCTTATCTGCCTCTCCCTTTTTCTTCTGCCTCTTCTTCTGCTTCTTCTTCCTATCTTTTTTGATGTTTTCTGTTTCTGTCTCTTTCTCTGTTTTGTCTGTTTCTCTTTCATTTCATTTCATTTTTCTCTTTCTTTCTTTGTTTTTCTGCCTCTTTCCCTCCATTTTTTAGCCCCTTTCCTTTTGGCTGCTTCATCTCTCCTTCCCTGTTTCTCTACATACTCTCCCTTTCCTCACCATACCCCTCCTCCTGCCTCACCACCCCAAACCCCCCCGTGTCTATGATAGTGTCTCCTGACCTCACTCGGCATCCACACGTCCCGGGCTCTGAATAAACTTGGCACACAAAACTTCTTCTTTCTTCCCCACTCTCATCCTCTCTTTCTTTCTTTTCCCTCTGCCCTCGCTCCCTCTCGTTCCATCCCGGTCCGCCTTTACTATTCTCGGCACAAACGCGGACGATTCACTGAAAATGAGAGATAATGGCCAGCGTCCAATCGGCCGGCGCTAATCAGCGTGCATCGTGGGAAAAGCCCAGGACGAGGGGCGAAAAACACGCCATTGTCTGGAGGAGATTAAAGTCCCCGAAAAGCCTGCATTGTCTGCGCAGGGGATAAATCTTCCTGCTGTCACTCAAAGCTGAATTAAATTCTCCTTCGTTTCTAAAAGGGGCTTATCTCTGCTCAATAGCTTGTTGCGCTACAAGCAGAAAGGAATGTATTGGGTGAACTTGTGTTGCTGACACCTTATGAAGAGCAAAAAGGGGGAAAAAAGAAGGGACCTAAGGAGCAAAAAAAGAAGAGGAGAAAAGCAAAGTGCTGTCGAGCTCAGGGGCTGAAAGAGGATGTGCTTTTGGGCAGATTGGGATCATGATAGCTCAGGGGAGAAAGAGAGGAGGGAAAAATAAAAAGGCTCAGGACAAGATGATTGACTGTCACCAGACTAGAACAGTGATCTACCCGATAGTTACATAAGACGCACCATCTTTACCTCATCCTTGTCTGAGGATACAGGGCTTGACAGATAGAGGTTGATTACTTTTATCTTTAAACAGATTTTGAGTGTTTGTAGTGATCTGCAATGAGTGCCTGACTTAAGTGTTAAACAGCACATTTATGGGTCTAGCCTGCATTGCTTAAATGTGTAAGCTTACACTGTGCAACTAACTAACTAATTAACTAACCCTGTAAAGGGTAGTGTTATTCCTAGTCCTGTGCAAAATCCAAGTACAGATTTTCATGCATTTTTATCAACCCTAAAAGCAATTACTCTGTGAGTTTGTTTGATAAAGTGTGAAAGCTGTTTTTCGAGTCTGTGAGCAAGAGAACTGGGCAAACAGGTCTCTGGTCCTCCTGAAACTGGTGGTTAGGGGTTCACTTCCAGCATATCTAGCACTACTGGCCAGCCACATGTGTGAAAGCTATAGGCTCCTGGTGCTGTGTGTGGTTGCATGATGGGTTCATTTTGTAACACGACTGCTTTGACTTGTTGCGTCACTTCCCTTTTCCGTGATGGCGGGGAAGCAAATTTTGTGGACAGCAAAAGAGACAGAATGCCAAACAGTCCCTGCTTCAGTGTTGGAAAATAACAAAAAGCAGTTGAACGGATGAAGCTAGTGGCTAGCATTTTGTAAACCTGTGAAAAGCATGGAATTGCGCAATGAATCCACAGTTCAGATGAAATGTTTGTGAAAGCAAACCAGCGATAATGAGCCCCTTCCCCAAAAGAGCGCAGAATTGGTCCTGGGTGTGGACTCAAGTATCCAAGATGAGTGTAAAAAAAACACACTTAGGCTGATCAGTCCATAAAACATTACCTCACATCTCAGTTTTGGGATTATATTGTACAGTTACTTTCTTTCTATCCTTCATTTTTCTCAGTAAGGGCTTCTGGACAGCTGCACGTCCTTTTAGACCCATGTGGTTGTGTTGTCTTCCCACAGTGGAAGGATGGACATAAACATTTATCGATATTTTAAGATCTTTCTCCTCTTTCTCAAAGATAAGAAGCTTTAAGTACTGATGGGGACTGTTTTGGTTGTCACAGTTTGGTTTTAATTTCCATTATGTACTTAGAAAACCATATCATTGATAAGATCATCATATTGCCCACCCCTACTTTATCCCTCTTTCTTTCTGCCCTTATTCGTTTCCCCCATGGCACTCTCCTGCCAGTGCCAAAGGCCTTTTGGAAGTGTGGTGGCTGCCGGAAAAGAGATCCGTCCCTGGCACGGTCGTCCCTGGACGCGGTGGCAGCATTTGAAAAGCCCCTTCGGCCGCCTCACTTTATCTGTCCTCCAGCTGACGGCCTTTGCCAAATCCTGCTCCTTCACACCGCCCCTTTATCCTCTCTCCACCGGGCCCGCCCTGCCAAATACTGATCCTGCACTCCGGGGCCATGGACAGATCTTCGTGCACTTGTGTGCATTTAAAACAGAGCACAGTAAAAGGACGGCAAGAAGAAAAGCAGGGAAATAAAGGAAGGAAGAAAGAAAGAAAAGTTAGAAAGAAAAGAGAGGAGGAGGAGGAGGAGGGGGGAGAAAAAGGAACTTTAGTAGACACTGCTCCTCTTTGAAATCGAAAAAAAAAAGTGAAAAAATGGGTGTCCCATTTTTCTTCACCCCTTTTCTACATCCTTAACGAGGAGTGGAAGGGAGAGATATTGATGAGTCATGCAAAAAAAGAAAGAATAAAAGTAAGTGAGTTAGTTAGAGAGAGAGAGGGAGGAAAAAGAGAAAAAACAAGTCTATTCCTCACCCCCTGCTGTCTGGTCCCTAAACAGGATTTTTCCGCTTGCTGTTTGGTCAATTCACTGTTGTTGTTTATGCCCACTTTTAATTCTCCCCTTTCACAATCGGCAGGCTGTGTTCGCGCGAACTTTGCTCTGGGCAGCCTGGACTTGGCTCCTTAACAAGCAGGCTTACACCTGCTTACAGGATTAAATTAATTAGCACGAAACAGAGGTTGGAAAGAGAGAGTGGGGGGAATTAGCACAATGAACCAACAAGGCCATTGTTGCCCAGTCATGGTATCCTCCGGAGCGGATGCGTGGTGCGTGCATGTTTTTTAAGCGCAGACGGAAGCTGGACGAGGTGGTGGACAAAAGGAGTAGACTGGTTTGTTTGGGTGTTTGGGCTCCCGAGGTCAAAGGGGATGGTCAATGTGATGCCAGAATGGCTGAGGAGCGTTTTTTTGGGGGGTTATGCTATAGAAGAACCACTTTTGGATCTTTAAGGAATGTTAAAACTTGCAGTTTTCAATTAAATGACTTAATGAATGAATCGAGCATTTGGAGGTTTCTTAATCGCTAAAAGTGATTCTTCTGTATCATAGCACAGAAGAACATTTTGGCCAGCTTTATCATACGATTGGAAGGTTGTACACAGTGCCATTTATAATGTGTGTGTATATATTTATATATTTAGACAGAGAGAATGAGAGAGAGAGAGAAAGAGAGAGAGAGCAAGCATCTTGTTTTTTTTAAACAGTATTAAAGTTAAATATTAAAGTTAAAAGTAAATGGCAACACTGTTCGGTCATTATTCACATTAAAAGAGAATCAGTTTTCAAAATGTCTGAATAATTCAATGCTTGAGATGCCATGAAGAGCGATCACTGATATCTCTGATGTTACATGGTGCATTTTAAAGAAACTCAAACACACAGCAAAGCCATGAGAACCAGGAATTATAATACCTACAGCAGAAATAAAGCCATTTTATTTACAGCCCTTGAACTCGTATGTGTTTGATGATGGTAGAATAGTGATAAATCTGACAAATACATATTTTTGGGTTCTGCTTATTCTTACAGTGCCCTAACTTGCCACAGACTTTTTGTAAAACCGTCATAAAACAATGTCTAAGGCACCAGCATATTCATAGCCATTTTATGTAATTGTTTTCTGTGAGGTAATTTTTGGAGGCATTAAGATACTTGCCGTCTGTGTTCTATCAGCATCACTATGAACAATTCTGACACTTTTCCATTCAAGCTGTTCTAAATGGCTGTATTCACATGAAAACAATTTAATCATGCAGAAAATCATGGGGCATTCCCATTTATTCACGTATGATATACATTTACAGTATGTCATGAAATCTTGAATTATGTCATTTAAAGTAATGTAAAGTAAAGTAAAGTAAGCAGCTCTCAGCTGCTCCAAGTAACTCTGATATGCACACACTAATTCTATTCCTTAACATGGATGATGTGATAAGAGTCAGATTATTTCACTGTGGGAGGTTGTAATCCCAGATGCCAGGGATTATTGATTGAGCTGTGTTTAATGGGATTATTTTGTGAAGCTGCAGCAGGCAATGTCAGTTTAGCCTGAGAAAGTTCTTCCTCTATTAAAATAGCCAAGCTTACTAGCTAGTGCCTGCCCACATCTGTGTCCACCTCCATATGCTGAGGAGTCATTTATGTACTCTTTCACAATGATGTCAGAGGGATGTTAGAATAACAGTGGGCAGAATAGTCAGTCCCACCTCCATAAATGCTTGCAGATGTATAGACCATGCCCTTGCCATGTCTTTAGTCACAACCTCCACATTCTTTAGTCCCTCCACTGACCACACTGCTGGGAATGATGCGTATGAACTCAGAAGACCCGGTCTTCATCAGGCAATTGCAATGACCTTTGTCAGCTATATGTGCAAGAGGTCCTAACCAAAGAAGGCTCGCGGTGTTGGTGAATATAACTGCACGCATGAAATGGAATATAAATGGGAGGATGTGGTGAATCATTGGGATCTTCTCAGATCTGGGCAGAATTGAGTGCAAATGTTCTGGGAAATTAAGTTTGAGCATTGTGCGTTTTGAGCACCTCTCTGTCCCCTTCTTATAGACAGTTAAGGGTGGAGCTAGTTAGATTCTTACTACATGCAATACACCTATCTTCTAATTAAACAGAAACAGAATCAGACTTGATTGCTTTTAAGCATGTTTTCACGGATTGAAGGTTTTCAGGTTTTCTGTCACACAGCTCACAGCTTACTTTGTGCACCTAAGCATCATAAGGGTGGGCAATATATTTATTTTGGTTTTCTGAAATTTGAGAAATTGGAACACAAAATGACTGTAATGATTTTTCCATTTTACATTCAGCACTTTCTATTGTCATATTGCCCTCTCTTATGTCACAGTAAGTTTCTTCAGTAGTGAGATTATGGGAACAGCAGTGGGCTAAGCATATGAAGTTAATTTAAATAAGTACATTTTTCATAAAGATATTAACAAAAGAACACCAGTTTTATATCTGTCTACCAACGTACTATAACATCACAACTAAGATAACAAAGCTGTTTTCCTGTGACCTGCTGAAAGTGCACTTTCAGATCCTACGTTTTCTTTAACCTGCTGTTGATATCTAAAATAGTACATTTTATATGTTTCATAACTTTAATCTGTATGTATGCCAAATCTGTCTGATCACAAATCAGATGTTTAGTTTATATTATTAATTATGGCCTTTTGGTCACATAGGGATACTAATTGTTAACAAAATAGTACATTACAAAACAAACCATAGAAATCTAATATGAATACAGGTGTGGATATTACATGTTATAATGGGTTTTGCTAGGTGTTTCACTATTAATCACAGAAAAGCTATTGCCAAACAGAAAAGCTATCGCCATTATTGCATTAGCATACTACATGTGGTATTTGGACATGACTGGGTAAATGAGTGAAAACCCCAGCATCTCATCTTATACTGCCTTTTTCCATTGCTCTGAGACTTATAATGTTGCTTGATGGGCAGGTATGAAATGGTCAAACTGCCCAAGGTTTTAAGGTCATACAGATCTGAAGTTCTGGTGCTTCACCAGTCAGCTTGGGAATTGGTATCCTCATGTTTAAATTGTTTCTAGAGTATTCCTAAAAATTGTTTTTATTATAATGTATCTCATTTCAGTTCATATTTACATTACAGCCCTTCACACTCCATGGTTATTTTGATATTAGTTTCATCACAATGATTGACTTGTAATGGCTTTACATATCTATATTACTTGTCTTTTCGTTGCTTTGTACAAGACTCCTTGGCCAGGTCAGGTCACAACCTTAGATATTCACATGCCTTTGAGGGTCATTTGATTCTCAAGAGTGCGTATCTACTTAGATGTAGACTGTGTGTGTGTGTGAGAGAGAGAGAGAGAAAGAGAGAGAGAGAGAAAGACTCACACAGAGAGACACTGAGACAGATCACTCGAGAAGGACTTGACACAGAGCCACTTGACCCGTCGGCCAGTGCAGATAACCGCAGCGTTGTCGGTGTCTGCCTCCAACAGCTGATCTTAAGCGAGTTTGCATTTTGCTCTTGTAATGCCGAATTTAAAGCAGTAATTCAACCAGACAGTATATGGCTAATACTCAGGTAATTGAACTCTCCCTTTACATAAGTTAGGTGAGGGAAAAAACAAGCAGACAAGTGAGACTTAATAATAAACCCCTCATTATATATAGAAAATTAAAACACCTTCTGTTTATACATTGGAATGTGCTGCAAAATGAAGCAACATTGTTTTCATAGGGTCCATAAGCTAGTGGATTTTATTCACACGAGCTGCTTCTGGATCAGTTCTTGATCTAATCGTTCATCACTTTGATCAGTGTAGACTCCGCGAGAAACCTAATCCTCAAGCACCACTCTTACTGTCCACTACTCAGTGGCTATTAAGTTGCTGGACTACATTTCCACCCCGATCATACTACAATGAGGTGTAGCTTATGCATTTTTGATACTGTGATTAAAATATATGTGTGCTTCTAGAAATTATTTGGTGTTGAATGGTTGCTTAAAGTGCACTGATATAATGTTCTTTCAGTTTGTAAGTTTCCACTATTGCGGGTTATATCAACCCTGACATGTAAAACTCATGTAAAACCAGTTATTTTTGCATTTCTTCCACTGTTATGCTACAGGCCAGCAAAAGATATTTTACAATTACAACAGCCAATACATTTATTGACAGCTGGTTTAACCAGTGAAGCACTGCCCAGAGTATTTGGCAGTGACATACTCTCACTTTAGTCTGTAGTATGGGGAAAAGCATTCATCTGCTTTGTGGAACACAGCCATTTACATTCAGCAGTACTTATTTTATTTAACTGCACATAGTTTAACCTACCTATTTCAGTTAATCAAGCATCTGAAGGTAAATGCAGAAGCATCAAAAGAGGTGACCTAATCAGCCTAATACTGTCTGTTTTCACACAAAAACCCACCATATATTTATTTTTGCAAAGTTAACCTGTTAAAACATTTGCTGTGTGTTGCATGTGTGAAGAGACTGGGGGCTTCATGGTCAGCAGGTTGCAGGCTGTGGTGAGCGGCGGTGCAATCCCTTGTGTATGACAGTGATTAGTGCGACGTGGACAATGAGCTTTCTGAGGCTAAGATTCCGGTGGTAACCTCGCAGCCTAGCAGAGCAATCTTTCCATGGCTTAGTGCATTCTTAACCTGACTACACAACCACTCTGAAGAGTGTCTAATCATTACTGTGTTGCTTTTAACCCATGAAGGCTTATTATCCAGGAGTTACTATTCTGCACTATTATATATAGTATAGTTATGATATAACCATTGATACACTGGCAAGGTCTTTAATTGTGCTTACTGAGAAGAAGATGATTGTAAGTAATTGTTGGTGACACAAAATAGGCTATTTAAAAACTTGTGATATAAATATATTAGTTTAATAACAATAAAAATTTACTAGGCTACTTTGTTAAAAAATCTAGCCCACAACTGCATATACTTACTTTTTTGCCCCGAAAGCATCTAGCAGTTGGTGAGGAAACCGATTTATAATGAAAATGCACATATGCAAATATGAAATGTCCAGATTCCACACAAACTTCACTGTAAACAAGCATGTCTAGCCCTTTACTACCCTACACTTATTTTTAGCACATACAGATAAACAGTCTTGAACTGTGTAGATGCTGCAGGCCCCACAACACCACCTTTTTCCTGTAGCCTTGAAGTGAAATGTGAGCTCTTACACTGTAATGGGATATGTGAATGGTTAAGGAATTGTTGCTGTAATAAATAAAAACTTATAGGTGGTCGTTAGCATTAGGGGAATGCTAATTCCAGATGTAATTCCATTTAGCTCATGTTAGCAGGGTTTATTTGAACTGCTCAGTTTAGGTCATATCTGTTCTGATCAAACTTTCATGCAAACAAACAAGATACTGTGTCTATAGGGAGCTTTGCCTGGTCCTGTACAATTAGCTATAAACAGACTGTTGCTGTTGTGCTCAGGAATGAAAATGCATGTGGCCTGTAAACTGTTGGACATGTTTGATGTTAGCCAAGGTTATAGTCAGGCTATGTGTGTGTGTGTGTGAACATGGGCAGCTGTAAGACACTCTGGCCTTCACTATCATGGCAGCTGTCACCTGTCTGGTGTCACCTACGGGATGGGTTTACACATACACATACAAACGTGCACAGTGTTGAGTGATGCGAGGCCAATAGTGTCCATCATCCTTTCAGATGTACCTGAAAAGTGAGTCAAAAAGCCTGTAAAAGGCCACACAGACTTGAATATTAACGTCAATCGTCCTAATGTGCTTTATACGCCTCTCTAAGCACATCACGGTGATGTGTGATGGGCACCCGTAGTCACGGCAGAGGAAGTGTTAACTCAACTGGAACGGTTCTGTCCTTTAAAATGAAGAAAAAAAGAGGAGGGAGTAAAAAAAAAGTGAGAGAATGTGCGTAACAGGACTAGTCACAGCAGCCTTGATCCTGTCAGGTATTCACGCCATTGTCAGCGCATATAACGGCTGTTCCCTCCATCCGTCTGTCCGTTCGTCCGTCCTCCCCTGCGGTCAGACGCCTAATCTGGCCTTTCAGCGGCTCTCTGAAAAGACCCCGGCGACACGCCGGCTCTCTATTCACTCCCCCCGCCGAACGCAATCACCGGACAGCCCCGCAATAACCCGCTCCCCGCCTGACCTCCTTTTGAAAAACAAAATAAAAAAAAGGTGGCGGCCTCGTTGTGCTTAGGCCTGGCAAGATAAATCATGCACTCCAAATTAACTTCCATTCAAAGCGACTAGGGGGAAGAGAATGGGGCGGTCCGGCGGACGGGCTGGACGAGCGGCGACTCGGCTTGATAAATGTCAAGGCGGATAATTTGAGGGCCTCTGATTAAGATCTTATCGAGGCAGGAAGTTAATAGAAAAGAGTTAATAAGAAAAAGCCGCGCGGGGTTCTGCTGTGTTAGCCGTGCATGGGGCCCCTGCTTAAATTGGCCCGGCTCGGGTCCCTGCCATTCTTTTCCAGCTCAAAGGAGTGAACGCGTCCAAAAGTGAAGCTCCCAAGGAGTAGAGATGCTGAAAAGACAAAAGCAGTCAGTTAAGTCTGACCACATTCGATCAAGAAGCTGCACAGGTGATCTTAAGTGGCTAGATCTTTTACTTATAGAATGCTTCATTTAAGACGGGTCCTAAAGTTTAGCAAAACAACAGCTCAGCATATTGCAATGACATATAGCTTCTATCGTAACCAAAATCTTATCGCTAAGACATCATTGTATAGTATAAGGAACAAGTAGTCCTAACTTTTTAGTATGTTAATGTAATATGATTTTAAATTACTTTACCAGCCTGAAATCTATCAAAAATTCTGCTTATAATTGTTTATAATTGCTACATTCTAAAATATAAATATCATAAGAAACTTTAAATATTTCCTTTATGGAAAAATGTACATGGTTTTAAATTTGACAGAAACAGCAGTTAACTTAAAAATGCTAACATAGTTGTTTTGAATCTACTCCATTCTTTTAAATTAATTTAAAAAAAAAAAGAAATGAAAGAGTTTTGCATATAGTATATCACCAAAACCTATACAGATTACGTTACCCATCTACTACATGGTTGTAAGCTCAAATGTTTGCGTCTGGTTTACATTTGTTTTACCTGATTAACATTCCTTAATGTCTGTTAGCTTCAGTAGGAGAGAAAAATAAAGAAGGAACAACTGGCCTGTGACTATATGGGTGAAAAGTCATATCTGACTAGGTGGGAAAGGCCAGCAGATAAGCAAAAGGTGGATCACTACCCATTCAAGGACGTTTATTATCTCATCCAAAGTGAGTTTTCCATGTCCAACATCTCCCACTCAGATTTTACCTCTATGAACTACAGGAACAGAAATGGGGAACTGTCTTTTTCTGACAAGCCGCCACCTGTCCTGCTGATACCGGGGATGTTGTGGATGAGCGGCCATTGTTGGTTGCTGCTGTGATGGAGTGAAGGAACGTGCAGGTAGAACAAACAGAGTGGTCTGCTGTACAAACAGAGGAGGACAGGAGTGTGTGATGAATGATGGGAGTGGTGCAGCCAGCAAACAGGAGCGACTCGGGGGAAATCAGAGGAATTCGGCTTCTCTGGGACAGAGACATGTTACGAGTTTCATCTTTACACCGACCAGTAAAAAAGCCCCATCCTCTGTCAGATAAAAACCTTGTATCTCCATTTTTTATGTTTTACAGGTTTTGAGATAATTTGAAAATCCTTTATATTGTGTGTTCATGATAAATGGACCAAAAGAAAATGGACCAAAATTAGACCAGAAAGAATTCTGGCTACATTGATTTACAGTAGAAGTAGAGTATGTCCTTTTCCTTCTCCTGTTAAGGTATTACTTTAAAAGTGCTGCGTTTTGCTCCAACAGCAGTCATTTATTTTTTTTATATTTTTTTTGCTCAACATTTTAGTTTATGCTGAAAAAGAAATGTCCAGTCTTCAAACATACATTTGCAAGAACATCTACTGAACTATAATTTTACATTGAGCTTACATATTTAACCCATATAATAGCCCCCAAGACCAATAACTAAGGCTAGCCCAGATCAAACTACTAATTGTCTCTAAATAGGGGGCTATGGCGAGAGAGACAGAGAGAGAGAGAGAGAGAGAGAGAGAGAGAGAGAGAGAGAGAATCACAGAATATGGATGGACTGAAAACTGACTGCTCAGTGGTCTATTTCACTCGTGTCTTTGATCTTTTTGTGTGATTTTCTATGGAGCAAAGCAATTTAGTCTAAAGAGCAAGATGGTCATTATGCAATCAAATTCCATTCTTATATATGTATTTACATAAATAAAGGTTGATGTATAAACGCTTGTATAACTAATCAGCCTTGAGTGGGTTCAAATCTATGTTTCTATTGTTGCTGAGTGCTGCACAAATGCATCAGTGCTAATGGAGTATGAATCAGTGGGAGCCCTAACTCACTGTTTGAGACATTTACTGCTGAATTCCTATTTGCTGTGTTTTATAGTGATGTTATACAGAATATTATGACTTTTCCATAACCATTGTGCACAAGTTACAAATATGCCATATACCCCTGATGTACAACTGTTGTAACTGCTGTTTATTATCTATAAATTGTGGACACTGAGGGACATCGTTCCATAGTGGTTAAGTGTGCATATTTGTGCATGAGGGTTTGTTTGTGTGTGTGTGTGTGTGTGTGCATCCATGCACCAGGCGCCCGTACCGTGTGAGCACAGTGACACAGTTTGGTTGTGGAGTCTTTGACAGAAGTGAATTAATTGGGCCCCCTTGGATCATTTGTCTTTATTGCGGAGGCTAATTGGAAAAGAAGCAGGTGTTAATGGAGAAAGCCGGGCGGCTGTAGACTGAATCTCAAACACTGTGCTTGTAATGGAGCTTTCTGAGTGAACTTAACCATGTTTTAATTAGATTTCACTCCGAAATGAAACCACACGTTTCTCCTCTCCACCCTCTTAGGTGAAGTGAATAGCCTGAAGAAAGAGAGAGAGTGGAGAGCGAGGAAAAGAGAGAGGGAGGAAAAGGGCAAGTGAATTTACAAAACCATATTGTGTCGGTAATAGGGTTTCGTTTAAGCAGTTGGGACTCCCCTCCTTCACACATGTACACACACCCATACACAGGCACACTAGCACGCATACACGCAAACATATATACACACACAAACTGCAGGCGAAACTTGAGAGGCTCTCCCATGCTGTTTACAGTACATGGGCATAGCATGAGTCGACACCACGCTCTAGCGTCCCTCTCACACATGCAAATGATTTGGGTCCAGAGTGCCTTCAGCACATTTTTGACCATGTTCATCGTTCATGTTCAATCTGACATTTGCATTTTGTTTCTCTGTGTTTGAAATAGTGCCCTAGTCATAAATCCCTGCACTAAGGAATCAGCATCACTATCGAGGACACAATCGTAAATCACGGAATTTAAGTAATGGTTTTGCACACTGCTCATCACGCTATGAGATTTCAATTTCACATGACCCAGTACAGGATGTGTGTTCAGTGTTCACTACACAGTCAGAAAGTAGGTACTGCACAGATACAGTGTTTCTTGACAAGGTACAAATAATGCACATGTATGCTTAAAGGTATAATAACACATTAGGTCCAATAATGCACCTTAAATGGGTTTTAAAGGTACCCTGCTTTCACTTTCCAAGGGTAAAGATGCTTATTTGTATATTTATATGTGGTGTATGGAGTCAACAGAATATGGTACCATTACTAGAGATAGTGAGGACGTACCTTTGAAGGTTCCACCACAGTCACACTTTAGTGGCTTCGTTACTGTGTAAGGAGGATTGATGATGCACTTGGTATTTCAGTGCATTGAGGGATTGTAAGATTTTCTAAAGCCTACAAAACACCAATCGTAATTTTTTTGTGCAGTGAACGAAAATCAGTTTCTCTTAATAAAACAGTGATATTAGCCATGTTCGCATGCAGCCTGGTTATCACTTTAATATATCAATCATAATAGAATACATCCATGAATAGATCTCAGTCACAATAGACTTGTTTGCAAGAGACTGTTCCGAATACAGTTTCCATCAGATTGAATGACGATGGTGAACCTCTAAATAATCGTTTTATTAGAAGAATAATATCTATGTAAATGCCTCCCACTACATTACCAATCGGAAAGTTAAAGTACTGTACCTTCTGCACATGTACATATGCATCATACGTTCCACATTCAACGTGGCGCGAGCCAGAGACTGGAGACAATGTTCACAAAGCTTGAACGAAATACTTAGTAGCATGGACGAGCTGTACGACAAGCATAGGAGCGAATGAATGACATGATCATGGGTTTACATGATCATAGAGTATATTAAAGACAGATGTAAGTTTCTCAAACCAGCATATTACAAAGCCAAAACAAAACGTACGTAACATACTGTCACTCGTCCCAATCTGACTGGACTCACGTGATGCTTGTTGCCACGGTAATGTCTACACACGGCGGTACTCTAGTTGCATCTGATTACCTGTAGTCTGCATATAAACTGAGAAACTCTGATTTCCATCAGATCGCGTGCGCATATCAACACCTCAGTCTTAATGTATAAGTGGAAGGAATTCAGTCAGATCGGAAAAAATCGTCAACATACCCAATAGGTTTGGGACGAACTAGTTTGAACTACGTTTCTTGATGCCATCATAAAGCAAAAGACAAAGTAATCTGGCTGACATTTGTTAAAAAGTTGTAGCAGCTGGGACACAACCATGTTGTCATCTTCTTTGTTGTCATGCCTTTTTCCAGAGACAACAGTGATTGGTCAAGTCTTTGCTTGCACACTGTTGTGATGCAGTAGGATTGTAAGAGTGCACTGGATATTCTCCACTATGTTTTCAGAACAACTACCAAATGGCAGATTTCCCACATAGTAATCTAAATACCGAATAAGGCCTAGTTTCTTTGTCTACTGAGGTTCGGTTGATAAGGCAGCTGGTTGCTTGGAGCCAAATTTATGTGGAGTGGCGTTCATGTGGTGTCTGTATGTGGGGAATCCAGACGGGTCCGGCCGAGCTAGCTGGCCTCGTTAGCGCTCGATGGCTTAGTTCATCGCTAAGTGATGTCAGCAAGATTTAATGGGGGCCACATTTTACCAATTACACCGCAGACGATGTGAGCTGAAATGAGCGCTGCCTTTTTTGATGTGGTGTTTACTCGTCGGAGAGTTGTGTGTGTTTGTGTGTGGTCTGCGTACAGTTCGGTTGCGCCGCTGGCTCACCTTAATGGTTCAGGTGTGTACGTGTGCGAGTGTGTGCTACATGCTGTAAACTGATAGTGTTGTATACCCCAACCTTAGTGTAAGAACTGCCAAATCCTTTAGCTTATCATGTGTTTTACAAAGTTTGGATCAGTTTATATCAGTTGCTTCAATAGACATAAGCTTGAAGGTTAGCTTACTCTGAGCAAAATAATACATCTGATCCAGGACTCGTCCACCAAGAGCATCACTATGCCTGTCAAACATTTGGGTTTCAGAACGCTTTTCAAAATAAACAGAGTGCAGCGAAAAATCTGATTTGTCTGATCTGACGTTTCGTTCACCCACATTCGCCCGACATTTACATTCTTTTCCTTCCCCTTGGCGTTTGAGCACCTACGGTGCATGGGAGGGCTCTTTCCTGTGGCGGCTGCCCCCCTCCTCCGGAGGCCCTGTTCGGCTGCTGCAGCGTCCCTGGCTTTCTCCGCCAGTGGGTGTGGAGCAGATCTATAAAGCAGCAGGACTGAGCTCTCTCATTACTGTCACTGCCGGCTTTATGGGGCCTCAAACTGCAGCCGCTGCCAAAAGCACATAAATGCGGAGCTAGCGGCTCCAACGTCAGCCTCTTAGCACTGGCGATGCAAATAAAAGCACAAACAAGCAAACAATTCCAAACAACGTTACATGACCCCTGATCCAGGAACCGTGTTATAGGCTGGTCCGTTGATACATCATGTTTTCCATTTGAGCACGCCCTTTGAGATATTATCATAGCTTACAAGAGAAGAAGCAGCACTGCGTGCAGTCGGCTGCCAGGGATTGGGTTGTGTTTTGCCGATAGACCATCTGAAATTAACATCTTCTTGCTTGGACCCCAGCACAAATCAATGGGGCTCCTTAAGCCTCCGGCAATATCACACATGTGTGTCTTTAATGAAAAACGTCAAAACAAATCACTTTGCGCTGTGCTCTCGTCGTATCCGCAGTGTTCAGGGTGTCATCCCTGGGGCTTGAGGAGTGTGTGTGAACAGGGTGCCCCCGTGGACCTCTGACACAGGGTCCCACACCGTTCTCACACATGCACACACACACTGTCCCGGTGTCTCTGTGGGCTGCAGTGAGAGGTTGGGAGGCAGCAGGCGAGCCTCAGGCAGCTTTAGCAGCATTACAGAGGGCCTTGCGCTAATGGTTGCCATGTGCTGCCTTCTCGACGTTTAAGAGGCCGCTAGGCACTACCTCCCTGCTATCGTACACTTCCAAAAACATTAGCGCGTAATACTTTAATGCCTTTTGTGTCTGCGCAGGGGTTTGGCGAAGGAAAGGTATAAAGGGAGGTAAATAGGCGAGCGGGATCCGTGTTTGTTCAGGCTGTGGAGGAAAGAGGCCTTATTGTTTCAGAGCCTGCCTCGGTCCCCATCTTTCTCATCCCCTTATCCATCCTCTTTCACCCTTCCTCCTTCCTTCTTGCTTTCTCTGTTTCTTTCTTTGTTTTAATGCATGCTTTCTCCTTCGCTCTTCGCAGGCCGTTAAAAGCAAAGAAGCCTGTTGGCGAGCCTGCCCCACAGACTTGGAGCGCTATCAGGCCGTACCGAGGAAAGAACTGCAAATTAGACTTTAACACGAAAAGGATCCGCAGAGTTCATATTTAGTTTGGATAACACTTAAGCCCTGATACCTTCTGTCCAAGAGGCTAGCCTAGGGCCAACTCTGATAAATGAGAGAGTGATGCATGCTCTTTTAAAAAGAGTTACTGCATGCTATTGACACGCCAGCCAGAAATGGGTTATGACCTCATACAGCATTTCAAAACCCAGCAAGAGGGCTTTTTTTTTTTGCCAGTTCATGAATGTGTATGAGCATAGCTATTTAAATTCTGCTACAGGATTTGTAACAGAGAGTGCACAGGGACCAAGATAGCTGTGCATGATTTATAATCCTCAACTGATAGCGAGGGATTGTGGCGCTCCTCAATGACACAGTACAAGTCAGTTTTAGTTTATGTATATGCATTGACCTGCCTAGGTGACCAGGATCTGAACTTATACTGTTACAACAAGGTGCGTCAGTGTAATCTCCCGTTGCCCTTGTTCCCTACACACATACTGGCCAGCAAAGATTCGTTTTTCTGTTAGCTAAGAGCTTAGCAAGAATCAACAAAATTAAGGAGTTCCCAAAAACAAGGGCTTAAGATGCAAACACTGGTCATCTGTGATGAAAAAACAGAACAGTACAATGCAGGTATTTACCCAGGCTGAGCGACATCATATGGGGGAGTTATTAAAGGAAGTACAGCGCCTAACTGTTCACCTTCAGATACTCCCCTTAGATGTAATCGCTGGAAAGGAAGCGACCTCTCACGAAAAGCCAGTGAGGTCTTTCTATGCCCTTTCTGAGCATGCCTTGTTCTAGCTCAGGGCTGACCCTTGTGATAAAGCCTATGAAAGATGGCCTCCTCCAAATGTAGCCTAAAATTATCCACCACAGTATCAAAAGTAAATATCAACAGACAGAAAAAGCCTTGTCTTGATGGGTTTTCAGACAATGTGGGCCTGTTTCTGTGTGGTAATGCAGACATAGTCCTTTTAATTTGCTGGGTTTTATGTTATACTGATTATTTCAGCACAATGTTTAGCAATTTTATTTAGACTAGCTTTAACCTGTACCAGCGCTATTTGGGAGCTGATTAGTACCGGCCTTCCCAGTGTTCTGTGTAGGTAAGGTGTTCCTCACAAGTGTTCCTTCCTCCGATTTAACTTGGGGAGGCTCTGGCATTGCCGGATTAACTAAAATGATTTATCGCACGTTTGATCCGTGAAGAAACGCCTACGCACAAGCTAACATTGTAGGCCTGATAGGGCCTCAGCTTCATTGTGTGGGCCTTGAGCGGGTGCGAGTAAAAGAAAACTTTTTCCTGTGCCGCTGACGGCACGGTATTTATGCTGCTGTTCAAACAGCTCCTTGAGTACGCCACAATGAGAGCTGTAATTGTGCCGGCCTGTTTGAGTTGATTAGCAATTTGCACAGCGACAATAGACTGCCGATTACTTAGTGCTTAAGCACAATTAGCCAAGGCCAATAGCAGTCAATATGAATGTGCCAAAGGCCCAGAGTGTTAGTCAATAGCTGACCTCTGTGCTTTACAACGATGTACAGGTTTGCACTGTTCTCTGGTCAGGGACTGTAAGTATAGCAGGGTTCAAACAATGCACACTTATGCTGTTTAATCTATATGCATATGAGAGAGACCAGTTGAGAAATAGAGAGGGAAGGACGTTTGTGCTTCACAGCAACAATTTATTTACCAACCAATGCAAGGAGAGCCCTTGGTGACCACAATGGCAGATTCACAATCGCTCCCTCCTTTAGTACACTTGGACAAAAGAGCAGAAATATCCACTACAATGAGATCCGTTTACCGACCTGTTTAGTTGGGTCAATTGATATCATTCACTGCAAAGTAGGCCATTGTCTTGTTTTCTCCACAGCATGTGGAGCATGAGCAGATGAACCTTTATATAGTGTCCTACAGGTTGCGGTGAGGGGAGATTACTGTCGTGCAGGGTTAAGTCCAGTGGGCTCCAAGATAAAGATTTCTTTAAAGCCGCTGCCCGGCCTCATAGCCGTAGTCAGCGTGAAAATCAAATCAAATCAATACTGTACAAAGACACAGACGGACTTGTTTTGCACTCAAAGCGAGGCACGTATTCATAGGTGCTGTGGGGGCTGTCTGGAGCTAAGCTATCAAAGCCTGTCAGAGACTCCATTTCAGAGCGCAGGAGAGTAATGCGCGGATCTCTTGCAAATGGCCTTTTGTGACAATTAACAGGCCTTAATTACAGCTGAATGGGAAGCTGAGTGGCTGATCTTGGCTTCAAGGCCTTCAAAAGGCTTCTGGGCTATCTGATTATACATTGATCTATGTACTCTGGCTACGTCGCTAATTTAGCACGCACCCAGTGCAGATCTCTCAATTTGTTTGTTGTGTTCCTGGCTTCCAAGAGCTGCCAATTAACCCCCAATCATCCAGCTCGTTTACCGGCTACGGTAATTAAGACCTTAATTACAAATCCCGAAAACACAGTTGTCTTCATTTTCTGCACGGTGAAGGCATGATAGATGAGAGATGGAAAGAGAAGCGGTTTTGATTTCATTCCTTTGGCTTTTCTGCCAGGGCTCTCTATCCTGGAACAGCACCAGCATAGCATAACTATGCCTGAAATAGCACAAGATACTTTTATTTAGCATTACCGAAGCAGCGCAGTGTCCAGCTTCTTTTTTTTTCTCGTCCTGCTCCAAAACATGAGGCAGAAGCAACAGAATGTCTGAGGGGTCTATGCCAAATTCCCAAGTTAAGAAATTTGGCTTGTCTTAACAGCATAACAGCAGATTATTTTTGGAACCGCAGGGAGTGATGTCATAACTCAGTTCTGATTATTATAATACAGCAAGATTGTATTTGTGTCCTGCGTTAAATAAATACACTTGTTTTGATCATTTAATGGGTTATATTTACTATACAGGAGGAATGAGTAGGGTTTGTCTTCTCTTGTCTGTCTTAGTGAAATATCATAGTGTTAGAATTAGAAAAAAGCCTTATCTAAAGCAATGTTAGGCTTCACTTCTCATCATTGTGTTAACATTTCACACCTAATTATTGAGCTGTAACAGTCATTGATTCAGCTATGAACCGTTAAGTGACAGGATGTTGAATAAGAATGGTAAATTATTATTTTAAACTATCTTCAGATGAAGATCCATGGAATGCAAACGAGACACCACTTATATGACATGCAATGTCTTTGAATTAGGATTAGATGTAAGCCTGGCATCAAGCCCTTAATGTTCACACCTGAAAGAAAAGATCACAGAATTGAACACTGGCCAGCAGTAGCCTATACTTCTCCCACCAGTGTTTCCACTATGCTTCAGTGCATTCCCTTCTCACTTCTCCACCTCGGAAGAAAATAAGCCTCTGCCCAGCGTGCAGCCCGTGCGGACGGAGAGGGTCGGGATCAATACCAAAGGTCACTCTGCTAAAAGGCCGGTGGCTCCACAAGTATGAAATGTCACTGGTGAAATATGTGTTGCAGCTCGGGGTTGGACAGATTAACTGCCTGGCTGTACAACTCATTCTTCTGCAGCGTGTTCCGAATTAAGGCGGAAAGGGTTTTAATTGCAAAAGTCTTGAAGAGCACATGAGCCTTTTCTGTAATCCAGCAGGAGAGAAGGCGAAATAATGGCTGATTTTTTGGGTTAACTAGAGCTTGTTCTGCTGGAGCTTGAGGTGACTCTGATGATAAGGTTCCACTCATGCTAAGCTGCAGGTCATGTGTAAACATATCGGCAATGGGAGGCATCAGAAAATGGTCTTCGAAGTGTGAGGTGTGTTTTCGTGTGGAGAGAGCAAGAGGAGCAAGAGAGAGAGATGGAAAGAAAGAGAGAGAAAGAAAGAAAGACCAGGTCCAATATACACATGAAGTCCTTTTGTGTGTGTGTGTGTGTAAGTGTGTGTGTGTAAAGTGTGTAGGTCTTGAGCCCCTGCGTCGCCTACGCGTGTTAAGAGCAGGTCCTGGATGTGTGTGAGTGTGCGTATGAGTCAAAAGGTAAAGGCAGGCAGAGTGAGGCCGCCTGTCGCGGGTGGCTTTTGATGGAGCGAGGCAGCTGGGTGTGTGTGTGAAGGAGCAGGGGAAAGCAGAGGCGGCCCAGGCCCACTGCTGGCCCTCTATTCACCCGCTCTAGTTAAAGGTCCTCACCCGCTGCTTCCAATCAGACGCTCTTTGTAGCTCTCGCTCTGTGCCAACGCGCCAAACCCACGGCTTCCCAGCACTGGCACATCTGTCTCTGCAGGGCGAGAGACACAGTGAGAGGGAACGAGGGAGCAAGGATGGAGATGGCTGGACACAGAGACATGAAGATAAATGAACTGATGGATGGAAGTGGGGGTGGTGAGGCAAAGAAGGAGGGAGGATGTGAAGAGAAATGTGGAAAACGAGATGGAGTGAAACGCTTCTTTGCTCCTTTTTCTCACACTCTATAATTTGAAGTGAGGTGACCCTAAAAGTCAAAGGTTAAGGTCATGGATCAGGGAGCCCCTTGGGCCTCGGTGATAAAGACGAATAAGATGCCGGTTTGGTGGCTTTCAAACACACCTGAGACTAGGGTGGGCCATATTGCTAACATATGATATCACAATATCATAGATGAAAAATATCAAAAATAACACAGTGACTTCTGCTCAGTGTTTTATTTAATACTACATGCAGCATTCTATAAAGCTGACCCAAAATCGGGCTATTTCTACCCTTTAATGCACTGTTCTCCATGATTTCTCCTGTTTCTGCATTTATTGTTTACGTACAGCACACACTCTAACAAAACCAAAAAATGTAGATTGTAGATTTAGTTTGTGTCACAAACTACAAAATACAATTTTGTTAATTTAGTCTATGCCGCAAAACTGAGCCTAAGACGTCTGAGAAATTTGGGCAGCCATTCTGTCTGACTTTGCTCTGGTTACGGAGGGAGAGAGAACTGTTAAACAGGGTGAGATGGGGCGGTAGTTGGATACAAAATATTCTTTTTCCAACAGAGATATTTATAGAATCAGAGAGTACTGTACAGAAGAGATCTGTTTAAAGCGGTGGTTGGTGTAGCTCAGCGGATAACACCACTACCCAGAGTGCCATCTCTACATGTGGGAGACTAGGGTTCAAATCCCGGTCTAGGTGACTGTGCTGTGCTACACTAATAAGAGTCCTTGGGCAAGACTCCTAACACTACATTGGCCTACCTGTAATATGATTAACCTTTTAAGTCGCTCTGGATAAGAGCGTCAGCTAAATGCCGTAAATGTAAATGTTTAAAGCAACATTTTTGCTAGGTATATATATGTATGTCTGTATTTATACATATACACTCATCATCAAAAGAATAGTTGCACCCAGAAGGAAGTGTCAGATTGCAGTGCTGTTGGGAAGAAAGATAAAGGTCACACACGCATCACTGCTCTGCAGTTGTGGTTGTTGGGTCAGTCTACCATAACAACAAGGCCACCCTTGCGTACGTCACAAGCATGGAACCTAGATCATTCGCATGTCTTACTGTGTCAAACCTGCCCACCAGGTTTCATTCCTGTCAGTTGATTCCTTCTGGATCCGGCTATTTGTGCTTTCTTTTAATGATAGGTATAGATAGATTTTATATCTTACATATTTGTTCCAGTTTTTCTAAACTCATACACTGGAACAGAAAATAAAATATATCAGGGGCTGAAGAGAAACCATGCACATCTCATCAGAGTACTTTTTAGGTTGCTTATCCGCAATCATCCATAAAGCTGCCATTCAGTGTTGTACAACTGCTGAGACGTCTCAGCCAGAGAAGTGATTTGATCTCTTTGTATGTTCCAATGACAGGCCTGTCAAAATGAACACTGCGTTTGTCACACAGTGCTATCTCTAAACAGCCCTCAAGCAGCAACATGAACACTTTGGCCCAGTCGGCTAGGCGAATTAGCGCGTTTTTGAGCGACCGTTTGGTATCACGTTGACCCCGTCTTTCAATAGCATGTCCAGGTGCGCCGATCGCTGCCCTTGTCTCCTTTAAAGATTCACGTCTGAGAGAGCTGGATCCGAAGCTCGGGTTTAGCTTCCTGTAACCCAAACCTCTCCTCGTCCAGCAAGAGGGGGGAAAAGAGAATTAGTATGTACTTGCAGTGGACGCGAAGGCTATTGTCGAAAAGCGGTGTCCTGTGTCTCTATCCCATTACAAAGGTAAATAAGGAGAGGACAAAACTGTAATCCAAGCATTCCTGCTTCAGCTCACACTGATGTCATGTCCTTCCCCTCTCCATTCAGTCCTTTATTGCATGTAATTATGTGATTAGTTGGGCTTTTATAACTCGTGCTGAGGCTGATGCGGTAGCAGGGAAAGGATCGCATGTGTCACTAAAGAAGTTTCACCTGTGTGCTAGCTCATAAGGAATGCTCATACATATTTCAGCGTTGCCTTGTTGTTTGTGTGTGAAGTTTGAATATTCCAACGGATCTGAACCGCAAATTGTAAAAAATATACAGAGTAGAGTAATGGAACCGAGTTGCAGTAGCACAGGAAGAATGCTAACTCACTAGCCACTTTAATAGAAACCCCTTACCTTCAAGTTCACCCTGAAGGTCTCAATGTTAATGCGCAGTTTGCCAACATCTAAGACTTTGTCAGTGGCTAATTTGTGACCACAAAAGTGCTCTTATACACTTGTACGAGATATATACACTTTATTACTGCTTTGTCAAGAATGGTCAACACACAAATATCTGGTGAACAGCAATCCTGTGGTCAGAATCAGGCCATGAATAGAGTCGCTGGTTGACAAATTGTGCATGATAACAGATGGGCTGCAGTCTGTAATTGTACACCAAATGATCACATTGAAGTGGTCAGTGAATTGAAGGGCATTGTGGTTTTTTCTAATACACTGAAATCTGGGTGTT